>JADANN010000202.1:2030000-2470000 GCA_018806985.1 Angiostrongylus vasorum | reverse complement strand
GGTGGTCTACCGATGAATGGAGTCAGTGGCGCTACTCTCCCAATTAGGTCGGGTACCAATTTACTACCACTGGAGGGATAGAAGGCTTAAACAGCCTGAAGCGCCAGATTGAACCCCTGTGTATTGCAGAGCTGCTCTAGACACCGTGCTACAGGCACCTTAAAAATTAAACCAGCAAGTGGATATATATATGTATATATATATGTATATGTATATGTATATATATTCTGTCGTAGGGAGTGGAATGAGTGCATGCAATAAGACGATGTACACACCTTATACTCCCTGGAAGAAACCTAGTTACTAACAAGGAGAATCAAATTCAATATTCAGCAACTTGACTCAAGAGCATGGAGTAGTATAGAAAAAGTCCTACGAAGCATTCGCTATGTTCTACATAAGTTGGACTTTGAAAAGCAACTGGAATTGTTTTGACTAATCAAGAGAGAAACTATGATGGAATATGTGACGCAGAGTGAGAAGACGTTGGTGGATATAAGAACTCTTCGAAGACTCACTAATGAAACAAAATGTCTCGAAGAAACATAAAATATACACATATGTTTGGCGAACACATGAATTCATGATACCTTTCAGCACACTGTGTATTCTTCCTGGTCTGACTCAGACCGGCGTAGTAACGTGCAATTTCAGATTCGTCTTGAAGGGCAGAACTGGTGAACTCTAGAGCAGTTGAGGCGTGAGAACACTGCCAAAATACGAACTATCGTATTGGGGCGGTTCCATGTACACGATTAGCAAAAGTTTTTGAATAATATGAAGATTTGAAAAAGGACTTTTTTACACATAACGTCTTAAATGAACTGATTTCAAAGGGCACATTCCACATAATTAATTACGACTTTAAAGTTTAAGCAAACAGTTACCAGCTTCTTCTTTCTTTGATTTTCTTACATGACCCATTGTTACATCTACTTTGACAATCGCAGCATTTCTTGCATTCAAATCGCTTTCCCCGCATTCATCTTCCACAAAGCTTTTGGAAAATATCGCACGTTGTTCCAGCTGCTATTTGACGATTTCGCCTTCTTTATGGATATCGTAATGCTGATCAAGTCGATTCTTTTAGCAATTTTGGGGGTCAGCCTAACTAAGACGTTTCCACGTGGATTGGGAGAGCGCTGGAGAGTGGATTGCGTTGAACTAGCGCCTTTGCTTCCTGATTGATGGCATTGCTAACCACTGCGCTACCGCTATCCCCTTCCCCATGTGATCTCTAGTAAACATTATTAATTAGCGTAAAACCTACCATAATCGACATATTACTGTTAACATTGTACAGGTACATCTTTTTTGTTACGTTGGAATTCTAATGCTTTGGATCCTGTAGCACATTTCTTAGCTTCTTATCGTCTACGTTCGTGTTCTTAACTGTGAAGCAATCGAACAGCGAGGCTTCCTAGTATAAAATATCACCATGCTCATAATACGTCGTTTCTGCTTGTTGGAGCCGCACTAGCATTGAGAACATTCACCTGCATCACCTGTCGTCCCGCTGACCGTCGAGTGACTCGAGCGGACACCAGTAAATCTTCCATTTTTCCCCTGTCGCGCGCAAGAGCAGCCCCCGTGGGTCCTGCTCGCTGTAGGGACTCTTTGAGCATCATATCTTTCTTCTAGGGTTTTCATGAAGGACTTTGATTATCGGGTCTGTGGTCTTCCTGCAGCACGCTTGACATTCCTAGGGAATCCAGTCATTAACTGCTCTGGTCCATCGGTTGTCATTTATACGCATTGTGTGTCCCGCCCACCTTAACTTCACCGCGGACATCTGCGGTCCGGAGCTTTGCAAATAACTCAGCACCATTTTAGTTGTATTTAACTTCAACAGTTTGGCGTTTAGAACGGCATCTTTGATTTTTTGATGGTTCACGCAGGCCCGAGCTTCAGATTTCTTCCCTTGCGTGGCACGAGATACTCTAGCATCGTCCCTTTCGAGTGCGCGTTCAATAACGCTAAGTGGTCTTTCACCCTGCTTACGCATTGCCAATCTAGCGCGTACACTAAGGTAGGAAGTGTCGTGGAGTAGAAAAGGTGGGTACGGAGTTGGGTGTTCTTTGTTCTCCTCACTACATCCTCGATGTTCTTGAAAGCTCTCCAAGCCGCTCGCTCGTTTCCTTCTGCTCAACTCTAGAGCTAAGTCGTTGATCATGTTGATTTTTCCGACCTAGGTAGACGTAACTGGAGCATTTGGAGATATTTATTTCGTTGAACGTTAATGGGGAATACGTGACCAGTCGGTTCCTCATGGACATCGTTTTTACGATATTTTGCCTGAGAACAATTTTACCACAGGCTTTCTCAAAGTCGGCAAACAGTCGTTCCACTTGGTAAATGTTTGGTGTTATAAGAACATGTTATCACCAAAGCGAGTGTGGTGTAATTTTCGACTATCGACTTTCGCTACTAAGTTGCCCCATTCCAATGTTCGCATGACGTGTGCTTCCACCTTCCACGTTCCACGGATCTCCCTCCTAGAGGGATCTCGAGCCGGTTAGCCACGAGGCTACGTGATGCAACCCCAGCTGGTGGATAGGGGGTAAGTCGCAGACAAAAAGCGACCTTTGCTTCTCTGAGAAGCAGGGGGGATCCAGGGTATTGACTCCCTGTTTCTACTGAGCGTTCGTGGGTGTGTTCTCGTTTATGCGAATTGTGTTCTACGAGTCAATTCGGCCTGCAATCAAGTGAGAGGGAAGTATATGGGGGAGTGGTTAGGAGTCCCGTTCAATAAATAAGCTCCATAACCACTCTGAGAGAGACTGGCAAGCTACCCGTGAGTATACCCAACACCCACGTTCACAGCTCAGCAAGCCATACGTGGGTATCAAAAAGCTAAACACGATATAACTGAGAACATTGACGGTGTAAAAAATTCTTTTCAAACTTTAGAAGAATTTAGAATTGAAAGAGTACTCCGCAATAACCACTTCTCCCCCTTACAACGATATCTTTTATAAATCTATCAGGTCCTTACTTCTTAACTCTTCAAATGTTCTAGTTATAAAAATTACCGGCCGTTATTGAAAAACGGGCATCGGGGGGCTACGCGTTAATATGAAAATATTAAAAAATGATTCAGGGATAGTGACAGCTTTTGTTTCTCCGAAATTCACCATTATCATTTCTAATAAACGTTGTTTGCTCACATTGCTTCTACATGTCATTTCGAGGCTTGTTTCTTGCATGACTATTTACTTTTTCTCAAAGCAAACTTTACATTGTCAATACTTCCTTGGATTATTGGGCAAACGCAAAGTTTTTATAAAGCTTTATTCAGCCAAGGTTAGACGTATTCGTCTTCTTCGGAACCAAATTGGTCCGAGTCGATTGTCCCTAGACATTCGTTCTTCCGATGTGTGGCTCTGTGCGTATCGCATAGCGTTCAGCCCAGTGGAGCAATAGTCCAGTGGAGAAAAAACGAATCGTGTTAATTCAGCTGAAAGTCCTGATTCCAACATGATCATGATTATACACTAAGAAATAATAAATGGAAATCATTTGGAATCTTTTGGAGACTATGAGACATTTTTAACCTTTTTGCCTACTGCCTACTCTTTTTGATGGCAGGGTATATTGCGAAATATAACTTCAACGAAGCTGAGATATTTGCAAAACTTTGGACCGCAGGTGCCTATGGTGGGGAACGAACGCGCTATTGTACTTTCCGGGGAGTAACGCGTTCACGCTAACACCATGCAGGTCCTTCGTTTCGCCCGTCTCTCAGCTAGTTCTATCGATCTTTTGCCATCAGCAATCACCCGTCAACGGGATTGATCTGGGTAGCACAAATCGACATTGCACCCAGTTAAGCTGAAGCTGCATTTGAAATAACTGACGGGTGATTTCTGATAGCTACGATAGAGTAAAGGCGTGGCCAAGAGAAATCCAAAGCAAATTCCTCGGTTGATGTTGGTGGATAGCACGTGAGCCTCCTGTATAGGGTAATGGCGGTTTCGAAGTCCACTGAGTTGCCGAGTTGTACCGCACCGTGAAAAAAAGAATAGGCAGTAAATAAAAGCTAGAACATAATTCTATGAAGTTTTAAATTCAATTCATTTCCAAGGGCAAGAGAACTCCAGTTTTTTTTGGGTTGAAAGCCGGATTGAGAAGACGGATAGGACTTATGGAAACAGATCAAAGCGCTTGAACGAGTTGCGAGAAATACAGAGTTTATAGAGATCGTGCGATATCAAATGGTGGTGTAGCCAAATGTGTTTCAAGAGCGGATAATGATGTATTTTGTTAAATCCACGTTCATGCTCACTCTATCCCTTACTACGTAACGAACCAGCTGCTATTACGTAGGTTCACAAGAATCATGTTGAGTGTTCATTTTAAACCAGCTTTTAGTTTCCGAAAGGACGCCATCTCAGTTATAATGTTACGATCCCAGAGAATCCAAATGGGGCTCAGGCAAACGGTAGCTCGCAACTGCATAGCAGTTCAGAACATGAAACTTCTACGCTCTCTTTGAAAAAAAATATTTCCCATAGTAAAAAAAAACTGCTGTCGTTTCAAATCTTAAATGTAACCGAAAAATCAGTATTTTGAAGGACGACTAATCGAACGAAGTTGTTCTAAAGCTCTTATTCAGCTAACGTTTCGGTGCCTTCGCCTTCTTCAGAATCAACTATCGACTCGAATCCTCGCAGCCGTAAGAAAGAGGAACGCACAGAAACACTAGTCAAATAGTAGTTTCATAACAGCCTCGTGTTAGCTTAGTCATCAAGCAGAATAGTCATTGATGAGGTTAAGGGAAAGTCGGTTTCTAAAATATAACCAAGGGATTAGGAACAACGTGGAGAAAAAACGATGAAATGGGGGGGTTTTCTAACAATGTTGGTGAGCAACGAAGCAGAATCATTGGATTGAACTGCCTCAAGAAATGGATATTCCAATAGTACCTTATCACCGACCACTCGCATTTCTTAATCGGTTTTTTTCGTTATTTTTTTTGGAAGAACTCATACGACACTGTGACGAACTGAAGAAGAATGCAACTAGGAAAGCATATGGGCATTTCTTAACCACCAACGACTTCGCATGATGCTGGACACAGTTTGAAATCTTCAGATGCGTTACGCGTTCTAATGGTACTGCTATGAAAAATCTTCTAGCACCACTTCAAACTGCCACTACTATCATGACCAGAAAGTCATAAAATTTCGAGTTGTCTAAGTCAACTTTCCTTAGTTGCATTATCGATTTTTAGTGCTATTCTAACAGAAACCAACGACTGAAGAATACCCAAATCATGAAGATGTCAGGAAGACGAAGACGACCGCGAAAAAGAACTGCCAACGTTGCAAATTCGAAATGGAACACAGCTGTTGTATCTATGCTAAATTTTGCAGGAGCCTTCAAAGCAAAGAAATGCGCCACCTTCAAAGGCGCTACGTCGTAATTTCTTCAAAAAAATACCTGACCGACAATATGGACCATAGCAATAAACAATGACCATATTAATAACGACACTAATTTTGATGATAATATTCTTTTTACATAACCCATTGCCACAGATATTTTTTCGGACCACAGCATTCCGTTCATTCCATTCGTATCCCTCGCATCTTTGCGTGCGGTATGGCTACTGGTTTCGGACTTTGGTCTTCTCAGTGACGCCGTCTGATGGTACTAGAATAGATTATCGTTTCAATGTCGACAAAGGCGTTCTTGGCTCCATGTTTCGAAGATTGGAAAGTGCCAGCTCGTCGCAGACGAGCTTGTTACCAATTTTTGACGTATGTGAGACTCGATGAGCACAGGGGAGGGGTTGGACCAGCGACCTCTTCGTAGTGAATGGCGTCGTTGTCACTGTGCTTGCGTATCCTATAAAATGCCGATTGATTTGAGTGGACACCAGCGAAATGCTTCTCCATTCCAATTGCAGTTCAGAGCTTCCAGTGAGATCTAGTTTTTTTGAAAAACTAAATACGTCGCACCTTTCTTGCAGCTTTTCTATTTCTGTTATTTTAGATAACATGGTGTTCACGGTTAGCTTGTAGGTTCAGTTGTGAGTTAATCGGAGAGCTCACTTTTTTGTAGACCACCTTAGACAACTCTCATACACTTCGCAATCACTGATTTGATGACATCCATACGTGACTATGTCTAGTACATGCAGAAAACTATCCCTCGATTCCACCTTTATCTTAAAGCCAATACTCTTCTCAGCTCTCATTCAGTCCGGTTTCCAATCCCATCAGTTAAAAAGAGCTAACTGCCAGTGCAACATTACAAGACAGAACTCCAGTGCTATGCATATTTTCGAAGCGACCTTCGTCGCAGACTATATCTGCGAGAAGTGAGATATAGTAATAAAAAAAAAGGCGAAGCTCTTGCCGTTGATCAATCCCCTGAGGGATGCGCCATGCATTCGACTTCATTAAGTATCGTTGAAAGTGACTGAATGCATATCTGGCCTTTACAATGACTCGCGGTGGCCTACCGATGTATCGAGCCAGTGCTGTTATCCTCCCAGACAAGTCTGGTACCAATTTGCCGACCTTGGAGCAATGAGAGGACGACCCTGGCGCGAGATCGAAGCAGCACCGCGCCAGTAACGATCAGCATCATTACCACTGTGCTATCCGCCCTTGTCGAAAAAGCGGAAAAAATAAAAAAAGTGAAATTAAAAACAAATCAATATCCCGGATTTCACAGAAACAAAAGTGAAAAAGCGAACAATTTTTTTTATTCGTTCCGCAGAGCAGATAGATTTTTGCGGATTATTTTCGGCTTGCATCTTAATGGTGATTGTGAACGAATTGTACATAAACGGAACGCAGAGAAATGTGTTCGAAACCTAGAAGTGTTGAAGTGGGCGAAGATTCATTGAGTGTCTGCCTTAAGACAGAAATCATTTATTGGATTGCTACAATTAATGATTACTGTAGCCAATTACTAATTAGCGCCTACTCTTACGTGCCATTCTACGTTAGCTTTGGTATGATAAGGGACGGAAATGAAGCCCTCTTGGAAAACCTCCATATCTCCGTCAGTCCAACGTGTTAACGACGAGATAGTCTTTGATAGAAAATCGGACCAATGATGACACAGAAGAAGAAGAATAGCCGAAAATATACGCGTATTGATGAATTTCTGGTGTCATTCAGAGGACACGCTTTCCATCAGTATATCTCACATACGAGGAGAAAGTACCATCCGAAGTTATACAACTTGTACTCAAGAGCTGGCTATATTTACATGGAGTGTATCAGTAACTATTACCACTCCCACATTACTTAATATGTGACTCTTTCATAACAATGTAGCTTACATACTCATTCAACAGATGATGGAAAGGATGTCTGTACCAATAAGTGATATTCTACTTTTGGATTGACAGGGAGTTTAGTCTTCTAGGCAGGTTCTCCAAGTGTAGCTGGTCATATAAAAATGGCGAACACAACGGAATTCCAGTGTTGAAGTTGAAGCATGACGAAAATAGGGACGTTGCTGTGATGTCCAATGTTCGTGAAGAACTTTGCCCACAGTTCATCAATATCGTGGAGTTTTGAAAGCTGCAACAAGATAAAACCCTCGAACACATTTGGCAGAGCGAGCATTTCCAAGTAAAAAAAACTACACGCTTTATATGAAAACTGCTGATTTTAGTTATGAATTGGATGTCCCATATAAAAAACATTGGTTGTACATAGAAACTGCAAGTTGCGACTGGAAATGGTCGCCTGTCTGAAGTATTTGTAAATTTCGTTTATGCATGAATTGCAAATTGTAATGCAACCAGAATGGTGCTGAGATATTTGCAAAACTCCGGACCGCAGGTGTCTCTTCTGCGGTGGGGAACGAACGCGCAATTACCCTTGCCGGGAGCTAACGCAGGAGGCCGGAGTTTTGCAAATATCTCAGCACCATCGTGGTTGTACCACACATAACACCCTGCCGTGAAAAACTGCAATAGGCAGTAAGTAAAAAAGTTAACATTGTAACTTGCAAGTTTTAAAACAAATGCTCGTGCACTAAGCGTTTAAAAGGTCAGTGAAAGCTTGTGTTAAGAAGACTTGACGATTGGCTATGAAGATTAACTGCTTTGAAGAACATCTATCAAAACGGACACTTTGTGAGCGTCCAGCCCCTCCGAATAAGCCTCCCCAGCGACTTATTGTGTTATCATAACGAAAAGCTGCCGCTAAGTGCCCAATTCCAGTGTTCAAGTAGAAGAATTTCTGCGCCGCTTTATCGCCTACACTACGCTGCCTAGTCTCTTCAACGGCGTCTCTCGCTGCACATTGATGTGGCCCGAAAAAGCGCTTTTGTAATTTATTGAGTGATAAGGATAGATTTTTTATGAGCCATATCTTAAATAACGTCTGCGCTCGAAGAGCTATCGATGAAGTACAAAAAATGCTGTAAAACACACACATACACACACGCAACACACGCACAAACACACACATACACATGCGGACACACACATATACACACATACACATACTCGCACACACATACCCGCATACACATAGACGTATATATATATATATATATATATATATATATACATACGCACATACGTATATATATATATATATGCGCACAGAAGCCATCTCGTGGATTGCGTTTTAAAGAGGGCATCATACGAAAGCAAAGGGCACTTCTTTCTCTCTCTCTCGACAACCAGAACCCACAGAGCAACATTGAATGCGGTAGGAACGAATGGAGTTCGTTGGCTTCCGGTCAAATTACTCAATGATTAAAACGCTTTTGCGATGATGCAGGCGATTGCTGATCGACTGAGCAAAGTATTTAAAAGATACTTGTGGACTTGTGGAATGCGCTGAAGAAATTTATCTCGAAGGAGATGGAGCTAAATTCGACTTCATTAACATGTTAAAGAAGTAGTGAGCATTTCTGTAGTATATTGTGATGAAAATTTATTATGATGTGCAAAAAAAACAAAGAAAGAAAGAAATGAATAGAATAGCGTCATCGTGTGACTACAATGGCTTCATGGTAAACAAAGATCTTAAAATCTAAGCAAAAAGAGAAAGTTAACGAACTCCGTTCATTCGTGTCATGTCTGAGACGACGTGAACCGGCAACGACGTCTTCCTATACCGCGTCAATAACATTCTGGTGTCTTCATGACATGAATGTCGGTGAGAGAATATTTAACGCAAGAGCTGATTCGGTGAAAATCGAAGGCGAAAACGCGGAAGGCGATAGTACGACTCGGATAGCACAGTAGGAGACAGAACGTCTGGACAAAGCACGAATGGCGACAGAATTACCGGCGAGAGTACGTATGGATTGATGACGTTGGGTGACAGAACGTATGGAGAGAAGACATACGCATTGAACACAGCTGCTGACAGCACATTTGGACCGAGCACATAAGGAGAGAAGATGAGCGGATTTCCAACCTGAAAGGTGATAAGCTAGGGATAAGGATGATGATAAGGAAAAGAATGGAATCTCTAAAGAGAAAACAGTCCGCAAACCTGTGGCGAAAGCACTGGAGGACTCAGCAGCAGTGGAGAAATGATGCTCGGTGAGAAAAGGCTAGGTGAAAGAGTGACAGGACCGAGCACATTGAGCTAAAATACTACGTTGTTTTGTATAAGAAATCCATCACTAAAGTGTCTACTTTAAGTTTGGCGGGACAAAATCTGCAAAGTTTTTTCTCAGAAGCTCGCGCACTTGTTGCGACTCAAGCTTTCACTGTGAAAGGCAAAGCTTCCTAAAAATTCTTGCAACGATTTTATAGCTCCTTCATAAAAAAATCCGTCTTATGAACATTTTTAATTTTCAGTAGTTTAGTTGCAAACATCATTAACATGTCATCATTTATAAATTGTTATTAGTGCTAATAGAAAAATATTCTCAAAACAAGATTCACTGGATTCTTTTTTCCTGGGGGTTTGCACATTATTCTCTTGAATTATTACGCTTAGAGTTTTGAGAAAGAGTTTACACAACGTTACGAAAACCTTACAGCTGTAAAGGTGGGCGCAAATGAGAAAGGTGCCAGAGTGGCGTGTCTGAAATGCCTTATCTCGATGGTCCGTTTACTTCGATAATGGAGCGCTCGGGGATCTTTAGCAAGCAGCCGAATGGTGTTGCGCAACGATTCCTCACGTTCTGAGCGACTTAACGACGAGAACTCGTCGACATTAAACGGAAGATCAGCAACAGTGGTGTTGAAGATTCCTTAACTTAAAAATTTATGTGCACAGTCAACATTTCGTTCCACAATTCGAACATTGTAGAACAAAAATTGGGGGCTAAGCTTGCTCATTGATTCTTCTACTCTACTCGTTATACTCGCAATCTCCTTGCATAAGAGACGTTGTGGTACACAATACAGTTATTTTATTATGATTTATATTAGTGCTACATAACTTATCCATCAAAGCCACTAGCTTATGGCAAATCGATAGACATGACACCGAGGTATCAGAGAATTTCACCGAAATTCCTTTTCGTTGTTAGGCGTATGAAAATCCATGTGGCCCATGTACAAATGGGGAACAAAAGTTCAAAATTCGTTGACAGTAACTACGGCACTTTCCATGATGTTTGATTTTCGGACTCCGTACCAGTGCTGTTCCACATCGACTATTACTTTCCATATTCATCTTTATCGAATTCATGCACAGGTGTTTGTGTGTCAAGAACACGTGGAGATCTACTCTTCCCCATATGAGTTATTATAATACGCATAAGATTACTGATCATCCAGGTAATCCTATATAAAGAACAACAGATAAAGTATTCGATGTCGATGAAATTCTGAGGGATACCCCATACACCCGACTCCATTAACATAGCGCGCACTGATGAGCACGTAGTCTATGAGTACCGAGTCATTCCAATAGAGCTTGCTCAGTGATTTATCATCTTATTATTGCGAAAGGTTGTCCTTGAATGTCAAATCCTTATGTTGAAACAAAAGCGTTTTTTTCTAATCTACTCCGGCTACACCATCCACGGTGCACAACCCCTTTCAATAGTCCACCCGCAAAATGAGCTCGTCCAAAAAAAGAAAAATTTCTTTCCTTCGTAAACTAACGTAGACAAACTTTTCACAAGAAACAACTAATGAAACACTTGTGCTAGACAGCATATCAATAGAAAACAAGAAATGCAACTTCAAAAGCCTCAGTGCAGCGAGAGATGGGTACCGATTTCGGTACACGAGGTCCGGTATGTGTTAAGCATCATTGAAATTAATTGACGCACATCTGTTTATACAGTGGCTTTTGCAAGCCTAATTATGCGTTAAGCGAGTTTTTTGACCTTATTATGAACGTCCAGTTCCTATTTAACAACCCTTGAAGAGTGGTAAATAAAGGATAAAAGGATAAAGCTCTCGGCGTTGATCAATCCCTTAGGGATGCGTCATGCATTCGACTTCATTAAGCACCGTCAGAGGTGACTGAATGCATATCTGGGCTATATAATGACCCGCGCTGGCCTGCCGATATACCGAGCCAATGCTGCTATCCACCCACACACTACCCAGGCACAAGTCTGGTACCAATTTGCCGACCCCGCAGTGATGGAAGGTTTGGCGGGTTATGGGCGCGGGGATCGATTCCACGTGTGTTTTGGCAGGGTGACTCCAACCACTGCGCCACACGCGCCCTTTTGAACAATGGTAGTTTAGTTATTCTAAACCACAAGATCGAACTAAATGTGTATCTGTTGCAACACTTGTAATTACTGCGTTACACGTGCATACAGTCTGTGAGACCGAATATATTATTCTTAATAAGTAAATGTTATAACTACGTTGATATTTCTTTTTGGCGGAATAGTGTTGCAGAAGAGCACTGAGGAGAAATACATACGAGAAAGAGAATAAACTGATGAAGAATAGTGAAAAAGTATGGAGTGAAGTACAATATAACTCATCAAAATGAGGTTCACACTATTAAACAAACCTTTCTCCCCATACAGTTTTAACATTTGACTCTTCGTAAGAAAAGAATATTGACGTCTGGCAAGTTCTCGTCGTTGAGAAGCTTCAAGACTGTTGGTAAGATCTTTGAAAACTTCATCGATTTTTGAAGTAATCGACATGAGATCCGTGCCGAGCCCAACTCTTTTTCATATTGTTCACAAGATCTATCGCTTCTTCAACAACATCGTTTACACCTAAACCGAATGAATTCCTGAGAGAAAGTCTGCCACAGCTTTTCTTTTGTCATTTAGTCACTATAAGCACTTGTCACCTTGCCGTCTTTTGTTCATTTTCTCAAAAATTCTACTGCCATTCTTTGCTACTTTATCGGTCGGTGTGAGATAGTTTGAGAGCCTTTTCTGAGTACTTCTTGAAAATGTATCTCAACCCACCAGAAACATCCATGATAAGTTCAAGAACAGAAATTCGGTCTTTTTGACTGAGTCCAGACTTCTCTAACACTTCCGGAATTGGCAGTACAGCGTTATCAGTATCATCTTTGTAGAACGGGAGTAGATCTGGTGATAGTAGCGATCTGAAAAGGCGTATGTAACTTGCTTATATATTGTATTCTTACCAACTGCCTCTATTGAGCCACTGCGAGATTGGAATGAGTTGTCGCTGGTGCAAGTTGGTGATGATTTTGAAGTGATAGGCCCGGATGCTAAGCCAGGACTCAAAAACAGCAACTGCAAGACTCTTGGAGCGTTTTGGATAAATTTCAAATATCCAAAGATGAACTGCAAAGACGAACGCCTCACCATCACACGTGACCTGGCGCTTTTTTTTCAAACTGATTTTTTTGACTTGGGTAGGTCTCACTTGCCATGCCATGTGAAAACAACACGTGTGCTAAGTCTTCATTAATAGTTCAGACGTGTCACCGAATTATAAGAGTATTGTTGCATAAAAATACATCCAGGATCTGAAGAAGGCGAAGTCGCCGAAACGTCAGTCCTCGAACAACAATAACAACAGCGACGACGACTTACACCAACCTCGCTTCAGCTCAACAAATGCGGCGCAGTTCATGGGAATATACAGGATGTAATTTAGAACAACGTTTTTTTCTTTTGTAGCCGACCTGTTCTGATGTGCCACAACGCAGTTTCAAAAGAAAAAAAAAGAAACAACTCCAGTTTTCTGGTAGCAGTAGAAGTCTGGAAAACTTAAGTAGACCATTTTCGCAATATTGATACTCCCAACACATCTACCAACCATAACGTTCATGCGCCATAGCTGCTCAAGGCTTTGGCTGATCCATGAATGGTTTCTCCGCAAATGCAGCCGGTTAACGAGAGATTCAAACACGTCGGACCATCGTTGTTTAGGTGGCTGTGTTCCAAAAGATGTTTGCGTCCGCTAAGAGACGACTTAACAGTTCCCAGTTCACCTGTCCTCTGCTTTTCCAACCATCTATGTAGATTTTCCTGGATGACTAATACCCTCCTTTAAATCTCTGAAATGCGCAACTCAGCTAGACACCACATGTACCCGTTATGTTTCAAAAAGGCGTTCGCTCAGGCGATCTGTGGCTGTGCGCAGAAATTCCAAACTTGTTTAATAAACCTACGTCTCTTTTGTTTAAGAGAGTACTGGGAGAATCGCTGAGTCAAAAACGTGGACGGAGTCCTTCGTATAATCCTGAGCAACCGTTTCAAGGAGTTCACAAGTCTTCTCCAAAAACGACCCCCCGCCTTTGGGAACCGGAAGGAACCCTTGGCAATGTAGTTTGGCACCAATTTAAAGACTCTTGAGGGATAGGAAGAAGGTTTCGCTCGAGTCGCGGTCCACGAGCATATGCGTATTGAAGAGAATCTCCACTACCGCGCCAGCTGCTCCCAAATCTATTTTCTGCACTAATTTCCGAAAAGAAACATGTTTTTTCTCAAAGGATGGTTGCTATTAAAGATGGTGTGATGACATTTCCTAGCCCAGAGAGATCGTTGGTACTGACATGTGCACTACAATATTTCATCGTAGATACGCACTGTGCATGCATACGATGCTGTTGTTAGAGGTGAGAGAGATATCAACTCACGCATACAATGTGAAATTAAGCGTCAATTTGACGCGGCTGTCACCCAAAACTAGGAATCGGGTCGCAAGTGTTAAAAGGAGGTCTGAACCTTCCAACAATGAGAATTTCATAGAAAATGCTTCTCTTTACCGGATATCTCGCTGGACTGCCCCTATATATTAAGTGAAATGCTGTTTCAAATTCACTCAAATCAGCGTGGTTAGACTCTCATAGTCTCCTTTTTTCTAACGAAGTACCTTCCTGAGCTTTTTGATCTTAAAGGAAACAGGATTTTTTGAGCAATAAAAAGTTTTCACGGCTATTCAACATTTGAGGGGTGCCGAACAAATTAGTAGTTACCTCACATCATAGCTCTGGCCAGGGCTTCTGTGCTTGCCCTGACTGCAGGTGAATTAAAGAAATGGGCTATGTGTCAGTGTTACCATATTCATATACAATTGTGTAAGGGTTTTTTGTTTCTATAAGGATTGTATTCCATAGGACTCCGTCAAATCAGGGATCTCAAGCCGGTTAGTCGCAAGGCTACATGGCACGTTCGCAGGTGCGGATAGGGGGGTTAATCGCGGACCAAAAGCGACCTTTGCTTCCTTGAGGTGCAGATAGGTGCAGGGGATTCGTTCGAACAACTAACGACCCGAATCGTACGTTTACGATTGAAGAGATGTGGAGCAGCACCGGCTGTGATAATTTTCGCCGTTTACATACCGACATCAAAGTGTGACGAAGAAGAAGTAGAAGCGTTACCCTGCCGTGAAAAAATTGTTGTAGGCAGTAAATAAAAGGTTAACGTGTGTTAATATCGTTGAGCTTACACGAGGTTGATAGAGATGTTTCCTCGGCCAACGTTTCGACGGGTTCGTCTTCATCAGGACCGACGATCCTTGTCAATGGTCCACAGTTTTTCCTCTTCTCGATGTGGCGTCTTCGCCTCGCATTGAACCGGATCTTCCTCAGTTGAGCATATCTAGTGAGCCATATACATACGAGTGGACCATCGACAAGACGAAGACGACGAGACATTAGCCGAATAAACATCTCTATAAACCTCGTGTAAGCTCAACAGTATAAAAAACATGTTGATTATACCGAGATTAAATGATGGTCCGTTTCATAAGTGAAAGTTGACATTGTAAAAGCGTTGCGTTTTTTTCTTGTCAAAATCGTAATCAGCGGAATCGCCTATCAGTCACTACAGAATTAATGCACTCTTCACTAGTACTTCCTTGAGCCACTCGGTTAATGAGATTGCAGTCAACGCAGGTGATTAATGTTTTACTACAACTTCTAAGCGCTCTTCATAATTTATTGGTAGGTTTCTCCGTGTTGGCTTCGAAGTCTCAGAAAATTTCGTAGAAGTCAACCACATTGTTAGACGTGAATTAATTATCCACAAAGAGGTGTGCTTTGATTAAGTCTAGGAGTTCTACAAGAAGGAAACTTGCTTACTTTGACGCTCTATATTTGTCCGGTAACAAAGGCAGTATTCGCGGCGAAAGGAACTGTTGATTGACATCTGTAGTGTGCCTGAAGACAGAGTCCACCAGATCGAAAACAGACTCGTCAACCATTCGTTCAGGAACTAAGTCACGAAATCTGAAAACTTTTGTGAGTGGTATGCTTTTTACCTAACAACTGACCGAATGCCTTATCCTATGCTCCACTACGTGCTCTAAGAAAGGAGAGAACCCCTGAAATTTGCACGTAATTGTACGTTCTTCAGCGACATTGGTCGGCTCCCGTTTCAGAAATGTCTTCATTGACGTAAAGTATGTATTTGCAACGTTCTATCGCTCTAGCTGTGATTATGTTATAGGTACTCTTGCATTTTTTCAACACATTGTAAAGCTAGAGGTGTTAGTGCAATGCAGGTGGTCAATGTTTCGATCTCGCGCCCCCCGAGGAACGAACTTCACCGTCCATCCAAATCTGTCTATTGGTACTAGATTTGTCTGGGAGGATAAAAACACCGACTTAATACATAGGTAGGACACTTGAGTTCGCTGTTTGTTACAGACATGTTACTTGTTACAGATATTCGTTAAAGCAAACGATACTTGAGGAAGTCAAAGCATGCAAATCCCTAGAGGACTGACAGAAGTTGAACTATTTATTCTTTAAGCATTACTGTCACTTCTATTTGCAGACGAATTTATCCCGCCAAAATAATTCAGCGTAGAAGAGAACGCTGGAGCTGAAGGGCAATTCATCAGGTCCATGATACGGTTTGTTGGTATTGAGGTTTTGAAAGTGATCTTTCTCAACGTTTAACTTTTCATTATCTGGCTATTATTTTTTTTATGGTGGGGAATTATCTGAAACACAACCACAATGATGCTGATATATTTGCAGAAGTTGGAGCTCCAGGTGAGCTTCACGAGTCGGGAGTAAACCCCCTACCCTGCCACGAAAAAATAATAGGCAAGAAATAAAAAGCTTAAGTATTGTGATTTCGACTGTAGCATCAGCTTAACGGGATTCAATACCGATTTGTGCTCTCAGAATCACTTCCGTTGACGAGGTGACTGCTGATGGAAGGGTTAGGGTTTAAAAAAAGCTGAAAGAAAGGCAGAGGGCCTCAGTGATGCAGTGGCGAACACGTGAGCTCCCAGAAAGGGTGACTGCATGTTCGAAGCTCAACTGCGGTTCTAAGTTTTGCAAATACTTCAGCATCATTGCGGTTGTGTTTCATCTCTGTCGATCTCTTTCTCTCTTTGTCTAAAATCTCCCATTGACTGACTGGAAAGTTAGCAAAGCGTGCTGAAGAGATTAAAAAAAATTTGTTCACTTTTGAAGAATTACTAAGGAATGGGGAGATGCTTATGAGCTAACGTCTCAGATTTAACAACAATGTTTTCAAACTCTTAGGAGCGTTCTATCCTTAAGTCTATGCTCTGGTGAAAACTTCTGAACTCAATTTATTCAGTTCACCGAATTCACCTTTCGGTGAAGCTTTTTTTCTTCCGAAATACGTTATCCTTGCCGAGTACCATATCCAACATTCGGTATTTGAATTGCCTTTCTCGCTTCACTTCCCTTATTTTCCCTTGTAACTAAAAAACATAAAAACTTTCAAGTTGTACATCGCTTAGATTCGAATGAAGTAAAGCCGTGAATATCTCATGATGAAGCTGTTCGAACCTGGTAAAAAGATTCTTTCAATCATAAGTTGGAAAAAGAGTTCCTCTTTTAGTGACCCATTCAAAAAAATGGTTATGATTAGATCTTGTGTAGAACTCCAACCTTTCCTTATTATGGCATGTAACACAGCGAATTTTAAGGAAAATGCATTTTACTTGCTGGAGTTTTGAGTACGACGAGTGCAGAGATTTTCTATCCATCTTCATTTGATTTCTAGCCGTTCTCCACATCGAACCAATGAAATCGGTGATTACCTAAAACGTTCAGTGTTGTTTAGAATTTCTATAACCTACTACTAGTACAAAAGGGCGCGTGTGGTGCAGTGGTCGGAGGTGCCCTGCAACGCACACATGGAATGGAACCCCGCTCCCATGGTTCACCAAGCCTTCCATTCCGCGGGGGTCGGCAAAATGGTACCAACCAGACTTGTTGGGGAAAATAGCAACATTAGCTTGAAGGCCAACGCGAGTCATTGTAAAGGCCAGATATTCATTCAGTCACCGCCAAACGGTGCTTAATGAAGTAGAATAAATGGCGCATCTCTCAGGGATTGATCAACGCCGAAAGCTTTATTTTTTTGTTATTCATTACTACTAGTATTTGAAGCTTCCAACGGTTTACCGCCTCATCGTGGGTGGGTGTTGTTCCTGGATGTCGGGCTGCGATGTACAATGGGGGATTCATCCCCTGGCAGAGTCTCCCATGCTGAGAAGGAGTCCGGCGTTTCCATCAAGAAGCCTAGCTAAGAGTAAACCAATATCAGGATCTACCACCGTCCTGGTATCAAAGTCGCATAGTGGCAAATCTCTCTCTGATCCACAAGGGCTGCCGCTGCATGTGGTTGTGAAGACCTGAAGACCTAGGGCAGACAGGCTAATCTCGGGATTCCAGGGAACCACAATGGCCTAACCAGCAAATTTCCGAAAAATAGAGATTATGTTGGAGCCCGTACAACCAGTGTGGACGGGCCATTCAAGTATCATGTATCAAGTACGTGTTTGAAGCTAGAACTGCATGAAGTGGAGGATCACGAAATTCAATGAACCAACACGTAACGGCATATGTTGATTTTTCTGATAACTAGAAGACATTCAGAAAAGCGCGGCTCAGTCGACTCATAGAAAGATCACGGCTCTAACACCTCAATCACATAAATGATAAAACGTTCTTCCCACTTTAGTTCTGTTTAGCACTGAAATTTCTAGAAAAACTAAAACTGAGTATTAAACCTTGGAAATTCCCAACGCTACAGCTGCAATCACAAGCACCACCGATTCACTGGGAACACCGTCTTGTCTTGTTGAAAGAAATCCCGCTCGTTCAGCTGATTTCATTTTTGGAATATGATCCTTCATAATGAAAAAACGTTGTAAATTTGTTTCGTTAGTTGCAAGAAATGAGAATTTCATGCTGTGAAGTACAGTATGAAAGCTTTATTTTGTTGTTAAAGATTTTCAAATCCTAGTGGTTCCTAATCCAATCTGCAAAATCTATTACGACCATTATGTATTATTTATTATCTACTACAAACCGAGTAGTGTTGGTTTGAACTTATATGTGACTATTTTCTCGACACCAAATGCATTGAGGTCGATGCATGACGAAGGTTATGTGTTAATACGGAGATGACCAGTGAAAATGAACACTCACACCTACTAAAGACGTGTTTCGTGGAATAAGAGCCGGTACTGATTTCATATTTACAGGACGATAATTCCCGCTCTCGCGATCTAGTCGTTTCGCTTCGGTGATGGCCTCTTCCTAAAGTGAACGACACTCGTATATGTCATTTATGGGATTTAGCGTTTTTAATAATCGGAACCAAGAATTAATGCAGCTCAAAATGATCGGCCTTAGCGGAATCCATCGTATCTGTCGGAGGTCATGGGAAAAAATCACAGATAAACAATAATAACGAGCTCATCGAATGTATCCTTAGGGCGTAAAAAAATGCAGTTCATAGCCGTGAATGTCTCTTTGCGACAACAGTTTGTAGCACTTAGGTAATGTTTTTGCGATCACATTGGCTTCAACAATAAACTGACTAGACGTCCAAACTTCGAACTAGTTCGTGTACCAATGAAAAGACAAACAAACTTTTTGGTTCTTTAAAGCTTCGCTTAAAAAACTAAGTTGACGAACTCGTAGCGACTTCATTCCTTTCTGAAAAGTCAATAATGAACTATTGAGAGATACTGTGACTCACTGTACTGTAGAGGGAAAGGACGTTCCGCTTCAGTCGTCGTCGGATCATTCCCTTTAAGTTAATGCGTTTAAGTCTCTTATATTGTTTCGTCGCTGATTTTCTCTTGCTAGGTATATTATCGCGAAAATCGCGCATTCCTTTTAACCTGGTTCTGAATCAAGCTCTTTTTAGCATCAGGAAAACAGGAAGCACCATTAAAAATACAGATTATGTCGAGCAAGAGATAATCAAAGATCTCCAAAAAAGGTGAAAAATCGAGAGAAATAGATGTAGTACAATGTAAGACACAAACTACGAGAACGAAATGCACAACACAATTAGCACAGTTTTCCGAAACATTAGTTAAACCTGTTTTTTGATTCACCGTTCATTTCGGAAGCCTGGGAACGCACGAACCGCTGCAATGTAAAAAATTTTAATTTCCTCGGGTTCATGAATGGGAGCTAAGATTGTAGTCCACGATCCGAGCGAAATTCTGGAACGTGACAGCAATCCAACCATTTATAATCTTCACGTGGTTGGCTGCAATGTTGCGATGGCTGCAGTTATCAGTGCCGTTAGTTCGCAGTAGTTCTTTCGTCTAGAAATCTCGAAACCCCACATGAAACTTCGAATGCCACTTTATTTTAAGAATCGACTGGTTGCTCCAGTTACTAAGGATCCCAGAAAGATTTACACTTCTCTAAAACCAGAAGGACAGGTAGCGCTGTAATAATGAAACCTCTGAGAATGTCCTAAGACCCTGATTCTACACCGTGCACGGTCGAGGAACTCTTCTATCTTTTCGGGGTCGACGAACCAGTACCAGACTTTCTTAGAAAGCTCACTGTAACCTATAACAACTAGAGACCATCAAACATCGATATTATTGGGTCAGCTTTCCAATAATGGAGTACCGAGTCGACCAGAATCAACGACCTTCATCTAGAAGGCGAGATATCCTTAGGCATCCTCATATTCTATCCCATCTGTCAATCCAAAAAGAATGGTGGATGCGAAGAAACCAAATCCAGTGGAGAGTGAAGGAATTGCTGTTACCCGCACAATATGGGTGAAGACGAGTTATATAGGAAAAAAGAACGAAAAATTGCGCTATGGCGCAATGAATGAGAGGGAAGGAATAGCGTACAAATGAGAGAAAAAAAACTAATTACACCAAATTTTTTTGGTAACATGAAACAGTATTCAAATAACAATGAACAAGAAAATCATATCAAAAAAGCGAATAGCTAACTTGAATTTAGGATGGCCCATATCGCCTGGTGACATCTTCGCTAGCTCTGCTTTCATAACCATTTTCAACTTTGCAGCTTTGCTTCCACCGTCTGAAGTCACAGCAATTTTCTTCTTCTTCTGGGGATTTGTACCACGAATATTGGCAAAGTCGTAGTAAGAATAATGGAGCGCGTATGGAAAGGAGGACAGCTGAAACATTGCTTTCACAAAGGCTTGTTGAGCGACATCTTCACTCAAAATATCCTTCCCTGCTTTCAATATCTGCTAACTATATGAACTATTCCACAATTTCTTTATGTTCTTTGTTACAGTTAGAATCTTTAAAAAAGATTTTTAGAAAAAGAGAGAAAAAGTTCTCATTGTAGGTCAGAACGAATTCATTCAACAGACGGAGACTCGGAGAGCTTTTCAAAGGAACACGAGCATACTCGGACGCCTCAAGGAGAAACCTTTTCGTTTACTCAGCAACTTACATCGGATTTTTGTAAAACGGCAAACAAATATTGAGTTTTTCTATACCAATTTTCCATCGAACGCCTTCACGAGGCATTGAGATCCCAGTTGAAGGTCATTCTCGTTGTCAATGCTATCCAAACAAGCCACAAAGGCCCGTCGATTATTTCTAAACTGTATTTCTTCAAAAAAGCTATGTTATCGAATAGTTGACAAAGAGCCTTGCAATCATTGTTCAGCAGAACATGTTTTATGGAACAACAACCTTGCGTAAAGATCTGATTTGTGCACGCAAAGATAAATTTATTCGAACATTTGCCTTACTTGTATACCGTACTCTAACCGCCGCGGCATCAAAACGCACTATGAGTTCATTATCTGGTCCTCGGATTTATTTAAGACCCTTTAAGTAGTCCGACCTTTCACATGGTCCGGAAAGTACTACGCTCTAATGAGAGCGTTGACAATGGGACAGCAACTGACACCTAGCCTTGCCGTCGCATTTATGTTTAGAGCGGAAGCACCAGTAATCGATCTCCGGCCATTACTCTGCTGTAGATATATAAACGACTGCTTTGTCATTTGCTCAACACAAGAGGAAATGGGCAAATATTCGAGTTGTTGAACGAACAGTCGTATTACATTAGGTTCACCCAAGAAAAATTGAAAAAACTACGTTCTATTTCTAAACGTTTCAAATTAGACTGTCCGAAAACGGCTACATTACGAAATGGTACCGAAAGCCAAGTAGTAGAAGC
This sequence comes from Angiostrongylus vasorum, assembly GCA_018806985.1. NCBI lineage: Eukaryota > Metazoa > Nematoda > Chromadorea > Rhabditida > Metastrongylidae > Angiostrongylus > Angiostrongylus vasorum. The sequence goes on along the minus strand of JADANN010000202.1, from coordinate 2,448,221 downwards.
ATATTGGTTCATTACCTTTCCTCTCAACCCTCTCACACGAAACGGTAGCTTGTAACAAACATGTCTCAAGCAGCCACCAACGTGTGCGTAGGAAGAGAACAGAGGGAAGGGTCCCAGGAAACCGATGCAGCAAATAGCCATTTCCAATGGATACGAAAGTGTAATCTATCTTTGGGATAGGCGCAGAGGAAAACCCAAGCACCCAAGAGACAACTGTAGCGATAATAAGGTCCCGTTTATCCTACTCTTTATTTCAAACGAAATGAGCGCAGCTACAAAAACGTATCTTAAGAAGGATCTGTCTAGAAAATTAGGCAACAGTAATTGATATAACCTGCACAACGGTCTACCGCTTCATCGTGGCTGGGAGGTGTTCCTGAGTTTCGGGCTGCGATGTACAGCGGGGGATTCATTCCTTTGGCAGGGTCTACCAAGGTAGGGGAGTAGGGTGTTTCCATCAGGAAGCCCAGCAAAAAAGTAAACCAATGCCAGGATCAGCCACCGTCCTGATATCAGACTAGTCGTGCTGGAAAATCTCCCATGCACAAGGGCGTGGACTGCCTGTGGTGGCGACGACCTGGGGCAAACTTTGGCCTGGCTAACCGCGGGACTCCAGGGAAGCGATTTGGCTAAGCCATCAAAACTCCAAAAAATTGCAGATTATGCTGAGGGTACGCACAACTAGTGAGGAAGGGCCATCCACGTATCCAAGCACCTAATTGAAATAACACCGGACACCCTAAGACACCAGTTATTTCGCAACAGCCTGTATGACCGTCTATGTACAACGCGAAATTACGCAATATGCCGCAACCGTAGACAGAGTGACTGCAAAAGTTCGGGCACGGTTTATCCCATATCTTGTAAAGCGTGTAAGGATGAATACATTGGCGAAACGGGTAGACCACTCCACGTCCATGTAAAACAACACCTATTCGGTAAACATAAACTTAAACCAAATGCTCCACGAGGCGCGCACACGACGCAGAATGATAACGGGGAGGATTTTGAAGTAGAAGTGAACATCCTTGCACAAAAATCAAAAAACGCCAGCGCGCAAAAACTCTCGAACCATTCTGGGTGCACTCCGTGAATCCGAAAATGAACCGCATGAATGAATAGCTCACAAACTTCATGATCTCATCAGTATTTAAGTCTAATCTTTTAATGTGAGAGAGGCACAACCCACCTATTTGAACTCGGTGTGGTTGCACCCAACGGTAAATACTCAGTGAAAAACTCATAGGAAACGGTGAACGTGCAAAGAAGGTATTCCGTCTTTAATGTGGTTGAAATCTTGGTTCAGCATTTTCTCTGTTTAGCTGGGTAGATTGCGGTCAACTTGACCTCTCTAGGATCTGAGGAAGGCGAAATCTGTCAAAACGTCGGCTTTTCCGTGAATAAAGAATTAAATAACAACTCGTATTTGCTCAACAACAGTATAAAGAATTATTGGATGAATGCCAAGGTTAATAGAGAGTTGTGTGAATTCCTTTAAGTAGTGATTAATTATTTCTTATTTTCCAAAAAAATTCTACAGAGTGCCAATCATTGTTATTAAATACTAACCAGGAGATAAAAGAAATGCTTATAGTGCCCCGGGCAAAAGAATAGTGTGGCTCACCGGTCCATTTTCATATAGAGCTCCTTTCCGACTGCTCCAAGTAGGGCTTTAACCGCTTGCACGTACCATCCATAGTGCAGCTGTTCAACTTTTTCTGTACTGTTCTTCTGTCATCGCGATACGTTTCATGTCATCAATTTTCGATGATGACGTAGACAAGAGAAAACTCATAAGTGACACTGAATAAAAAAATGGTTTTAAAAGTATTCAGCTTCAGTTCTCTTCTAGAGTTTTGGTATTCGCTAATACAATGACGACGTGGCTGGCTTTTTTCGACGATCGCCGGGAATTTCACGGCAACTTCTACAACCAGACTTATTCAATGCTCAGTTTTCCAGTTCTAATATTTCAAAAACTGATAAACAAATTCAAATCTCTGAGAATTCTAACAGAAGCAAGAGAACTGCCAACATTAACACCGCATTCGTGGATATAATCCGCCTGCTAGACGAAATCCCGATCGTTCTGCATCTTCACTACTTAAAACGTGAAGTTCGGAGAAAAAAGACCACTCATGAGTTCCACAAGCTTAAGAGCTCATCATCATGAAAAAAAGAAGATTTCCATCTTGTTGGCAAAGATTGGACCCCACTACCTTTACTTCAATCCATATATTTTACACTGGGTTAGGGATATGCTAGTTTAAAAATGAAATACAGAAATATCTCTTGACAGGCATGCATTGGGACCAATGTACATCTGTGCAAGGTTTGCTAAAAGAGTACAAAACGTTGTGACGCCAAGGGAACTTACCTTTGATTACAACCAGATATGGTATAGTTCCTAATCCCATGAATGCACAGAACGAAAATAAAAGCAGCTGGAAAGCAAAATAGATGATTTGTTGCCACATAGGCGGAGCGACGAGCGAAAACGCCAAATCGACATCCATAAAAAATTCGAGCTGAGAGCTCACGGAACGAATGGATTACACAATAGCCGATAATACATGATAAATAGTACACCATTATCTGTCGCGTGGGCGCTTTATCGCCTCCATTTCACCAAGTCATGTTCCCATATTTCAGGCTTGTTAAGCAGCTTCTGAGCAACTCAGGTCCTCTAGAAGGTTCTGTAGAATTCCGAGATAGTTGTTCAGTGGTGTTCTCAGTTCGTGAGCAAAGCCATTCGGCCACTTTTACGGTTGGGTGAAAGAACTGTTGCCTTGCACTTTGGAATTTCCCAGGATGACAATGATTTCTTGACTATGGTGAATCCTACGACTAGTTCACCGACCAATGGAAAACGATATGACAATCTTACGGTATCGTAGTGCATATGTTTAATAATAAGGCCTGCACCATTAAATATTTTCACTCGCATGCTTTAGCATATCCTTCATCCATCAAAAAAATTTTTCCGATAAATGCTTGTGGAAAAGTCTTCAAGAGGAAAAAAATAGGATATATTTATTAGCACGATCTTATAAACTGATCTTTTTGAGCCGATGCAAGGTTGATATAGGTCTTCGTTGTCGTTGTTTGTTGTTGTCGTCGTTGTTTGTCGTTGCCGTCGTTGTTTGTTGTTGTCGTTGTTGTTGTTGTTGTTCTCGTTGCTGTTGGTGTTGTTCGTCGAAGGCTGGGGTTTCGGCAGTTTCAGCCTTCCTCAGAGCCGTGCTGTTACGAGTGGAGTTCCATCAGTTTATAAGATTGTATAAATAAATATATGAACTATTTATGCTGAGGTTTATAGAAAGCCGGTATTTTGATTTATTGAAAAAATTAAGAATCGGGAAGTGTTCCAACATGGCAATACCCTTCTTCTCAAATAAGGCTGTTACAAATGCGCCATTAAGTCTGGAGAGTTCGATTACTCTGAGTTATCTACAATCGATGTCATTTTAAAAAAACGCACAGAGGTTTAAGAAAGATTTTTCTGCAAGTGTCATAGAATGAAATTTTGATGTGTTAGAGTATTCGTTCGCCTGTTCGGCCTTTTTTAGAAACGAAAATAACTCAAATAAATAGTTCCTAAGTGATCAAGGATGAAGGGAGGTTTGGACTTCTTCAACACCCCAACCGTTAAGAACCTGCTTGACGTGTATGAGAGTCTGATCATGTGAAATTTATGACCGCTTTGAGTCAATTAGTGGTATATTATTACTAAACGAAAAGGTAGGGATCAAGAACTTTTCCTAGATTTTTAAAATTTGTAGATCTTTGGCACTGCTTTTGGCGTACTGCGAATATCCGACTTTGTTACGAGAGGTCTTGGGTAGTGTTGAAATTTAGGATTATCGTTTATCGCACATTTCAGATATTATGTGATTCTTGCGATCCCTGAACTATCCTCACGTCTGGTTGTTAATGGATACTTCAAAAAAATTTTTCTAACAGAACAAGTTGTCTAATGATATCTGGTCAAGGCAAGACACGAATGGAGTTCAAAATGAGAAGGACTAGGGAAAGCTATCTCTCTCTTCGATGCACATAGTCTGGCGAGTGCATATGGTGGAGACCTAGGGACATCCTAGTGGGCTAATCGGCAATTTCACACGGAACCGACTCTACCACAATTGAACGACTTTGATGAATAGGTGTAGCTTTTAAAGTTACAGTCGAATCCACTTGCGTGTTTGAAAATCTTCGCTCATGAGGAAAAAAGGGACAAGAAGCAGAATGAAACAAGTGCTCGGATCCACACGATATGTAAATAGCGAAAATATGGGTCATGTAAATAAATAAGTGTGTAGATAAACACTGTATTTCTTGCATCCAATTTTTAAATTTTATGACTTCAAAAAGCCTGACTGAACAGTTTTAAAATAAACACGGAATTTCAGCAAGCCGAACAGCCAAAATCAGCGTGTGTGAACAGAACATTATGTTGCAGTGAACTCAGCCTAGCTTGTTGAACAACTTCCCTTTCTAAGTGCAAACCTCGACAACGAAATGGAAAAGGAGACTGGTTTCTGTACTCCGGAAGTCTACCAGCTGGCTCTGATTGAATAAACAAGAATATACCTCTTTAGTAAAGATGGTTAGATTTCAATAGTTCTTTATTTCGGTTAAGACGTTTTGCAATGAGATGAGATATGTGTGTACAAAATTGAAAGGATATAGTGTTTACTTTCCATTTACTGCCTATTGTTATTTATACCCTTTCCAGGGGCTCACGTATTATCCACTGCACCAATTGTGCAAGGAGACACTTGACACTTGAACGGCCCGTCCTCACTGGTTGTGCGGGCCCCAGCATAATCACCATTTATCGGGGATTTGCTCGTTAAGCCATTGTGGTTCCTTGGAATCCCGAGGTCAGCCTAGCCACTGGCCAAAGTCTGCCCCAGGTCTTCACCACCACCGGCAGTTGCAGCCCTTGTGGATCAGAGCGAGATCTGCCACCATGCGACTTTGATACCAGGACGGTGGTGGATCCTGGCAATGGTTTACTCTTAGCTAGGCTTCTTGATGGAAACACCGGACTCCTCAGTTTGGGAAACCGTGCCGGGGGACGAATCCTCCCGCTGTGAATCGCAGTCCGACACCCAGGAACACCTCCCAGCCACGATGAGGCAGTAAACCGTTGGGAGGAAAGAGACACTACTATTTTGATATTAGGTAGGAATCTCCTCCTGTTCAAAACGGGATCCCAGTCACCTGTTCACTAAGAAGAATTCCGAAACGAGCAGCTTCATCTATGCATGAAAAAAACTATTTTCTCCAGAAACGTAACGTCTGCAAACATCTTGAAAAAAGCGTCAAAACTTCTTCGACATTGTGAAGATGTAGACCTCCCCAATAAAGACCCTGGATTTTGCTTCCGCATAGTATGTGTGACTGATATTCTAGAAAGAGACCTAACACCTGTGAAATTAGTATAAGATTCAACACAAATCAGTATGTTCTCTTCTTTACATCCGTTTGTTGTCTCTCACTTCACTCTGCCGAACAGTCATTAATTCGATTGAAGCATTGATTTTGGAACAAAATCCTTCCTTGCTTTTGTTTAAGGATCTAATGAAACGCTATGACACCCAAATGTCAATGCTCTTCTGTGAGATTGCGGCAAATCGGAAGATTTAATAGATTTAATAGGAAGTTTAATTAATAGCAAGCATTCCTTTAATTTTTTTGATGTGACCTCTTACAGTAACCCCCCTTTCTCCAGCACAAAGACGCTGACAAGAATACAAGAATCATACATGACGTATAGGGTACAAAAAACAATGGTCTCTTACAATGAATGGGAAGCATTCGTCCCACTTTTTGTGTGAACTCTAACGGTCGCTCCTTTTCTCAACACAACGACGCCGGCACGAATCACATAATGTCTATAGAGTGCAAATACACATATTAACGTTTCACAACTTTCAACCAAAATGCATCCACTAATAACGAACTACTACTATTACGTGGAGCCACAACACTCGTATCAGGTTGTGTCTACAGAAGCCTTCGAACTTTTTTTCCCTTGTGAATAGGTTTGGTTACTAGATAAGCATTTTTTTCGTCTTCGTCACGAATATCGTTGAAGACTGGACGAGTCAGTTCTCGCTGTACACCCAATACAGCCGTGCTAGGACGTTCCCACCTAGAGTGGAGTGAGCAGTGTTATCAATAAACGTCTTGAACCAATTTCTTTGCTGATGTAAAGATAGATAGGTCTGTTCTGAGATCAAACTTGAGCTAGGGTAGGTTGGACCGTCCATGCAACGACTGGCATAACTGCCACTGTCATAATTGCTCCTCCGAACTTTTTAACTTTAAAATCTCTGGATAAAATCATTGGAAGCTACAAATGTTCTCCAAGCAGGTGTAAATCTACACACTCTAACACGATATGTTGCTAAGCGTTGGTCGTCATGCTAGTATTTCTCTCGCTTCTATTTACCAAATCGTAAGTCTCTACAGAAACAAACTTGTGAATCATTGCAAATATTGTGATAATTCATCGGCCTTCTTAAGCTTATTTACTCCATGAGTACTGAAGGATGATAGAAGCCAATACAATAATAAGAACAACGGTATTAATGAATACATCTAATTAGTAGTAGTTATACTAACACAATAACAATAATGGTACTAGCCAGTCTAACATGCCGTTAAATTAAGTAAAAAGTTTTCAAACTTCTCAGAAGCAGAGGTTTCAAACGCAAAGGTTCGAATTCATCGATCTACCATGTTGTCTTTCAACACTTACATGTCTTTTCTTCTCAGAAAACGGTGAAAAGCCAAATGGAAAGTTTCCATCTCAACGTTTAGAAAAGCGCGAGAGCAGAATTCTAATCTCACATTTGAAATAATTTTAGAACTTGTGCATCACTAACTAGCTAGTTGATTATTGTCTTTGAACAGTTCATTACTGAGCGTTAACGCTTTAGCCTATCTACTGGTTGGCTGCCAAGAAATGTTCGTAGCTATGGAGCTCGAATTCACTGGCAGGTCGGCGACGTCACCACTAAAACGCAATCACTTCGATGCATTTCTAAGTGACTGTATATTTCAACCTCAAAATCTTTGTTTTTGTTCTGTTACTTACAGAAAAAACTTGTCCTAGGCTGTTTTTCAATAATCTTCAGAGAACAAAGTAGCGTGCTGCCCATTGTTGAGCATAAATCAAGCATATTGGTGAGCTACCTTACTTGAACTCACTTCGCATAAATGGACTCGGTTAGAGTAATGTGTCCCCTATGTTGAGCTGTGATGTAGTACGGGCCTCGTACGCCAATCTTATAAGGAGCTTCCATCCAGCGACCCACGAACCTATACCTAATGAAGTTTAGCAAGCTACCTGCGTCAACTTTCTCATCAAGAGCAGTAACGATGAAGCGTTTCATAGCAAAAATTCGATACTCCTTGCCTTCCTGGGCTTAACAAAGTTCACTAACAAACTGTTTTATGGAAGGACGAATAGCAATTTTCTAGCATTAATATTACTAGCTACACGTTTAGCATTATGAATGAACTACTGCCTTAATGGATAGGGAAACATTGAATACAGGAACTGCTCGGATTCAATGCATAGGTTGAATCTTTCGAACAGAAAGAAAGCTGATCAGACAATCAGCCTATCGATGAACACACTCTTAGTATGGATTTTTATTGAGTTTGTAATTACTTAGATATTGCTGGATATTATCCGTTGAGATAACAGCGCTTTAGCACCCGAGGAAAACTCAGTGACTTCCATTTTCAACTTCACTGTTTTCTGCTATGGTCAGGTTAAGAACTCCACTAAATCTATCGATCCGAGCTGATGGAGCAGTAAGTTACTGTTCTTTCCTGCTCCAGCTCTCCATTAAAGAATTCTTCTTTCTAAATTTATTTTTCTTACTATTGTAGTTTCTTCGTCAGCAAACTACTAGGTTGTTCCGAAATAAATGAGCGTTTTTACTATATTGTTTAAAATATCATAAACTTGCTTCAAACAGGACCATTCCAGTTGCATGAAATTTCTGGGAAGCCAGTTTTTTGCCTCATCGTGGTTGGTTACGGATTTCTCGCACAGGAAGTTGTCATGGTGCTTGAAGAAGTAAGGGTCGGTAGGAGGTCTGATGAATACGGCGGATGAGGCAAAGTTTCGTAGCCTAACTCATTCGACCTCTGCAGCGCTGGTTCCGCAACGTGAGGCCGGAAGTTTTCGTGAAGAAGGACTTTTCTGTTGACTAATGCTGGTTGTTGTTGTTGGTGTTTACGGTGCATTTCGTTGATTTATTGGCAACATTTCACTGCCGTAATCGTTTCGCCTGGATTCAACAAGCTGTGATCAATCAGCCCGGCTGCAAGCCACCAAATAATCACCATGACGTTTTTTTGGGCAATTTCGGCCTTGGGAAGTGCTGCGGAGCCTGATCGCAATCCAACTACTGACCTCAACATCGTTGACTATCGTACAGAATCCATTTCTTATCACACGTCACAATTCGATCCTCACAGAAGAAGAGCAAACGAACCTTCAAAACGTCGTTTAATTCGTGCGGTACCCACTTGTCGAGTTTTTTGTCTTTCATGTGCGATTGAAGTGAATGGAAATTGTTTCTACGCTCACACCAAGCTGTTCTACAAGCTCTCGAACAGTTGTTCGCGTGTTTGCTTCCACTAGTGCCTTCAATTGGGCGCCGTCGAGTTCACTGGGTCGTCCGCAGCCTTCTTTAACTTCGAGGTCGAAATCACTAGATCGGAATTCACCAACACTGCCTTCACCATAAAGTTGATGATATTCCGAGCTCCTGCTGCGGCATTAGATCTACTCTTTCAGTCGGACAAAAAACACGATTGTCGTATTGATTCATACTAAAGTTAAAACCTACTAAAATGCTAAAAAATTAACTTTTCGGGAAAACGAATACTATGGAAGGAGAAGACGTATTGCTTCAAAAATGTATACTAAACACACACAAAAAGCAAATTTTTTTACTTGAAAAAATTACGCGGTCATTTCAAACAATAAAATCGGCCATTTCATCTGTACCAACCTAATAACATCGTCAACAAGTGGGGGTAAGACTGGTTCGTAAGAAGATGCTTCTAGGTGAGAGAATAGCTTTGCCACAGGGTGGTGCAGCAATGCGATGTGCATGTATGATGTAGATTACATCAATAGCTGTACTAAGAGGTACTCACATCAGACGACTGATGTGAGGCTGTAATACCTGACTTGTAATGAAAATACGATAAGGTTAGACACCATGTGTAAGCTCGTGATATCGTTCGGCCGCCGTTAACATGTTAAGGAGTACATGTAAGCTTGTAATGACACTGTGATGAGGTTCTCGTGTTAAGGAATACATGTTGGCTTGTAATAACACTGACTTGTGATGACCGCACAAATGGGTTTAAGAAGTTAAGAAGTACATGGCTGCAGAATGAGGTTAATATACAACAGTGATCACGTGTCATAAGAGTTAACAATATGGATCATCTACATAATGTAACACGTAAGAAAAATAGGAGGATCATAATGGCCCTAACGAAACCTGCAGAACAGCGACTCACGAGGCCATTTAAACCCCTTGTGTAGGGAGCAGTGTTTTGGCATAGGCGCAGATTTTTTCCCTGAGAACATTCGCCGACTATCGTTTCCTCGTCTCTCCCTGACCAGATTCTACAGAGCCAGACAGCACTCCTAAACAACTTCTTGCCATTCCTGTTCCTGTACGCGTGGAGACAAGGCGGCATAATAAAGACTGTTTGTTGCAACTAAAGTTCCTCAGAATGAGGTGAAAACATCCACAAACTCTAAGATTGCTAAGTGATATGAGGAACTGTGGATGTGTTCACTACTATAGGAGCATACGATAACATGTAACAATGGCAAGCATTTGGGGAATGCTATAGTTCGATCATAAATATACAATGCGTATCAGACTGGTGATTTCCATTTCACAGAGAGGACCAATCATAACACGAATGAAGGCTTGATTCTGGAATAAAACCGTACTTTGTTTTTTTTATTCAGGGCACCTCGTCAAAGGGTAAAACGCCAAAATGTCATACAGCGGTGTGAGTTCATTGAAAATCATGTCAAATATGTTTTAATGTTTTTCAAGCGATTTCTAATAGTCGCTATTTTATTGCGACTCATATAGGACGGAAATGATGGCAGCTTTCAACTTTAAATTACCGTACCCCTAACTATGATAAAAACCATTGATTTGAGTGCAAAACATCAACATCTACAGTAGTCTGTGAACATGATTCAACCTTTCTTATTCTAAAATAATCAAATTCTCATCTCTTGGAATCCACAAACCTTATAGTAGGTGATTTTAAAACAAAATTTCGTTGCGTTCGAAGAGACTGCCAGTCCTAGAAGAACACACCAAAATATGATCCGTTTTTTGAAAAGAATCAAGTTAAACACTTGACGCAACCAAATAGGTGGTTCATTTTCAACAGAAATTTTTTCTGTAGTGAACAAATCTGTCATTACTGAACAAAACTTACTCACTCATGTTGAGCAAACATACTTCAATTCAATAAATGACAACCCAATCGCAAGTAATGACCGAATCGCACACGATGTGTCCCAATTTTGATGACACGCCCATAACATCGCCTCTTATTCTTGGCGTCTCGCAATGCCCGGCGGCAACCTAACACGCCGAAGACGATGCGAGCTCGTCTTGTTCCCCCTCGAGGCTAGTATTTCCACAACGAAGCGACTCTGAAAGCAGGAATTCATCCAGCTGGAAACAATGGGATCACCAAATGTGTCGTCAATAAGTCAGCGTTCTCTTCTTGAGCAGACAACAAGTTGTCAAAGAAAAGATTTATTCAATATATTTATAACTCAATATTCATTGGTTCCTGTCCGCCTTATTCGCTTTTCATTGGAATACTCCGTCGAGTTCCCAGGATCGACTTTCTATTAACCTCGGCATTGGAATATGAATGCGTCGTTTTCTTGTTCAGCAATCGCGAGGTTGTTAAACAGCATACATTTACTTCCATAGAAAAAACACAATACAATACAACAGTAGCTGACGTTTCGGCAGTATCGCCTTCTTCAGAGCCTGGAAGGGTATACTGACATACAATTTACTAGGCCAAACGCTTCAATGACACTTACAAAAAGTCGAAAAAACTCTATGGTAATTACATAGTGAACAGCTTTTCGAAAAAAATTCACCACTTTTTACGTGACTTCCAATGAGGAAGATTAAAACAGCTGATTATAGTCGCATATCGTTGATGACTGAACCATCCCACATCAGAAATTGATGCGAACATACGGGGGTTAGGTTATGTATGACTTCTGGGCATTCATCCCTGCTATTCATTGTAGGGTTTTTGGCACTTTATTGAAAAAAGCCTCAAGAAGTTTTCACGCTGGTGTTTTAGTCTCCTGCGCGAGGATATTGACTCTTACTTCAAAATCGTCTCTGCTATGCTTTTATATCCTATGCGTGCCTAGGGGGGTACTTTGCCTTAGTTTTCGTTTGCCATCTAGGTGTTCTTTTTAAACGGATACACAAAGGTCTGTCCGTTTCGCCAATATATTCATCTCCGCAATTATTACAAGAGATCAGGTATATCGTACCTGAACTCATGCAATCACCGTCCCTGCTGTGAGAGCAAGTTACGCAATTTGTTGTTTCGCATAGACGGTCATACAGGCGGTTACGAACTAACTGACGACGTAGAATAGCCGGTTATATTTCAACTATCGCTACCGATTCCTCTAGACCTGCCCTTCTTAAGCATCGTTTAATAGCTACGCTTACTTCATCGCTAATAAAGGGCAACATAAACGGGACTTTCTTTTGGCCAACTGTTTCGCTTGGGCGCGTCGCTCTCCTTCTAAACTTATCTCGTGGGGTTACTATTTCGTAGCCATTGGAGATGGCTATTTGCCGAGCCAAGTCGCGCGATTCTTCCCTTTAGTTCCCTGGTTGTGCACACAGAGGTGGCTGTTCGAAACATGTTTCTCACAAGCGCCCTCTTTGTGTGTGAAGGGTGGGAAGAAAGGAAATGAACGAGGATGTTCTTATTACTTGGCTTTCGGTACCACTTTGTCAGGTAACAGCTACTTGATAGGTCTATTTGGACGTTTAAAAACGGAAGCCAGTTTTTTCTTGGTTTCTCCCGGGTGAACTTAATGTACTCAGACTGCTCGTTCAATAATTCAAAGCATTTGTCCATCTCCTCCAGCGTAGAGAAAATGACAAAACAATCATCTACATATCTGCAGTGGAGTAGTGGCCGGAGATCGAGAGCAGGGGCTTCTATCTTAGACATAAACACAATGGCAAGGCTTGGTGCTAGTCGCTGTCCCATTGCCAATCCACCCTATTTGCGCGAAATATTTCCCAGACCGTCTGAAAATCGAGCAATTTAGGCACTCCTTTAGGAGAGCCATTAGCTGCTGGATGGACGAGTCATGCATATTTATTCTTCCTTCATGTTCAACAAGAAGTTCGAAGATGGCGTGCATTGCGGAGTCATTCGATACGTTGGTGTACAGCGCGGTAACGTCGAAGGACTCCATCACATACGCGTTATTAGGATACGCGTTACGTAGACGTTCTAGGAACATTTGGGTGTTTGTGAGGTGAGCTGGAATGTGGTTAAGCAACTGGGTAAGTGTTAGACTTAAAAACCAGGTTATTCTATGCGTTGGCCCGTCTACACAGCTGATGATGAGTCTAACCTCAAATGATGACGGATTGGTTGACGCAAGATCATCAGGTGATACCAACTTATGTGTTTTAATAAGGAGGTATAGGATGGGACATGTTGGTTTATCGACTTTTAAAGTGCGAAATAACCGATGGTTTTAAACCTGCAGCCTTTGCCACACTGACCCATTGATTGTTTAGCTTTCGGTATTGACTTTTTGTATTCCTTTTTCAGAGGATGGGCGATAGAGGGTAGCATCACTAAGATGTTCCTCTGTTTTCTCAACATCCAGCTGGCGAGGAATAACTACGAACTCTCCCCCTTATCACTAACAGACAATCTTATTGTTTTTTGAGTTTATTAATTCTCTAATTTCTCACATGCCACATTTTTTGTGCGGCTGTAAGGTTAGAGATAAACTTTCTATCGCGGTAATGATCAAGGGTTTTGAGAACGCCGTCCGAAAACATGCGGAATTTTGTCAACTCCATCGTTAGGGTCTTGCTGTCTAAAAAACGTCTTAGGGAAAGGAGATGGTGGTAGTGACGCCGCCTCTTGATTTTTTATCTCTATTTGTGCTTCTTGTTTGGCTTGATAGCGGAGTCGATTTTGAAGCTCATAAAGGTTACATGCTATCCTACGCAGGGTCGTTTTAGAAATGGGCTGTGATGGTGCAAAGCTTGGGCCCAATTCTAATAGCGAACGCGCACTCTCAGGTATTTATGCTCCCCAATCACGGTGACCCTAGATTTTACTTGGTGCATTATCAACCCTATTTTGACTATTATCAGAACCGTGAAGAATTTGTTTGCGGTAGAATTTTCTTGAAGCTGAGACATGTGAATTACCCTAAAGATTTTCGAATTTTCGTTGTAAGGTTATTTTGGCATTAGACCTAGTAAAATCGCATATCAATATTGACCTACCAACTATTCTTGTCCAAAGGCGATCCTCCAAATACAAAGCACAAAAAATGTTCCTTTGTCGCACACTTCTTCATTCTGGCAAACATCTCGTTCTGCTTGCTTCGTAGTGCAGCTCGAAGTAGTTCCATTTCGATGCCTCGTACTTGTTGGCTGCCCTCTGGTAGACCGCATATCTCGTGAAGTCGCTTTCTTTTACTAAACTTTGGCACGACTCGACGTTGAAAACAGCGGCGGAGAAAGTTGATTTGCTGTGTAGCTAAGACAATCTTTTGTCTTAGTGACAACGCTTCCATCACAAGTCGAAAGTATTTTTGCTGGTACATCTTGTAACAGTTCCCAGGATCGACTTTCTATTAACCGCGGCATTGGAATATGAATGCGTCGTTTTCTTCTTCAGCAATCGCGAGGTTGTTAACCAGCATACATTTACTTCCATACAAAAAACACAATACAATACAACAGTAGCTGACGTTTCGGCAGTATCGCCTTCTTCAGAGCCTGGAAGGGTATACTGACATACAATTTACTAGGCCAAACGCTTCAATGACACTTACAAAAAGACGAAAAACTCTATGGTAATTACATGGTCAACAGCTTCTCGAAAAAAACTCACCGCTTTTTTTACGTGCCTTCCCATGAGGAAGATTAGAACAGCTGATTATGGTCGCATAAGGTTGATGACTGCACCATCCCACATCAGAAATTGATGCGAACATACGGGGTCAGGTCGCGTATGACCTCTGGGCATTCATCCCTGCTATTCATTGCAGGGTTTTTGGCATTTATCCAAAAAGCCTCAAGAAGTTTTCGCGCAGGTGTTCTAGTCTCCTGCGCAAGGATATTGACTTTTACTTCAAAATCGTCCCCGCTGTGCTTTTTGTATCCTATGAGTGCCTAGTGGGGTACTTTGTCTTAGTTTTTCTTAATAGAAAGTCCCGTTTATGTTGTCCTTTATTAGCGATGAAGTAAGCGTAGCTATTAAACGATGCTTAAGAAGGGCAGGTCTAGAGGAATCGGTAGCGATAGTTGAAATATCACCGGCTTTTCTACGTCGTCAGTTAGTTCGTAACCGCCTGTATGACCGTCTATGCGAAACAACAAATTGCGTAATCTGCCCCTTACGGCAGGGGACGGTGATTGCATGAGTTCAGGTACGATATACCTGATCTCTTGTAATAATTGCGGAGATGAATATATTGGCGAAACGGGCAGGCCTTTGTGTATCCGTATAAAAGAACACCTAGATGGCAAACGAAAACTAAGACAAAGTACCCCACTAGGCACTCATAGGATACAAAAGCACAGCGGGGACGATTTTGAAGTAAAAGTCAATATCCTTGCGCAAGAGACTAGAACACCAGCGCGAAAAACTTCTTGAGGCTTTTTAGGATAAATGCCAAAAACCCTGCAATGAATAGCAGGGATGAATGCCCAGAGGTCATACGCGACCTGACCGCGTATGTTCGCATCAATTTCTAATGTGGGATGGTGCAGTCATCAACCTTATGCGACTATAATCAGCTGTTCTAATCTTCCTCATTGGAAGGCACGTAAAAAAGCGGTGAGTTTTTTTCCAGAAGCTGTTGACCATGTAATTACCATAGAGTTTTTTCGTCTTTTTGTAAGTGTCATTGAAGCGTTTGGCCTAGTAAATTGTATGTCAGTATACCCTTCCAGGCTCTGAAGAAGGCGATACTGCCGAAACGTCAGCTACTGTTGTATTGTGTTGTGTTTTTCTATGGAAGTAAATGTACGCTGTTTAACAACCTCGCGATTGCTGAAGAAGAAAACGACGCATTCATACTCCGTCGAGTGCTATGCATAAGACATTCCGATCCTTTCAAAAGAGTGAAAACGCAATGAAGACTGTTATTTTTCTTGTACTGATGAATGGAGGAGGGTCTAACCGTGTCACCATCGACAACCACGAGATTGGAAGAAATCTACAGAAAATCGTCTGTCAGTTCCTTCCTGACCGGTACTCATGTCCTCTTGGTCTTCATAGAGCGCCTCTGCACACTATTCTACAGTAAGTTAATTGGAAATTTTCGTGTAGTTGAGCTGATGGTTACTCCTTGGTTACTTCAGCTTAACGTTCTAATGAGGATTTGGTTCATTACAACGAGAAATTGTTTCAATGTCATTCTTCATTCACTAGAAACATGCATTGCTATGGTTGTAGACAAAGTCAGAATGAGAACAGTCACTTGAGCATTTGAATCACATTTTGTGTACAATCGTTTTTCTCAAGAAAAACAGAGAGTTATGTATGCAAGCGGGTCGACTCAATCCCTGGCTAATAAAGCTCCTCCGCCTTCTCTCGGCCACTCAGAAGTCACTAAATTACTGCCCGGAGGAAAGACCTCTATCCGAGTACCAGTGCCTGTATTGAGAAGACATCTGCTCGATCAGCACTCAACGACATTCAAAACACCAAAAATCCTCATGCACCAGGTATATCCTGAGATCTGAAGGGTCTAGTAGATGACGGATGCGACCAAGTGCAAGATGTGCTGGGAAAGGTCTGAAATGTGATTGCATGAAGCTGAATGAGTAAAACAGGTGGCTACCTTTAAAAATTGCGCTGAATAACTCCTTCTAAAATTTCACCTCAGTTGTAAATCTGCAACATATTCAAATTTTCAAGAAATAGAGATCAAGATTTATACTTTTAAAGTTTTTGGCGCAACTTTGGAAGCGACCAATATTAACGTCACATAGGGCAGACTTGCTAATAACTTCATCATTGTTCAATAAGTCCTTGTTTTATTCCTGAGCAGGTACGAGGTTATCAATAGCAAGATTTATCCAACCACAATTCCTGTCTCGGTGGTCTCAGCCTCTTCAGGGCATGGAAAGATGAGACTAACATGCAGTCTACTCATCTAAACGCTTCCATAACCGAACCCAAGTAAAAATACCCAGCACGTCAATTTTATTCGCGTACTGAACAGCTTCTTCTAAACTGTTTTGTTCCTCATAAGCCTTCTGGTTAATGTTGCACACTCTTGGAACAGAGCCTTAAATGTATAGGAAATGTGCATGGCTGAGGTGAAAATATCAGCCCGAGGTATGGCGCGTGATCACAAAGCACTCCACTTTGCTGTTCATTTCTGGATTTCTGGGATTTATCCAAAATGCTTCGAGAGTTTTACGCGCTTATGCTTTGGATTCTCGTGCTAGGGTTAGTGACTTCTGTTTCAAAATCTTCTACATTATGTCTTTGTCTCTTATGCGCACTTATTGGAGTATTTGGTCCAATTTTAAATTTACCGACTAGATTCTCTTTTTGTAAGGGCGCGGCTTGGTCTACCCGTTTCACCGTGTTCGTCTCCACACGCATTACAAGAGATTGTTGGGAACACCGTACTCGAACTCATGCAATCGCCTTCTCTACCGTTAGCTCAAACTATGCAGTTTTGTGTCATGCACCGACGGTCATACAAGCATTTACAAATTAGCTGGATTTCGGAAGGTTCGGTGGTATTTCAACCATTGACACGGAGTTTTCTAGACCAGCGCTTTTTCAATCCTCGTTTCAGAGCTGTTACTTCGTTGGAGATAAATATCAGGTTAAACCGAACCTAGAAAGGCAGCGCGCCGAGCGCAGTGGTCGGAGGCGCCCTGCAATACACATGGTGTCGATCCCCGTACTCCAGACTCACCAAGCGCTCCATTCCTCCGGGGTCGTGAAATTGGTACCAGTCTTGTCTGGGAGGATAACAGCACTGGCTCGACGCATCCTTACATCACCGCGAGTCATTGTAAAGCTCAGATATTCATTCAATCACCTCCAACGATGCTTAATGAAGTGGAATGCATGGCGCATCAATCAGCGATTGACCAATGGCAAGAGCTTTATCGTTTTTATTAGAAAGCTGATCCTATGTGCCGCTGATGTTTGTCGCTTTTCAACAAAAGCGTTAAAAAAATTTAAAAATACAAATTTTGGCCCGTAATTTTTCGAGAATTTGAATATGTTGCAGGTCTACAACTAAGATAACATTTTAGAAGAAGTTATTCAGCGTATTTCTAGAACACGCTGGCTTTTGGCCGGAACGGGTAAAGATCTTCCCTCTGTCACTAATTCAGTGACTCCTGAGGGGCCGAACGAAGGCGGAGGAGCTTTGTTGGCCAAGGACTGAATCGATTTCGCTTGTATACATTACTCACTGTTTTTTCTTGGGACGGAACGATTGTACGCAAAACGTGATTTAAATCCTCGAGTGATTGTTTTCCTTCTGACTTTGTCGGCAACCTTAGCAATGCATGTCTGTAGTGAGCGAAGAATGACATTGAAACGATTTCTCCTTGTAATGAACCTAATTCTCATTAGATCGTTAAAGTGAAGTTATCAAAGAGTACATTAGCTCAACTACACGAATGTTTTCAAATCAACTTACTGTGGGATAGTGCGCAGAGGCGCTCCATAAAGATCAAGAGAGCCTGAGCAGCGGTCAGGAATTGTTAGGCGATTTTCTGTACATTTCTTCCATCCTCACGGCTGTCGATGCTGACACGGTCAGATCTTGTTCTATTCTTCAATTCATGAAAAACAGAAGTTTTCATTGTAACCACGATGAGAATTACATATTTGCAAAACTTCGGACCTCATGTGTCTGCGGTAGCGATCGAACACGCTATTACCCTTTCGAGTGGCTAACGCGTTCACCACCACAACATGCGGGTCCTTCGTTTTGCCTTTCTCTCAGCCGTGTTTCTCATCACTTTCCACCGTCGTTCAGTCTTCACTGTTGTGTGTTCAGTGTCACTGTGTCTTTCTTTTTGAAAAGCTAGGAAAGTCTCATGCATTGCCTTCGACGGAGCATTTCAATCGAAATCGAATTAGTGCGGAAAGGAATCGGCTAGTTTTAAAAAAATGTATCAAGCGTAAGCTCAGTTAGGTCAGCTAAAAAATGTTCACGATTGGATGTGTTACTATAAGAAGGTGAACTGACTTTCAGATTTTTCATAACGGAATAATTATTTTCTAACTGCTATAAATGGAGACAAACGAAATTTTCTAACTGCTATAAATGGCGAAATGATTCCCTGCTTACTGCTGCCAGCGATGGTAATCTGCAACATTGGTTCTTCCATCAACATGGGAGAAGCTTCTTTGAGAGTGCTCGTTCACAGACGATACATCGATGACGGCGACATTGGTTTAGGGGCAAAGTCGGAGCGTCGTGCCAGATCACCAGCAGTTAATGTCGAAGAGGTGCTGAGCGAACGAGACGTGCGCATGAAGATCGACCCTGACATTGTGAAATCGGTGTAAGTTGGTGGAAATGGAGACGTTTACAGAATAAAATAATATACTGATGAATTCGGCAGCATAATGAACTGAAATCGGCCGTTCATTCAACTGAATTATGACAGATGATTTTGTTAAGGCAGCAAAATCACATGGCCAATCACATTCTCAATTTCGCTACTCTTCTGTGCAAAATCTTCAGCCCACACTCCAAAGCCTTTTTAAAAGGATAAAAAAAGATAAAGCTTTTTAGCACTGATCAATCCCTGAGCGATGCGCCATGCATTTCACTTCATCAAACATCGTTTGAAGGTGAATCGATGCATATCTGGCCCTTACAATGACTGGCGGTGCCTGTCGATGTGTCGAGCTCGTGCTGCTCTCCTCCCTAGACAAGTTTGGTGCCAATTCGCAGATCTCGGAGTGATGGAAAGCTTGGTGGGCCAGGGGCGCGAGGATCGATCCTATATGCGTGTTGCAGAGCTCTTCCGACCACTGCGCCACACGCGCCCTTTTAAGCCTTTTAAAGAATGTTAATTGAGCAAAATGGCAGCGATTAAGCATCTGTTTTGGCAGAAATATTTCAAAAGGGGTTTCGCAGTTGTAAGTAATAAGCGCAATTAGCAAACGCGTCCTTTTTTAATGTATGGAAACGCCATGTAGACTGATGATCTAGTTCCTACGATCTAATAAATTAGAGATCGTCACATTAAGGTATGCTTGGATACTTACTTGGACGGCTCGTCTTCACGAGTTGTGCGGACTCCAGCACATATGCCATTCGTTAGTTTCTCTCGCAGTCGTAGTCCATCGTGGTGGTCTTGTTCCAGCATGGTAGCGCGTGCGAGTCTCATACCGTGATCTGTAAAACAACTGCAGCTGTGGCTACAGCTGATTAACTTTGTTTATGAACACGTCCGCCCAACGTGTGGGTGGTCGTCCTAGGGGACGTTTGCATTCTCTTAGAGACCACTCTACTGTTCTTTTCGTCCATCTGTCGTCTGTTCTTCTCCTTATGTGAGCGGTCCATCTATGTTTCGGTATCAATGTGTATTCTCCTGGATCTCGAATATGTGACAGATTTCGAAGGTCAGAGCTCTGCATTCCGAGAGATGCCGGCTATGTTTAAGAAGACATCGCTCAAGCGCTCTGTGAGTAGTGCGAAGCATTCTTGACGTAGTTAAAGTATCAACCCACGCCTCCGCAGCATAACAGAGTGCTGGGAGGACTGTAGAATCGAAGAGATGAGCGCGGATTTTCGGGTCCTTCAGTTGGTCGGTGGCTTCTTTGAGAGGCCCGAATGCGGCCCAAGCTGCTCTCCTTCTTCCATCTAGTTTCCCCTTCGTGTTGTTTTCCATGTTCATTGAAGACCTAAAGTATATGTACGAGGTGGTCTCTGCAATGAGAGAGCCATCCAATTCAATTCTTTCGCCTTCTCGCCACGGGTTTTTCATGAACTGGGTCTTCTTTCGATTTATGCGAAGTCCGATCTTTTTCCCCCACTTCGTTGAGCTCGTTGATCATCATCTCTGCCTCGCTAGTACTTCTTGAGAAGATGACAATGTCATCGGCCAAACGAAGGTTTGGTAGGAGTATTCCATCAATACGTATGTCTTTCTCATCCCAGTCGAGCGACTTCATTATCCAATGCAGTACGGCACTGAACAGCCTCGGCGATATTGTGTCACCCTGTCGGACCACTTTTCCTACGGGTATGCTAAGAGGTCGATGGAAAACCTGTATTTTCGTAGTGTAGTTCCGATAACAGTCGCACAGAGTTCTTATGTAGGACGGATCCACTCCTTGGTCGACGAGCGCTGATAGGATTGCATCCGTTCCGACACTGTCAAACGCTTTTTCATAGTCGACAATGGTTAGGTTGAAAGGTCACTTAACGTATAGCTGCAGTGTCTCGCTTATACTGATTGATGGGCGACCATTTCCTAAATATCCCATTTCAAAAAAGGGCAGAGTCATCGAATTTTTGTCACGTTTAGTAGCAGTCCTGTAAATGTGCTATTTGTATGAATAACTGATTGAATTATACCAGGATCCACCACCGTGCTGGTATCAAAGTCGCATGACTGCCTGTGGTGGTGAAGTACCTGGCGCAGACTTTGGCCAAGCTGACCTCGGGATACCAGGGAACGACAATGGCTAAACCAGCAATTCTCCAAAGAATGGAGATTGTGCTGGGCCCACGCAACCAGTGAGGACGGGCCATGCAAGTATCAAGTATCAAGCAACTGATTGAATTAAGTGAAATTAAAAGCGAGTTACTGTACGGCTGCCCAGAGTTGCAGTAACGCTCTAGAATAAAAAAATTTATGTAATCATAACCGCACACATTTCAGCTTGCGAAAAGCCAGCGAACAACAGGTTTCCCAAAAAAATGTAAGTAGTTTATGAATCACCCTTTAAGAGATTAGAATTTTATTGTTTTCATTTGCATTCGTTTTTTAAGAACACAGTTTTGAAGACTACCGTATGGTGTGTTTGGAGCTTTACAAGACAAAATCCTACCGTCTTCAACGGAATATGTGTTATAAATATGTTAACCTACTTTGCTTAAGAAGTAATGACATAGCCTTCCAAAAATTCTATTCGAAATTTTCCTTATTACTCAAGCAAGAATGTGACTCGTATATGACTCATAAGATGGGGATTGTTCTGCCTCCAACTTTAAAGTAACCATTTAGTAGTTTATAAACAATTTGCTGCCTTCCCATAAGAGCTGCTGAAATTTGTAATTTATTTCCAATATTACCCAACAACAAGTGGGTGGATGGCACAGCGGTAGTGATGTCGATCGTTACGGGCACGGTCCTGGTTCGATTCCACTAAAGGCTCACCAAGCCTCTCATCCCTCCTTAGTCGGGGGAATTGGTACCAGACTTGTCCGGGAAAAAAATCACTCTTTGCAATCCAATTGGGAACCCTCCAGCCTGTCTATATCAGGAATCCACGGAGAATCAGCCACAGCGTTCTAAAACATTCAAGATGAAATGGAAATCCTCAAGCAGCAACCGAAGCCAAGCGTAAAAGTTGGGAGATCTTCGTGGACAACGGATGCGAGGAAACGAATCGAATGTGAGAAGTGCTGGGATAAGCAGAGCAATCGGCTTTTTTTTCTCTTCCTTGTTTGTTGTCAAGGCTTCAGCTCTTTGGAGTCGGATGGTAGTGCAACGACCGAAGAAGTGGGATCTTAGCTAACAGAGTATGGTGATCGCTTCGTTATTTGAGTTGTTCCAGCTTTTGTTCGAAACTATTATGTTTTGATAACTCGAAAGATCGACTTTCTATAGCCGACTTTCCATAAACTGCGGCATAAATAATCGATGTATTTGTTTATATGTTCCTATGAAATTATCTTGTTGAGCTGATGCGAGGTTGGTATAAGTTGTTGTTGTTGTTGCTGTTGTTGTTGTCGCTGTTGTTGTTGTTGGTCGATGGCCGACGTTTCCGCGAATTCGCCTTCCTCAGAGCCGTGTAGCTACGAGTGGAAAGAGTGCTGTTTGAGTCGAAATCATAACAGCACAGCTCTGAGGAAGGCCAAATTGCCGAAACTTCAGGTATCGACCTACAACAGCAACAATAACTACAACAGTAGTGACAACAACAACAACGACAACTTATACCAACCTCACATCAGCTCAACAAAACCAGTTCATAAGAACACATAAATGGGACATATTAATAAATATATCGATCATCATGTTTTTCATCGCCTGCATCACCTGCAGTCCAGTTCATCGTCGAGTGACTCGAGCATGCACCAGTAAATCTTCCATCTTTCCCTGTCGTGTGCAAGAGTAGCCCAGTGGGTTCTGCTCGCCCTAGGGACTCGTTGAGCGTCATATCTTCTTCTAAGCTTTTCATGAAGAACTCTGACCATCGGGTCTGTGGTCTTCCTGCAAAACGTTTGACATCCCTAGGAATCCAGTTACCAACGTCTCTCGTCCATCGGTTGTCATTCATACGCATTACGTGTCCGGCCCACCTTATCTTCGACTGTTTGGCGTACAGAACGGCATCTTTGATTTTTGATCGCTGACGCAGGTCGGAGCTTCGGATCCCTTCTCTTACTTGTCTGGAAACGGGAAACTCCTAGCATCGTCCCTTTCGACTGCGCGTTCGATAACGCTAAGTGACCTTTCATCCCTGCTTACGCAGCGACCAGGTTTCAGACGCATACGTTAGGGACAGGAAGTACCGTTGAGTCGAAAAGGTGGGCACGGAGTCGGTTGTTCGTTGTTCTCTTCACTACATCCTCGATGCTCTTGAAAGCACCCCCAAGCCGCTTGTTTCTTTCTGCTCAGCTCTGGAGCTAAGTCGTTCATTCATATTGATTTCCCGACCTAGATAGACATAACTCGAGCATTCGGAGATATTTGTTCCGTTGAGCGTGAATGGGGCATACGAAACCAATCCGTTCCTCATGAACATCGTTTTCGTGAGATTTAGTCGAAGACCAATCTTTCCACAGACTTTATCAAAGTCGGCAAGCATACGTTCAGCTTGGCCAATGTTTGGTGTTATAAGGACGGTGTCATCAGCAAAGCGAACATGATGTAACTGCCCACCATCGATTTTCACTCCCATATTATCCCTTTCCAGTGCTCGCATGACGTTCTGGAGGGCGGCGGTAAATAATTTCGGCGAGATGGTATCGCCTTGCCTGACTCCTCTTTTGACGTCAATGATAATATCGTCGTAGAATGGTGATACCTTTGTTGTGAAATTTTTGTACATCTCACAAAGAACCTTTATGTACTGAGTAGGGACTCCTTGACTGTCAAGGCCTTCCATGACTGCTTCTATCTCAGTTGAATCAAAGGCATTCTGTAAATCGATGATGGTGAGACAGAGCGGTCTTTTGTACTCTCGCGATACTTCAATGAGCCTTGTTATCGTGTGGATGTGGTCCATCGTACTAAACCCTTTCCGAAACCCTGCTTGCTCACATGGCTGTCCTTCGTCCAGGGGTACTGTTCGATTTTTCACAGACGAAATGGCATGTCGGATTTCGGAAGGGAAAACCGGCTACAACATATCCATCCTCCTTTATTTCATGTGACGGGAGCTGGACGTGGCTATCGAAGAGATATGAGCAGTATTCGTAAATGATTTTCTCCATTGCCTTCCTGGGCGCTGTAACTGTTCAGTCTGGACATCGGAGTGCAGTCATCTTCGTCCTGTAATTGCCGAAACTTCGGTGGGATTTGCGAATGCTTTTCCCAGCCTCTGCAGGTTCGACCATTACTGCTGCTCTTCTCTCTTTAAGATCTTCTTTTATCGCCTGTCTGCACTGTTTTGCAAGTTCGGACGTTAGTGCGCGATTGCCTGTAACTCGTGCGACTTCACGCTGGCGTATCAGCTCGAGTGTTTCTGGAGACAGACGTCTCTTGGTGGCTTTCGAATTCTCAGCTTTCATAGCGCTAACGTGGAGATGTTGAATGAGCCGATCGCATTTCTCGTCGATGTTATCGACAACGGTATCTTCCCAAAAGCCGAGTAATGAGTTGAATAAGTCCCCGTTTACGGTGGTTCTGGGACTTCAGTTTTTGAATTTGGCGGCTTTTTCTCCGTTTCGCGAGAATTAGAGTCTTGCACGAAGGAAACGGTGGTCTGATCTCGCGTAGAATTTTGGGACAACAGCGACATCGGTTAGACAAAGCGTACTATTTACTATGATGTGGTCCATTTCGTTATGATACTCTCCATTGGGAGACTCCCACGTCCAGCGTTGAGGGTGAGGCTTCTGGAATTGCGAGTTACCATGGATGGTCTTGGTAGTCATGATAAACTCAGATAGCAGCTCACCTTGTTCGTTCCAGTCTAATCCATGGCTCCCAATGTAACGTACTTCCGACGTTCTTATTTTTCCAGTCTTGGCGTTGAAATCTCCAATGAGCAAATACAGAAAATGTGTGCCAAATCGGCGCAGCAAAAACAAGGAATCTATCCTCTGGATCCATCCGAGTCCTAGGGAAGCACAAAGATCGCCTTTGGTACGCGATTAACTCCTATCCGCCACCTGGGGACGCTTCACGTAGCCTCGCGACTAACCGGCTCGAGGTCCCACATATGAGGGAGATCCGTGGATGTTTTCATAAATGGAAATTATCTATTGCAAAATAATTCCGTGAATCACTTCATCACGATTGTATAAAAAAAAGGATAAAGCCTTTGGCGCCGATCTATTCCTTAAGGATACGCCATGCATTCGGCTTCATTAAGCATCGTCTGGAGGTGATTGAATGCATATCTGGAGTTTACAATGACTCGCTGTGGCCTACCGATTTGTCGAGCCAGTGCTGCTATCCTCCCAGGCGAGTCTGCTACCAATTGGCTAACCCGACCAGCACTGACTTGAGGCACCGGTAGGGCACCGTGAGTCAATGTATGAGCCAGGTGTGCATCCATTCACCTATAACGATGCTCGATGAAGTCGAAGGCCTAGCACATCTCTTAGGGATCGATCAACGCCGAAAGCTTTATCCTTTTTGTTGTTAACAATAATGACAACAATAACGGTTTCCGCAACATTTACTTCAGAAAACTGCTGAAACAAGGGAACAAATAACTTTTTTTTACATGACTGAGCTCACACGAGGTTGGTGTAGAACAAGTAAAAATATTTCAGACACAAAGAGAAGTTCGGTCTCCTCGGTCACGTACCATGGTAAGCAAAATGTTATCTTTACTATTACTTTATCATCGCGTACATGTTTTTCTTTTCAGAAAAGAACGGAAAGCACCCCACCTCAGCATTCGGAAAAAAATGCGAGAGCTAGCTTCTAATCTGAAATCGATGGAAACATTAGACTATCCGGAATTCCTCGACAGGCATTACACCAAAAATTGAACCTGGGGTTTCTCTTAACTTATCGATTAAATGTGCTTAAAAATTTGTAGGCGAGGGAGAAAATGCTTTCCATCTCAATAAGCGCCATGTGCAAAAATTTCAGACCCACAAGATTCACTACACAATGGCGGAATACCATGCGGTCACTCAGGACGCAAATCTACTACTATCATGTAAGTGAGCACAGTTACCACAATGAGCCTATTATCCGCACCAGGGGTGAACATTTTCAGCCAGATTCTCACATCTACAACTTGCCCATGGTCCACATCTGTAGCAACCTATATGACCAGTGATTCCGTCAATCGAGTACTTTGAAGGACCCCATTAACTATGTTCATCTGCGTCGCACACCAAACTCTTAACGAAAAAATGAAAAGCTGACAGCATAACAGTTTATTATACTGACATGCTGCGGAAGTTGCTGTAGTTTTCCTTCGTGAAGTTCTCATTCTCACCTTGCGAAATAACCCAGACGCGTTTTCAGGTGAATAAGGCTGCCAACTATTGTGTTACAAAATGAAGACACTAACCTCCCAGACAAGTTGATCCCGAAGGGATAGCAAGGTTTCTTGGTCCATAAACCACCACCGAACCTACGACGACGCGTGTTTAGTAGAGTACCTTTCAACTCTGCGTACACGCGTCTCCCTATTTTCCGCAGTATCCGTTTTTCTCTATTATTTAACATGTTCAGAGTAGAATAAGAATGGAAAATACTACGACAGAACAATTTTAGCCGAAAAAAACACTAATTGACGTTGATCCACCAGTTGTTATTGTCGGTGATATTCATGGCCAATTCAACGATCTCCTGAATATGTTTCTGCTCATTGGTCGCCCACCAGAGAAACGCTATTTATTCTTAGGTGCGATTATTATTGTTAGCTCCTTTCCTCGCCTGTTCACTATGAAACGGAACACTCACATCAGAGTAACTACCGCTTCTCCTGTAGGGTGGGCAAACCCTTTTCATTTTGGAGTTATGTTTACTTCCGCTGTTTTTAGGAGATTACGTGGACCGTGGAATGATGTCCTTAGAATGTATTATGCTTCTACTCGCCTACAAAGGTCAGTTGAACGTCTCCAAAGCTAACATTTTGAAAAACTTTGTCCACATGCCACCATGCTGATGAAAAACATGGATCTTTTCACTCCTTCATCTTGTTACATAGAATTATTTTGTTTTTGTCAGAATTGAGTCCAAAACTTCTCATGGTGTGGCTTCGCAGCCTGGACACCTGTAGTCACTTTTGATGTGTTTGCAAATTATAGCAACCGAAACAAATTTCAAAAAAGGAATCTAGTTTCTCATATTCTGCAGACTACTCCTACCTCTGTTCAGAATGGAATTGTTTTCAAGTGTAGATCGAAGAACTTTCAAGCCCTCCTAGGTCTGTTATCCCACATCCGTTTACCTGCTACGAGGAAACCATGAATGCGCTCGTGTGAATAGAAAATATGGATTCTGGAGCGAATGCATGAAACATTTAGGTGTAAAAGGCGAAGCGGTATGGGCAATGTTTCAGGTATTCCATACATTTCTAAGTCATTTTTTCTGTTCTCTTGTTAGCCCAATTTTTTGTCTACTATAAACGATTACTGTATACAGCGATGCTTTAACAACATGCCAGTGTCGGCATTGGTAGCTACGAAGATTCTATGCATGCATGGAGGCCTCTCACCTAGTTTAGACAGTCTTGATGTAAGTTTGCTACCAATCTTATTAATGTGGTTTGCCATCCTTTGGAAATGAAGGCAGCCATTTACAAAAGATTTTAATAATAAAGGATATGTAAAATTATCAGTTCTAGTTTCGGATTTCGAACATATGAGCTTACGAGTTCTACAAATAGCCTTATTCTGTGAAGTTTCGAAAGCTATGATTAGAAGTCGATAAGAAAGTATCCTCATTTCTAGCATCGGGATCTCGAAACTGTGGAAAGTCTCACATTATCGGCAGTCGCATGGTTGTTCAAGCAGTAAGAAATGAAAGCCGTCATATTCCTGGAGAAGGCGTTGCAGCTCTTCCAGTGGTTCATGCCGCATATATTCCTTTCATTTCTCGGCTTGTATAAGGTCCGAACGCACTAACATTATGCTTCAATGAGCGTCCACTACGTTGTTGTGTCGCACCATTTGAAGAACATCTCCTTTGATGGAGTACACAAACACCTCTGGTATATAGCTGTCGTAGACAAGACAGTCAAGCCAAAAGCAAGCAAGCATTTCGACCATTCCAGGATGATCGATTTCGGAGGCTATTGTGTACTTGTTACCCAAATCGCCAGTGAAATTACATGCACACTTAACGGAATGAAATCCAGTGAATGAGTTGCACAATAGAATGGCATTCCTACTAGAAAATTCCTTAATGATGCGTTAAGACTCATGTCCTGCACCAGATACACAGACACTCTTGGGTCATACCAGATAGCTCGCCGGAGTAGAAAGTTCTCACCTGGACTGCAAAGTAAACTTTTCACAGAGAAGACTAGTACCAATTTTCCTACCCTGGAAAGAAAAGAGATTTAATGATCACGATGTGGAGTAGAACCAACACAGTGCTCGATGATGATCGGCATTATTATCACTGCGCTGCGCGCTTCTTTTTGATACTTATTTGCATCTAGAAGGAAGCCCTTATTATAAAGCCGTTCTCGCCACTAGGGTGCCTAATACGTCCTACTTGTTTTAATAGTAACTTAGGATGTTCGGAACACTCAGAAACCAATAAGAAATCCATTTCGTGGTGTAATCAACGACATGCTCTGGGCTGATCCCGATATGAGTATTCTGGACTGGCGCACCAGCAGTCGAGGTTCTGGATTCACTTTTGGAACTCACGTTAGTCCTGTATTACAAGTTTTTTATTTAATTGAAAAGCTAAAGATAGATCTTCAAGATGTTTCAGGTTATTGATGATGTTTGTGAACGCCTAGGTTTAGAACTTATTGTACGAGCTCACCAGGTATTCATGATACCTCTCTGTATTACTTTGTTGGAACATTCATCACTGGAGTCCCTGTATGACTCAGAGACGAACAAATTAGTTAAAGCCATTTCTATATGATTTACCTTGTAAAAAAACTGCTTCTTGTAGCACGCTGGGTAAAATATCCTTCGTAAAGATACCAACGATTGTGCACATAACACACGGCCTTCACTGACATCATTTATACCTCAGCACGTCACCAGTTTTCCCTCAGTGAAGTAAAAAACTGTTAGGATCTCGGTATCTTTGCCAACATGGATTGCGATATTCCACACTTCGTAGCACTGAAGTTTCAAGAATCGTCAGAAAATGCCATTTGTGGTACATCAGTTGCACGTTTAATCGCACAAGTCGATCTATAAGTATTATGGAGGATTTTCGCCAAGAAAATTGAGCTTGGGGTTACAAAATTCCATAAGTGCACTTTGCCCCTCGAGATCGTTACTGCTTGAAACACAAGGAGCAATTCCTGAACCCATGTGCTGACGTTTTCCAAGCCCAATGCACAGCGCAATGATCTGTGTTGGATAAGGCATCGATCGCATACAAAACCTACTGCAAAAAGCCTGTGTACTGTCAGATAAACAACCGCGAAGGAAGTAGGTATTTGGTTGTTCAAGAAATAAATGAGCGTTTTTAACTAAGTATCATAACTAGCTTCAAACAGAACTTTATTAAACGAAACAAAAACCGTTTGAATCTACACATTTTTGCCAACAAGAAACAAATTTATTTGTTCCAGTTGCCTACAGTTCTGGTGTTCTGTAAACGTTGAATTCGTAGAATGCATTTTTTTGCGTCGTCGTGGTTGGTTAAGCATGCGTCGCGTAGAAAGTTGTCAAGATATTTAAAGAAATGATTGTTGGTAGGCTAAAGGTCTGGTGAATATGACGGATGACGTAAAAATTTAGCAGCCCAACTCGTCCAACTTCTGCAGCGCTGGTTCTGCAACGTGAGGCCGGGTGTTGTCGTGAAAAAGGATTGGTCCTTTTCTATTGATTACTGCCGGTCGTTGTTCTTAGAGCTTACGTAGCATTTCGTCGATTTATTGGCAATACTCCTCTGCCTTAATCGTTTCGTCCGGATTCAAAAAGCTGTGATGAATTAGGACCGCTGCAAACCACCAAACAGTCGCCGCAACCTTTTTTGGTGCAATTTCGGCTTTGGGAAGTGCTGTGGAGCCAGATCGCAATCTAACCATTGAGCTGAACGTCTCCGGTTGTCGTACAGAATCCATTTCTTATCGCACGTCACAACTCGACCAAGGGTTCTTTTGTTGCGCAGAGTAAGAGCAGACGACACTTCAAAAGGGCCAACAATATCTAAACATCCATGCCGGGCAAGCTATCAACTGAGTGCAAAAAACTCAAAAGACCGACTTTCTATAAACCTCGGCATAGACAGTTGATATATTTATTTACATGACCTTATAAATTGATCTCCTTTAGCTGATGCGAGGTTGGTATAGGTCTTCGTTGTCGTTGTCGTCGTTGTTGGTGTTGTTGGTCGATGGCTGACGTTTCGGCGATTTCGCCCTCCTCAGAGCCTGGACGTATTTTACATTAGAATACTTTAATTATTTGGTGGAAAAAAAAGGCTAAAGTATTAATGAAAATCAAACTTTTAAATAGACGCCATATTGAACAGAAAGACTACTCACCGTGATGTTACGAGTGGGACTGGCACAAGCGTTGTTCATGTGGGGTCGCGAGCAAGACACACCCCAGCGTGAAAATATCATTTTGAAATAGGGCGCCAGGTCACGAGTGATAGTGAGGCATTCGTCTTTCCTGTTCATCTTTGGAATTTTGACATTTATCCAAAACGCCTCGAGACCCTACATTTCGTTTATTTTCGGACGAAATTCTCCACATACTTAATCATCACCAAAAAAGAAAAATAAGCTCCAACTTCACACACCAACAAAAATGTGGTATGCGCCAGGTTAGAGAGCTCTTGAATTCAAAATCTGTGAGACTTTCTCTTAGTGAGAAAGGTGGGGAATTTGTAGTTATTTCTAGTCAGTTGGATATTAGAATAACAGAGGAGCATCTCAATGATGTTTCTCTCTATCGAGCATCCTCTGAAAAGGAGTATAAAAAATCAATACCGAAAATTAAATCAAGGGTCAACACGACAAAAGCCGCGGGTTTAGAGCCTTCAGTTATTTCTCGACTTAAGAACGAAAGTCCAATTTGCCCTGTCCTTTACTTGCTTATTAGAACACATAAAGCTTACTTTACTTCAACTGATGATATTACATCAACGAACCCATCATCATTTAAAGTTAGACCTATCATCAGTTGTATAGGCGGGCCAACGGATGGAATAACGTGGTTCCCAAACCTTATCCTGACCGAGTTGCTAAAATTCATTCCAACCCATCTACCTAACACCAAAATATTTCTAGACCACCTACGGCGCGCGCAACCAAACAGCACGCATGTAATAGAGTCATTCGATGTTACTTCACTTTATACCAACGTGTCGGATGATTCCGCAATGCAAGCCATTCTCGAGTTGCTCGTAGAGCACAAAAAAGAAAAAAATGTACGGCTTGTCGATTGCGCCACTAATGACTCTCTTAAAACAGTGTCCTAGTTGTTCAATCTTCGGGTGGTCTGGAAAGTATTTTGCACAAATTAGAGGGTTGGCCATGGGACGGCGTTTAGCAGCAAGCCGTACCATCGCGTTCATGTCTAAGGTGGAAGCTCCAGTTCTCGATCGCCGACCTTTACTCTACTGTCGATACATAGACGACTGCTTCATCGTATGTTCCACACAAGAACAGAACTGTGAGTTATAACTTCAACGAGGCTGAGATATTTGCAAAACTCTGGACCGTAGGTGCCTATGGTGGGGAACGAACGCGTAATTGTCCTTTCCGAGGAGTAACGCGTTCACCACCGCACCATGCGGGTCCTTCGCCTGTCTCTCAGCTAGTTCTATCGATCTTTTGCCGTCAGCAATCAGCCCGTCAACGGGATTGATCTGGCGAGCCCAAATCTGCATTGAACCCAGTTAAGCTGAGGCTATAGTTATGATCACAATTTTAACCTTTTTTTTACTTACTCTTTTTTGATGGCAGATTGCTGACGGCAAAAGATCGATAGAACTAGCTGAGAGACAGGCGGAACGAATGACCCGCATGGTGTGGTGGTGAACGCGTTACTCCTCGGAAAGGACAATTAGCGCGTTCGTTCCCCCACCATAGGCAACTGCGGTCCAGAGTTTTGCAAATATCTCAGCTTAGTTGAAGTTATATTTCGCAATATACGCTGCCATCAAAAAGAGTAGGCAGTAAGTAAAAAAGTAAAAAAAATTAAAAAAGGTTAGAACTGTGAGTGTTTGAATTGTTAAATAGACTGTCAAAGTATGTAAAATTCACGTGGGAGAAATCAACCGAGAACTGGCTTTCAATCTTAAACGTCTAAATAAAGCTCTCAGAAAGTGGCTATACAACAAAATGGTATCGTAAGCCAAGTAGTAAGAACATACCAGTTCACTATCTCTCCTCTCATCCTTCACACATGAAAAAAGCACTTATCAAAAACATATACCGAACGGCTAAAAATGTGTGCACAGGAGAAGAGGAAAAAAAGGAATCACTAAAGCTGGCACGAAAATAGCCATTTCCAATGGCTACGAAACAGAAAGCCACTCGGGTTAGACAAAAACGTAGAGTAGTTCCCCGAAATAATGTTTCGGACGTAAGTAAGATCCCTTTTAAGCTACCCTTCATCTCAAATGAAGTAAGTTACGCCATTAAGAGATGCTTTAGAAAAAGTGGTCTTGAAAATTATGTAACGATTATTGACATCCCACCCAATACCCTACGACGTCAGTTAGTTCGCAACCGTCTCTATGATCGTTTGTGCAGCTCAGAAAACTGTATGATCTGTCCTAACGGAGGAGACGGGGGATTGCATGAGGTCAGGTATAATATACTTGATCTCATGTTAACGCATGCGGTGAGGAAGATATTGGGGAAACGGGTAGGCCACTTTGTGTCCGCATAAGAGAACATCTGGATGGGAAAGCTAAAATTCCTCTAGCTATGCATAGGGCACAAAACACAACGGCGATGATTTTGAAGTGACTGTGCGGATCCTAGCGCAGGAATCGAAAACGTCAACGCACAAAACTCTTGAGGCGTTTTGGATAAATTTCAAGAATCCAAAATGAACCGAAAAGACGAATGCCTCACTATCACACGTGACCTGGCGCCCTATTTCAAAATGATATTTTGACTCCGGGGTGTGCCTCGCTCGCAACCCCCTCGTAAACAACGCGTGGGCCAGTCCTACTCGTAACATCACGCTGAGTAGCCTTTCTATTCAACATGGCGTCTATTTAAAAGTTTGATCTTCATTAATACTTTAGCCTTTTTTCCACCGAATAATTAAAGTATTCTAATACAAAATACGTCCAGACTCTGAGGAAGGCGAAATCGCCGAAACGTCAACCATCGACCACCAACACCGACAACAACGATAACGACAACGAAGACCTATACCGACCTCGCATCAGCTAAAGAAGGTCAGTTTATAAAATCATATAAATAAATATATCAGCTATCCATGTCGAGGTTTTTTAGGAAGTCGGTCTTTTAAGTTTGAGCTTATAGAAAGATTTGAAGAAAACTCGTTTTTGACATCTAAGATTGCAAAGCTCAAAACTGGTCAAAAAAAATCATATTTTGACAAAATATAAAGGTACATAAAATACGAAACATAGAAAAGATAGTTTTATCTTTTTTAAAAAAAAGTAAAACAACAAATATTGTAAGACGCTCATTTATTTGTGAACAACCTAGTGATAAACTCTGGCAGGCACCATGATGTCGACCCACACACGAATGGAAATCTCACGTCGGTCTTTATGTGTCAGCACACATCCCTCGTTACTTTTTAATTCCATAGATTCTGACACCAATCAGGAAGAAGTGTCATGTTTTCTGAGAAGAAACTTCGCTTCCATTTTGTGAACGTCGTATTCGAGTCTGAAGTAGCTCATGCATGCCCAAACGATATGACGAGATGTTTTAATCTTGTAGCTTTGTGATTTCATGCGACTCTTTCATAATACGAAGTCCCTCTATTCAACTTGTAGTCATGAAATGTGATCATTACCTTACCAAATAAGCTGGGTTGAGAAGAGATTTTTTGCTTTTTTTTCATTTTCCTTTCTGATGTTTCACTCGAATGCTCTGCCAGAATGATGGATATTTTCGATGTAGATGTGTCTCGACGGCTTTTGGTTGACTCCAAATAGACGGCTTCTTACTCTGTTTTCGGCACCAATGTACTGTAACTTGTATAGAAATGCTGGAACAGTACTGGACGTCGATGAACATTTGCGATGTCAGTTTATATCTATGATGCCTGAATCTGTAAGTAGTCAGCTTCTTTCCAATAATAGTGAAAATCTACCTGTGCTGTTATCTAATAAACCACTTGCTTATATTTCATCCATAATAACTAAAGTAGGTAGACGGGCAAACGAATTCCCTCAGAACTCTTGCACTTTGCTTTCTACCTGTTTCTCCATCTGAAGTTCACGCCTTCTATCTGGTCAAATCTTTTACGAAAATGTTAAAAGGATTTAGCGAGGATGTCATGAGCGTGTGGTGAAGCAAAACCGACTATGGGACGAAACAGTCGACTTCATCTATGAGAGGACCACTGCGTGACAAGCCATTAGAATTAAAACTCACCTTTCATTTCAAGCGTTTGTATTTAGAATTTCAAGTGGGACTTTTTAGAAGTGTGGTTTTTTCTCTTTTTGTAAAAATACTGTCTTTAGATCATTCTCATCCTTCTGCTACTGTCAATGTGTATTTGTCTGTACTGTAACCTGAAATAACGCAAATACAAACAGCTAAGATATTCTTACTGTTAAGGTTGTTCTCCTCCGGTAAGGTCGTTATTGGGTAACTACTGCATGACGTTCAAATAGCTTTTCATTGTTTTTTCCTACCTTGACGATATGTACAGCTGTGAAATATCTAGAGGAATTATTATAAGCAAAAGTTTTTATAATAGGTCCTTGTACTCATTTTCCTTTAAGCATTCTATATACAAATTTTTCGGATAAAATCAGTTTATCGTCACAGAAAACTCAAGACTATTGCTGTACGGAGACCCTTCTTTATCTCTTCATACATTCCTTGTGCTCCCCATGTCGAGTAATGTCAATAGTAGCGCTGTTCTCTTCAGAGAGACAGTGCTCATTTCTTGGTTATGATGACATGACCTAGCTTATGCCACAAACTGTCGATCTTTCTCTTTCTTGTTATCAGTCTCGGATGTGGAGTTCTCAAACACGAAGGGCAAGCATCGATCACAAGCTGTGATGAAATATCTGCGGTTTTTGTTCACTATTTAAACCCGCTATCGTAAGAAATTGTCGCACATTCTTCCTTTTGTCATGCATTCCTCTTTTTTCGTCAGTTCGAACTCGCATAGTGTCTGAACATCAGTTTAATGTGGGAGCCATTATTCATTCTTTCATTCTAGCTCTTTCCAACTTGCCTATCTTGCTGTGTTATTGTAGTGTTGTTCACAGATAAAATGTTTCCTAATCTTAAGGTACCCGTTATTGGGAAGACAGCAAAATCCGCATTTTAGCAGCAACAAAAACTTTGCCTTAACTGCTGGCTCCGCTCTTATCAAATTCCCTTGCAATCAACATCTCGACGATGTCACCCTAATAGAGGCGTTTTCCTCTCAGTGTTCAGTTTTTTTCTGTTTTTTCTTTTCTACAAATACAACAGCATTTTAAGCAGCAACTAGTTCTACGAAATGTTGTAAGCGGTGGTGTTTAAGCTGGAGGTTGCGCAACATATCATGCGCTGTCTGCTGTATGCAGAATAGGTAAACTCATTTTTGTGGTTCGGCTTGAATGATGAGCGTGTAAAATTGCTTGACCATATCTCTGTAGAAATCTGTACATTGTCACACTCAGATTCATCAATGTTGAAGCTAGTACATAACCTAGAAAACTGCAGTATCCGTAACCTCAAAGAATTAAAGACAAGAGTGCATTTTCAT
Source organism: Angiostrongylus vasorum (assembly GCA_018806985.1). Classification (NCBI taxonomy): domain Eukaryota; kingdom Metazoa; phylum Nematoda; class Chromadorea; order Rhabditida; family Metastrongylidae; genus Angiostrongylus; species Angiostrongylus vasorum. The sequence continues at coordinate 2,412,436 of JADANN010000202.1, read as the reverse complement.
TATAAGTCATTAACTGTTGAGATGCCAAAGTACACCAAGATTGTCACACGGGAAATTTGATCGTCTAACAATGTTTAGAGTCATCACACTGCTTGCCGTACTTGGAATTTATACACTAAGGAGTTATGCACTGTAGCAGACAGAATTAATCATATCGCTCTTAAAGGATAAAGGATAAAGCTCTTGGCGTTGATCAATCCCCTGAGGTATGCGCCATGCATTCGATTCATTAAGCATCGTTTGGAAGTGATTGAATGCATATCTGGCCTTTACAGTGATTCGCGGTGGCTTACCGATGTATCGAGCCAGTGCTGCTATCGTCGCAGACAAGTCTGGCACCAATTTGCTGATTCCGGAGGGTGGAAGGCCTGGTGGGCCATGGGCAGTGGGATCGATTCCGCGTGTGTGTTGCAGGGCACCTCCGACCACTGCTCTTATGAGACGAAAATTGGTCATACCACTTAGAAGAAGACCTATGGCACTGTGTTTCTCCTGATGAGAAGACGCAACAATATTTATTTCATACTTATTAGCGTTTCAGCAAATTTCACCTTCTTTAGTGTCTCTAAGGGTCAAATTGACACGATTTCTACTCAGCCAGACGCTTTCATAACCTCAACAAAAATGAAACCAAAAATTAAAATTTCATTCACATAGGAAACAGCCTCTTTTAAACAATCATCGTTTGCTTTGAGTATTCCACTTAATGATGGAGGCCAGCCGCATAGAGCTTAAATGGGTGAGGAATGTGCCTGTCTCGAGTCGAAAAAAATCCGCCTCAACTATGGTGCGAAGGCCACACGTGATTAAAAGACACCTTACTTGCGATTCATGTTTAGAATCTTGGGATTTATCAAAATTGTAAAAAAATAAAGAATTTCTCTAGCAGTTTTGCGCACTGATCGTCTAGATTCCAGCGCGAGGATGGTCCTTTCTAATGCATTCCTCCTCACGCCATTTACAAAGGTTGAGGCACACAGTACCCGAACTCATGCAGTCACCGGTTCTACCGTTAGGGCAAATCATGCCATTTTCCGTTGCGCACAGTCGGTGAAAGAAGCGGTTACGAAGTAGCTGGCGTCTTAGAGTGCTCGATGGTATTTCAGTCGCTGTTATCGAATTCTCTAGACCGACCCTTACTAAGTAACGCTTTATAGTTGCACTTATTGAATGAAGTGAAAGAAAAATGAAATGAACGAAAGTAGACCTTATCATCGCTGGACTTATCATTTGGGGGGCCTAGATTTTCCTCTACAGCTATCCCGAGGAGCTACGGTTCTTTAGCCACTGGAAATAGCTACTTCCAACGGCAGTCTCTGTCTCACAGGATACAAGCACACTGAGGATATGTTTGAGCTGAAGATCTTGTTATCAGACTAGTTCATATAAGTATGAAATAGGGATTTCAACTAGAAAATATCACTGGTGATGATGTCTGAATTCATATCGGCGAAAGTACTCGTTAGAAAAACTCGCCAAGCGTCACATGTTAGAATGGAATCATTACATTCTGTTGCCAGTATGATCCATTGACCACCTCTCCAAGGTACACTGTAGTCAAGTTGTCTCCTTAATTAGAATCATGAGTCCACTACAGTGTACTTTGCAGCACTTAACACCCGAAAGTGATTCTTCGACAACTGACGTTGTTTCTTCGGTCGCTAGAGTAGTTGGTGAGTTGCGAACCTCCCAGATTAGAGGAAACAGAAGACACTTTGTCCTATCGTCTTAGGCGTAGATCTAATTTCTTAGTGAACATACTGTTTCAATTCTGTATTTCTTTAGGATTAAATTTTTCAAAAAATTGGGGGGAACTTGGAATTTTTATTTTAGCATGGCTGTAAAACTTCCCTCGTAAACAAGTACCTGCTGATGCTATCGGCTTTTATTATGTTAGTTTAAACTTATAAACGGTCATTATTCTCATAACTAACACTAAAGATCTGCCTTTTCGATGTTACTCAATAAATAAAACGACAAGTTCCCGGGGATTCATCAAACCCCGAAGGATGCGTTGTGCAACCGAGGTCGTTTAAGCATTGTTGGCAGTAAGTGGTTCAATGCATATCTGGTACATACAGTGATTTGCTGTTGTTTATTTATCTATCGAAAATCATTGTATGTTTGCCTGCCATACAAGTTTGCTATCAATTTGTCGATCGCGGATGTATGGAAGGTTTGGTGAGCCTGGGGCGTCCGAATGAACCCGAGTGTTATCCAGTGTGTAATACTGGATATCTCTAAATCACAGCACTTCATCTACCGACAACTTATTGAATACTCGTAATAATTGGTTATAAAAGGATAGAGCTCTCGGCGTTGATCAATCCCTGAAGCATACGTCATGCATCCGACTTCATTAACTTCATCGTTGGAGGTAACTGCATACATATCTGGCCTTTACAATGACTCGCGATAGGTTATCGATGTATCGGGCCAGTGCTGCTATCCTCGCAGACAAGTCTGATACCAATTTGCTGACCCCGGAGGGATAGAAGGCTTGGTAAGCCACGGGCGGCGAGGGTCGATCCCGCGTGTGTGTTGCAGGGCATCTCCGACCATTGCGTCACACGCGCCCTCATAATTTAGCCATATGAAAATCACAGGCCTGTTAATTTTTTTTCTTTTTTGGTTGAAAGTTTCGGAAGTGCAACAACATTTCGATAAGGAATCAAGGTACCTGATTTCGACACCCGTCCAAAATGGAAAACATGGCGCTGTTTTTGACGCATTCCGGTTCGATGGCTGTTTTCTTATTCTCGACCGGCCTCCTCGTCGTCTGTTTTGATAGAACTTACTCGCATTAATCAATAACCCATCACCTGCTAACCCTCGCGTTTCGCCGTTATCCGTCCTTTCACTGGGTGTGACGACATATCGCTTTCGCTTCCTTCGATATTAGCATCTCGTCATTTGTACTGTTGTAGTAAACGATGTGAGCTGTCCAAAAACATCACAGACGGGGGGATTGTTCTGGTCTTCTCCATGAAGTTCTTGCCGATTTACAATGGGGTATGTCGAATTTCATGACAGGACCGATCGAAGGTCGTGTAATGGATACCCTTTGCTTATTCCTGGGTTCGATTTCGTTTTATTTCTAAAATTTGAAACCCTGGGTGAAAACGTTCTGGATATATGGGAACCCTGGGCTATGTTGCTAGGCATTTTCTGAGAAAACACGAGCGCTGTAAATATTACAATCCATTGCGCTCAAGCTTATTCTTTTTTACTTTTCAAATAGCAGAAATACGTTATTTGTTGATAAAGCCTTATTATATAGTTGCCACTGCTAGTGGTTATTTATATTCTGTTTTTTTATCCTAATTCAAGATGAAAAGTTTGCATATCACTTTTCCGGTGGCCCCCGGAAAGGATAATAGCGAGTTCGATCCCCACCGTAGACACCTGCGGTCCGGAGTTCTGCAACTATCTCAGCATCATTGTGGTTATACAACATTTTTGTTTTAACATAAGCACAGAAAAAGGTCTATACAGGACCATGTGAATCACAAATGAAGAACTTCGATGACTGAGTAGAAGGAGTAGAAGTGAAAGCAAAATAGAGTAAAAGTGACCTATGGACTACTTTTTGCACCATAATGACCATAACAAAATGACCGATTACCACTATGCTATTCGAATAATGAAATAGTTACTTCAGTGCCACCAACTGTTTTCCGATATCATGGTTACTCATTCTTCACGGTAGGCGTTAACCCGAACTGTAAACGAGTTTTGCAACTACCCGTGACTACATTTTGGTCGTTAACGCTGGTCCTAGAGGTCGGATAACTACTGTGACTACGTTATAGTCATTAACGCTATAAATAAGGAACGTCGCACAAAATGCGCAGCGCTCTTCGTGCCCGGTGAGACGTCAAAGGTCACTGCTGACTAGGCTTGGCGCGCCACAGGAAGGAATGGCGGTTCGGCTCGGGCTTGTTCATTTTCATCGATTGTTTTCTAGTTTCAATATTTGTTTAGCATTTCATGCTTTTACTTCCTCATTTTCTACTCTGAAAGTTCGTAACTCATGTCACCTGTATGTCCTAGCTTTCTTTATTTTCGATTACCACTATTGTCTTTTTACCTACGTCGCAATTATCCTGTTTTCCTGAAAAGTAGAAATCTCCAGGTAACATGAATTATGAATTCTTTTCCCTAAAATCTTAGAAATAAAATAAGCATTTGGACAAACTGTTTTCTTAATAGTTCTCGATTTCCTTGTTTTCTTGATATTTTCAAATTCATAGCTTTCATATGGAGTGAAAGGTTAAGAATTTGGCGCTGTTTTGTTCGTATCTCTTAGTTTGATTTATCCTTGCACCTAAAAGTTGACCTATACCTTCCCCAGTCGCTTGCATAGGCCTACTGAGGTATCGAGCCAGTAATTCCCATGACGCGTTTTCTCTTAACTTCAGCATTGATGACTGATTCGCTGTTTTCTTGTTCACCACACACGGCATTGTTATTAAACTCTTTATTAACAGTAGATAACGTTTCACCGGATTTTACCTTCGTTAGATCCTCGAAAGGTCAAGTTAACTGCAATCTAACTAATCAGCCAATTTTCTTGACCTTCCCAGGCTCTGCATAAGGCGAAGTCTACTAAAACATTTGCTACTATTAGTAAATCCTGTAATAACAACAGCTTCGAGTGTTCCTATCAACAATACAGCGATTTGTTAAGTCAGCGTTTCTGTCTTCCCAGAAACTCTGCTACCCATTAGCCGAACTGGCATCGATGGCAGGCTTGGTGAGTCCGGCGCGAGTGTATTGAGTAGCACCTCTAATCTTTGCGTCCCAGTCCCTACATAAGTTCTCGTTTAGCACTTTTCTTTTGAGATTAACGTTCCTATGTACTTAGCGATATAGGATCGGTAACTTAAAGAGCGAGTCTCTTACTTTCGTTCGCGCTTATTAGCAAGATCAACATCGACTAAGAGTTGGAAATAAGTTTGCATAACCTTAACGTAGGGATGGTCTTTGTATTGAGCTTCTCCAGCAAGTCCGTATTTTCCTTAGTCTTCTATTGTAGTCGTTTTTTTATAGTTCCCTTCTATTACCGCACATCGATGAATTTCATTCGTCTACTTCTTTGACCACAGAGTTTTATTTTTCTGAGCTTCAGTGATGGCTCTGGCTGGACAAATCGCAATTGTCACAGGCGCTTCGCGAGGGATAGGTAGAGTTTTTCGATTACCACTTTACCGTCCACCCTTTCCAAGTAGCTGTTTAGAAGACAGTGCCGTTGATGGGTGATTGCTGATGGCACAAAATGGTCGATAAAGAAACTAGCTGAGAGACAGGCGAAACGAAGGACCCGAATGGTGTGGTGGTGAACGCATTAGCCCCCGGAAAGGGTAATAGCGCGTTCGTACCCCCACCGCAGACACTTGCGGTCCGGAGTTTTGCAAATATCGCAGCATCATTACGGTTGTATTTCACAGAATACTCTGCCGCGAAAACTGTAGTAGGCACTAGATAAAAAATAACAATTTACGGTTTTTGTGTTTGCTGTTTTCGTAAATCACCCATCTTTCCCAGATTACTTATTCACCCATCGGTCTTAAACGGTCCGTACTTTGTTTTTAGCCATTAAGTTTTTCCGACAGCCTCAATCTGTAGTGTCTTAAAGCTCGTCCTGTTTTCGTTCTGTTTCTAACGCACACATGTTTGAGGTCGAGGGATTGCGTTGCAGTTGGGCGCGTCTGGCGCTACAGTGTATGTCACTGGTCGCAAGCCATCAGAGAGCGATTCATCCAGAGACCAGTCACTTCCTGGCTTAGAAAAAACAGCGACAGGTATGCAGCAATTTCACTAAGATTCATAGTTGGCTGCGTATATAACTATCAGCAGAGAATTTGGTAGAAGTATTCCAGAGGTAGCAAGTCTAGCAGTTTGGCCAATGAACAAGAATTGTGGTGAATTGACTTCGTGGATTACAATAGTTTACGTCAGTTGTCAGATCCGGATAATTACCAGTTCGAGGTGGAATACTCGAATTTATGCTAGTTTACCACCCTGGAGTTTTTGATCTTTCCACAGAGCAAATCTTTTGATGTATGAAGTACTGGACTATAACCGTTTATGGTAACAATAAAGGATAAAAAAACGATAAATCTCTCGGCGTCTTCATTAAGTATCGTTGGAGATGATTGAATGCATATCTGGCCTTTACAATGACTCGCGATGGCTTACCGATGTATCGAGCCAGTGCTGCTATTCTCCCAGACAAGTCTGGTAGCAATTTGCCGACCCCGGAGGGATGGAAGGCTTGGTGGGCCATGGGCGTGAGATCGATTCCACGTGTGTGTCACAGTGGCGCCTTTACCACTGCGCCACACGAGCCCTGTGGCAACAATAGCAATACAATATTACCGATGTGACGATAGACGATGATGGACATTATAAGGTGTTGAGCCAACTAACCGCCATGACTAGTGGGGCTGGTGGTCATATGATTTCTATGATAGGCGGAATGTTGGTAGAGGAAACTAGAGTTAATGCTTAAAGGGAGACTCCAGAAAGTTCTTCAGTTGGTGCAATTGAATTGAGCGGCCTACACTGAAAGTTCATCTGAAGGCTGTATGAGAGCTCGTATAGAAGTTCATGTGGAAGCGATGCAATAGCTTGTAGCACAAATCACCCACAAATTTAATTGAAAATAAGTAGGCAGCGCTCTTTATTTTATGGAGAATGTTGTCTGTAGTAAATTTTTTATCCAGCTTACGTTATGTTTCTTCTTGGTTAACGTTAACACAGGCCTATTTTCCCACAACTGATTGCTATGATCAACGCCAAGAGCTTTTTTTTAAATACCATTTAGTAGAGGTTGGATTGCCCAAGTTTTCCATATGGTGCAAATGGGGATCTTTGCAGCTGTACGTGAGTCTAGAACTTCGTAGACGTATAAAAAAAAGCTTTGCATAGTCGCTGTAATGCTGTAAAATTGCTAGAAATTTCAAATGAGAATTCGAACTTTTAAAATTCATAACGCACGAGAAACAAGAATGCATCGTTTGACAATAATGGTTTCTTCGAAGAAACCATACTTGTTCAATCCTTTCGGTTTGAAATACGAACCTCGACGAAGTAGAGAGAAGTTCCGTTTTGTAGGCTCCGGTAGTTAGAAATTTTGTCTTGGTTGAATATGAAGGCTTGCTTCTTATTGCTAGAAATTTATGAATTTTCATGGGTGTTTTTCTTGACAAAGATTTATAGATTCTAATGGGTTCTTTAGGTCGAATTTTAAAAAAAAGTTCATTATGAGCACTATAAGAACAGAAGAAAGAGACGCGACTGTTTTTGGGGTAGATATGAGTCATATGCGATTCTTCCAGGTGATTTACTGCCACATTGTGGGGGAATTCAACGTTTTAACCCATACCATATGAGAGCACTAATCGAGATTGACTTCTCGTGAAAACAGCGAAGTTAAAGGACTCTGCATCAAAACTGTAAAGCTTTGCATTTTTGGAGCAAATGGACCGACTCTAACACGAGACAGATATAACAGGCTTTACTGGTGGTCGTTGGAGTTACTCGATAATTGATCAGGTGCTATAAATAAGGAGCTTTTTGAAGTGTAAGATTAAGAACAACCTGCAGAAGTCTCAGGGGAAGGCGCTAGTTTCATGTATGCATACTAGCTCGTTTTATGCGTGGCTCCATTCTGCTGAGAGATCATGGGAAGCATCTGTTTACCAAAGCGCCATAGAAACAAAATTTTCAACTCAGGAAACCTGCTTGACTCAAAAGGTGTATTTCTAATTTATAATTTCACATTTATTTCAACCTTGTTTTTTCAGAAGCTCTAAATTTATGAGTTGAGAAGAGCCGTGTTAAATAAATGTCGTACGTTTAGAAGTAAGCGAACGAGGCGGAAAAGGAATAGCGGCATACGTTGACCATTCGAACATGGATGAGGTCAAGGAATTCTTTGAGAGAATCGAACGCGACGAAAATGGCCGACTGGACATTCTTGTAAACAACGCTTACTCTGCTGTAAAGGCAAGATTTTTGTCATGAAAATCCGTATTTTCTCCTCCTTGTATAGCTAAGTTGTTGGTTTCTAAGTGTCCAGATATTTTAACAGTTACATGGCCCGTTTTCACGATTCGGAAAGGCCGCAGCATATTTTTAATTTGTTTCTTCCTTTAAACGGCTAATTATACCGAAGTTCGTCCTCCCACTCTTCACCAAGCTCTCACCAAAACTCTTGACCCTCCTTAAGGTCAACTGTACCGTTATTGTTATCCCTTTTGATGGCAATCCCAAATGTTCTGCTTTCGATACGCATTTCCTTGGGTCTCGATGGGATAAACCCCGATGATGTAAACTCTGTGTCATCCGGTTCTTATGTATTTCGGGTGTTATTGTATTTCAGGAAAGACCGTTAGAAACCAGCATGGATGACGCGCAAATTCCTGTCGTTGATATGTTGTTCTGCATCTCAGCTGCACCACAGAGCTAGTCGGATACTGTCAAAGGACAAGGCGAAGGCGGAACGTTGAATCGTTGTTGACCGGTCCTTTCTATGAGGCCCTTGTGAAGTCCATGCTGCTGTCCTACACAGTTCGTCTTTCAGGTCGTCGTTTCTGTATTCATAGAGTGCCTTTGGCAAAGGTGGCAAAGGTGTGTTACGGTTGCTGTGACCTTCGAATGATATCATAGATTATTCGAAAATTCATTTCCTTCTGATTTGTTAGCATTGCTATTATTTTATCTGCTGAGTTGAGGTTTTCTAATTCTACTTCTCTCCCACTGATACTTCTGTGAAGGTGCAAGAGTAAAGTTCCATCAGTACGCGTGTCGTTTTCCTCCGTATCAAGCAATTCCATTATATTTTTAATTGTTGAAGCAAACAACTTTGGTGCGATAACTTCTTCATCTCGAACTACTATTATCTACAGAGCTTGTAAAGGGTTGTTCAAAGTGGTGTGAAGTTTTTGTGAAGTTTTTATGTAGAGCGGATCTTCTTCTTGATCGACGAGTGCTGGTAGCATGCCATATGTTTCTACACTTGTTAGATACCTTTTCATTACAGATGAAAGTTAAATCAAGTGGCAGCTGGAATTCCCAACAGCCTGCTTTGACATCTTAACGAGCCAGGCGACCGCAACCGATGTCTTTTCGGGGATATGTTTTCATGTTGACCGAGACAAGTGCGAGAATGTCGAGGATTCATTTCGAAGGGTTTTGGTTGCGCATTATCTTATCGTGGAGTTTTGCCTCTCTTCATGCTCATGATCGTAGTTCGAACATCATTAGAAAGAACGCGTTAGTAAGATGACATAGTGGGCCAGAAAATAATGAAGTGTTATTGATTCACTGATAGCAATAGAGAGTTAGCCTATCATTTGTCAACACTAACTGCATAACTTTATGTTCGCATAGTCGAAAAAGTTTCTTTGCACAGGTTTGTTTCTTAAGATGCTTCGAATAACTTCTTTCTCTCATTTATCCTCCTGGAGCAATGTTCACAACTGGCCATTGTTACCATCCAGTAGGTGTGGTGCAGTCGAGTTCACACTTATTTTCTTTTCTTCCCTTTTCAAGCATCCTCTGGTGTGATAGTGAAAACGGGATCCGAACTTCTTCACTGGTGTTCGGCACGGCTTTTAAGTCATTTGCCGAGCAGTGCGTTGTCTTCAGTCCACTCTTTCTAGATCTGCCATTCGTGTAGAGAAAGAGTTCTTTGTAGAATCTGCTTGTCATACATAACTTTTCTTTTTCATCCTTAGGCCACAATAGATGTTGTTTTTCAGCTTGCATCATGCATTCGATCCAAATCATCTTGTGGGAAGATAGTGGTTAGATTTTTCCCAGTAATGACAGTGTTACGTAGGATGTTACCTTTCATTTGTGAGGATGGGGTCGATATCAGCACAAGTTGTGCTACTAGATGATTTCCATGTTTAGTAGTTACCGTTATCTTCTCCGAAAATGAATGTCCATTGGTAAACTGAACTATGAACAGACACCAAGTAGCACAGTTCTCATTCTCATTTTGCTGTTCGCCGACAATTTTTTATCAGGATTTTTCCCACTTATGGTAAGGGTCTAGTTAGTTTAGTCGGCCTATGTCGTTCTCTTTTTTATTTGTCGCTTATGGGAATCACGCAGAATTAGATATTACCTGTGGCGTCAAGAAGAGTATGAAGATGAAGAAGACTATTTGAGGAGACTGTTTTGATTTTTTATATGTATCACCTGTATCACCTGTAGTCCCGTTGATCGTCCAGTGACTCGAGCGGGCGCCAGTAAGTCTTCCATTTTTCCCCTGTCGCGTGCAAGAGTAGCCCAATGGGTTCTGCTCGCTCTAGGAGTTCGTTGAGCATCACACCTTTCTTCTAGGCCTTTCGTGAAGAACTCTGACCATTGGATCGATATTCCTCCTGCATTGCCTTTGACATCCCGTGTCACTCACTAACGGCTCTTGTCCATCGGTTGTCGTTCACACGCATTACGTGACCGGCCCACCATATCTTCGAATGTTTGGCGTACAGAACAGCATCTTTGATTTTTTATCGTTGACGCAGATCGGAGCTTCGGATCCCTTCCCTTACTTGTCTGGAACGGGAAACTCCTAGCATCGCCCTTTCGACTGCGCGTTCGATAACGCTAAGTGACCTTTCATCCTGCTTACGCAACGACCAAGTTTCTGACGCGTACGTTAGGGCAGGAAGTACCGTTGAGTCGAAAAGGTGGGCACGGAGTCGGGTGTTCCTTGTTCTCTTCACTACATCTTCGATGCTCTTGAAAGCACCCCAAGCCGCTCGTTTCCTTCTGCTCAGCTCTGGAGCTAGGTCGTTCATCATATTGATTTCCCGACCTAGATAGATATAATTGGAGCATTCGGAGATATTCGTTCCGTTGAGCGTGAATGGGCATACGAAGCCAATCCGTTCCTCATGAACATCGTTTTCGTGAGATTTAGTCGAAGACCAATCTTTCCACAGACTTTATCAAAGTCGGCAAGCATACGTTCCGCTTGGCCAATGTTTGGTGTTATAAGGACGGTGTCATCAGCAAAGCGAACATGATGTAACTGCCCACCATCGATTTTCACTCCCATATTATACCTCAATGCTCGCATGACGTTCTGCAGGGCGGCGGTAAATAGTTTCGGCGAGATGGTATCGCCTTGCCTGACCCCTCTTTTGACGTCAATGATAATATCGTCGTAGAATGGTGATACCTTTGTTGTGAAATTTTTGTACAGCTCACGAAGAACCTTTATGTACTGAGTAGGGACTCCTTGACTGTCAAAGCCTTCCATGACTGCTTCTATCTCATTTGAATCAAAGGCCTTCTGTAAATCGATGATGGTGAGACAGAGCGGTCTTTTGTACTCGCGCGATATTTCAATGAGCCTTGTTATCGTGTGGATGTGGTCCATCGTTCAAAATCCTTTTCGAAACCCTGCTTGCTCACATGGCTGTCCTTCGTCCAGTGTTCTGTCAATCCTGTTTAGGATGACTCAAGTGAAAAGTTTGTAGACGACAGACAGCAAGCAGATTGGGCGATAGTTGCCGACATCGTGTAGGTCACCCTTCTTGAAGAATAACACGGTCTTGCTGGTCTTCCAGTGGATAGGTACCTTGCATTCGGACAGGGTAACGTGTGAAGAGCCGGGCCAGTGTGTTTACGAGGATTGACGGAAGGTTCCTCAGGTGTTCCGGTCTTATCCTGTCCGGACCTGGTGTTGTTCGATTTTTCACCGACGAAATGGCATGTCTGATTTCGGAAAGGAGAACCGGTGGTACAACATATCCATCCTCCTTTATTTCATATGACGGAAGGTGGACGTGGCTATCGAAGAGATCCGAGTAGTAGTCATGATTAATTTTCTCCATTGCCTTTCTGGACGCTGTAACTGTTCCGTCTGGGCGCCGGAGTGCAGTCATTTTGGTCTTGTTATTGGCGAAGCTTCGGTGGGCTTTGTGGATGCTTTTCCCAGCCTGTGCAGGTTCGACCATTACTGCTGCTCTTCTCTCTTTAAGATCGTCTTTTATCGCCTGTCTGTACTGTTTTGCAAGTTCGGACGTTAGTTCGCGGTTGCCTGCAGCTCGTGCGATTCCACGCTGGCGCATCAGCTCTAGTGTTTCTGGAGGCAGACGTCTCTTGGTTACTTTCTGTTGAATGAGCCGATGGTATTCCTCGTCGATGTTATCGACAACGGTATCTTCCCAAAAAGCCGAGTAATGAGTTGAATAAGTCCCAGTTTACGGTGGTTCTGGGACTTCGGTTTTTGAATTTAGCGGCTTTTTCACCTTTGCGCGAGAAATAGAATCTTGCACGAAGGAGACGGTGGTCTGATCCCGTGTAGAATTTTGGGACAACAGCGACATCGGTTAGGCAATTTACTATGATGTGGTCTGTTTCGTTATGGTACTCTCCATTGGGAGACTTCCACGTCCAGCGCTGAGGGTGGGGCTTCTGGAATTGCGAGTTACCAAGGAAGGATGATCTTGGTCGCCGTGATAAACTCAGACAGCCGCCCACCCTGTTTTTCCATTCTAATCCGTGGGTCCCAATGTGACGTTCTTCAAACTTTCTTCTTGGTCCAGTCTTGGCGTTGAAATCTCCAATGATGACCTTGAAGAATGTGTGGTATTCTCTGTAGAACTTCTCCAAATCCATATAGAAGTCCATATTTTTATATGTAGAACAAGAAATTATCTTCAGAGACTGCCATGTGGTTGTTATTTCCTTACGGTGAAATGGTTTTCTATGCAACCACATTTTATTCACCTTCCACAAGTTCTCTGTGTCTCACGGTGCAGAAGGGAGCTGACAGTTTACTTACTTACTTGGCTACTTGGATGGCCCGTCTTCGCTGGTTGTGTGGACCCCAGCACAATTTCTATTGTTTTGAAGTTTTGCTGGTCTAGCTGTTGTGGTTCCTTGGAGTGTCGAAGCCACCCAGGCGAAAGTCTGCCGCAGGTCGTCACCACCATCGACTTTTGTGGATCAGAGAGAGATTTGCCACCATGCGACTAATTTGATACCAGGACAGTAGTCGGTCCTGGTATTGGTTTATTCTTAGCTGGACTTCCTGACGGAAACGCCGGACTCCTTCTAGGCTTGGGAGAGCCTGCTGGAGGGATGAATGCCGCGCTGTACATCGCACCTCGACACCCGGGAACATCTCCCAGCCACGATGAGGCGGTAAGCCGTTGGGAGCCGCACAGTTTGCAAAGTATAAAGAAAAGAATGGTTTATTTCCGTTGCGCCACACTTAACGATGGCTTTGATAGGGCTTTCGAAATGGTCACTATTGTCTGTTACCTGTGTATACTGGAGGAAAACTTGCGTCTTGGTTGATACTAGATCGACGGTGATTGCTGGTACTGGTTTACAGTGACTTCCTGTATTGGTTTATCCTGGGCACTTTGGAACTCGCTACCATGTGGCAAAATGCCAGTGCACTGTAATATCTAGATAGGAAGTTAGGTTGCTGTTTTCTTTCCAAATATGTCTTCTGAATAACTCATAACACTTGCACATTCGGCATTTGACGTACGACTTCTATATCAAATTAATGTAACGTCAAATGTATGGGTTATATTCGCTGTGTCATTTGAAATGCCCCTTTTCTGACTTTCAGAATATCTTTGAAGCACAAGGCAAACCCTTCTACGAATGTCCTCCCGAGATGTGGGACGAAGTCAACAATGTTGGAGTTAAGGTGAGTTGCAATAATCATACGGCATTCTATTTTCCATTCGTTATGCCATAGTGAACAGTGAAAATACCTTATAAGGATAATCAAAGGTATAGTACAAGGAGATGGTCATGGAGGGCTCAAAATCGGTTGCGACAGGTTTTGTTAAGTGTATAAAGTAGAAAATAAGTACATGCTTTAAATCCCAGTGGTACTGGACAAAGAATCTAGAGATTCGGTTTCAGGAATCACTATTATTGCTCGGTATATGCTGCTCGAATGATGGTTAGAAATGGTAATGGTCTCATCGTGAATATAAGCTCGGCTGGTGGATTAAGGTGAGAACGAAACTTGAGTGGTATGAGCAAAAAATGCAAATGTTTATTATTGTTTTACAAATAACTTGATATGAAGCATACTTTGGTGCGTCATGGAGAGTCCAAGATTTATCCAATGATGAGGTTATTTCGTTTTGTTGAAGTTTTCTATCGTGGAAGTGCTACCTTTTGTGCGAAGTGACCTCGATTCAAGTTGCGTTTCTAATATCGAAAATAGTCTCCAGTTTGGAGTAAATGCGGATAAGGATGAAGCTCTCGGCGTTAACCAATCCCTTTTGGATGAGCCATGCATTCGACTTCATTAAGCATCGTTGGAGGTGGTTGAATGCATATCTGGCCTTCATGATGACTCGCGGTCGCCTATCGATGTACCGAGCCAGTGCTGCTATACCTCCCAGATAAGTCTGATACCAATCTTCCAATCCCCGAGTGATGGAAGGTGGGGCTCGGGGATCGATCCCATGTCTATTGCAGGGCTCCTCCGACCAATGCGGTATTCGTGCGTCGATTAAAGTGCAGTTGCTTACTATTAAGACAAACAGGTCCAATTACAGTTTTTGTAATGTGAATGTCCATCCATCCAGTTCACATTTGTGTCTTGTTGAACACGAAATTGAGGTATTTCTTGGTGTGAAACCCGAAGTACTTCTTGGTAATGACGTGTGTTCGTCAGGAGACATAGTAGTTCCATTGTGTATCGTTCCTAGAGTTATTATTGTAGCATTTCACATCTCAAGGACATAACAGACTATTGTGTGTATCCAGTCAGTAATTTACTGCAGAGATCACAGAACTTAGGTAGGTCCGCGGGTTAATTCCCATCCTTTTGTTTGTGTGACTATTCCACCTTTGGTTTCCTGTGAATGCGAATGAGATGTTCCTTAGCGCAGTCCTAAACGTCTAGTTTTTTAATTTAGCTGTATATCCATCTTCCTTGCTTCATTAGACTTCCCGAAAAAGTGACGATATAGATGTTCTGTAGGAGTTTTGGCTGCTCTAAATCATTTTCCATAGTCGGTAATGGCTAGACGATGATCTTATAAGCTGTGATAAATCGTTCGAATGTCTGCAACTTAATTCGTCTCAATATCGAGCTTACTCAATTGGTTAGGGTTTTACTGAAGAGGTTGTAGAGAACAACACAAGTATTTTGGGAAATAGTTGCGCACCAAATTTGTTGTGGGTGCTGGATATACGAGAAATTTGGAGTACTTACTTGAAACGAACATGTAGCTTATTCATTAAAGCTGAAGCCGAACCCCGGCCTATATAGTTCTCAGGCCATCGATTACGGGCTGTTGGTCGAATCAGCGTACAGCCCACATGCAACACAGGTGTGTATTTCTTTGTTAACATTTTTACTTCAGTACGTAGAAGGTATAGGCCACCTAGGTGCTCCAAGGATGGATTTCATCACCTGGGTACACCTACATCTAGATACAAGTACATGAACACTTTTGCATTTCATGCATTCTCCGTGCCCTGTGACACATTAAGCAGCTTCGTGGTTCTTCACGTAAAGGAGGTCCGAGGAGCGGACTATGATTAGAACATTCTATTCACATAATACGCGTCAGCTCTTAAGATTGGTTCATTTTTGAGTCCTGTACCTTTTCCTACGTCCTCCTATCCAACAATTCATTTTGGTAACTATGGAAAAGCGGTCTAAACTTCAGGGTTGGAATGGTGATCATTACCTATCATCGTCTTGAGACTTGATAGATGCGGAAGTCATGCTAGGCAAGCCTTTCGTCGTAGGCGTTCAAGAATTACCCTCATTCTTTCAGACGATGGCGGCTCTTTTACAGCTTTACATAACAGAAACGTTGCTCCTACTCCATGCGGATATGTAGTACTAGTACTGCTGAGGTGTCGTGTGGGAGTTTATGTAAGTACGAAGCCGAAAATAGAAGGAAGTGAGCATTTGACGAGCTAGAAAAGGATCTGAAGCACATTGTGGTGGTAGCTTCTAGTGCTCGTGGTGTAGTGCATGGCAATTAGGTGGAATGGTGGGTTGATTGACCTTCGACCTCGATAACACCTTGAAAACAGTATTGCTTCCATGTTGAAAGTGACAACGTTTTCGGAAGGGAACATCGAAGACCTGTCCACTGACATATTTTGGGCTGGGTCGTCACAACTTGGTGTTCAGGAACACGTGACTAGGGTGAGCTGCAGGCTAAAGAGATATTACGCGAAACATGGATATTGAGGTTTTTTTAACTTTCTTAGATTATTAAGCTAACACGAGGTTAATAAATACGTTTATTCGGCTAAGGAAGACGTGGAAGAGCAAGAAGAAAACGTCGAATGTAACTCGATTAAACATCTTTATCAGCTTCATGTTAGTTTAATAATCTAAGAAGGTATTGACTGCTAATGCCGAGGTTGTATGACGGTCGGTTTGAAAAATTGACTTTTTTCTTTATTTTTAAAAATACAAGAGCTTGGTGAGCCGAGCTTCGTAGGGAAGTGTTCACCAGAAAAGTCTAACATTT
The DNA here is from genome assembly GCA_018806985.1 of Angiostrongylus vasorum. Lineage (NCBI taxonomy): Eukaryota > Metazoa > Nematoda > Chromadorea > Rhabditida > Metastrongylidae > Angiostrongylus > Angiostrongylus vasorum. The sequence continues at coordinate 2,395,928 of JADANN010000202.1, read as the reverse complement.
GACGTCATCATAGGTAAGTTCCAAGTCTTGATGTGTTGGTTATCGGTTTGTTATTATGCTAGCATCACTCTATCATCGAATGATTTTCTGTTTATTTGCCATTTTTATTTTTTTTTTATTATGTTGAGGTATTTGTTCAACGTTCCCTACGGTGTTGGAAAACAGGCTCTCGACAGAATGGCGTCTGATATGGCTGAAGAATTAAAGGTAGGCACACACTAGAAAGTCACAATTGTGGAGAAAAATTCCAGAACTTTCAAGTAATTCGTAACCATTTGTTAACTCCGATCGGTAGGAAAAAGTGGCCATTGTTTCAGGGAAAAAGAATGTGTGCGTGGTCTCGATTTGGCCAGGTGCAGTACGAACAGAGTTTATCACCAACGTTATTAGTGAGAAGAAGAAGGACAAGGTTTTGATTTTTGCAAAAAATTTGCAAATTTCACAAGGGTGCAGGTAACTTAGGTAACTACTTAAGTCCATTCACCACCCCTGCAGCAGCTTCACACTCGTCCTTTGGAAAGCTATGAACAGTGCTTTACACAGGTAAAGAGTTCACAAGCGTTAAGAGTTGGAGCTGTCGATTAAGAATGTGCTGTGTATTGGACTCCATTTTAAGCACTGCGTAGGGGTGATTGAACGCATATTCGGTATGTACAATGACTGCCTAGTGGTGTATCCAGTTAGTGCCTTTATCCTCCCAGACAAGTCTGGCGCCAACTTCTCTACACTGGAAAAAGCGAGATTGGTTGCTTGAGGGCATGGTATCAAACCAAAGAATAAGTGTGTATTGTTTTTGGAATTTTGATCCACGTTTTTACGAAGAAGGAAAGTTCTTCGAAGATAAAATGTCCGACAAGCTAACAATTTATATTCTTCGTCATATGTTTCCAACTACTAAATTTAGGGAATTGAGGTTACTTTATTGTGCTGCTGCTAGTTCGATTCCACTTCGGGTCATCCAAGCCTCTCATCCCTCCGGGGTCGAGGAATCGGTACTGGACTTGTCTGGGAAAAAAAAATCATTCTCTGCAATCCAATTGGAAACGCTCCAGCCGGACTATCTCAGGACTCCAGCGAGAATTACTTCGCCAGTATTCTCCGACATTCAAGATGAAATGAAAATCCTCATGTAGCAACCGAAGCCACACGTAAAAGTTGGAAGATCCTCGTGGACAGTGGATGCGAGGAAACGAATCGAATGTGGGAAATGCTGGGATCCGCATAGTAGGCGTGAAGACGGGTCTATAAAATAAAAAAATTACATTGTGCTGCACACCTTCCCAACAAGAATGGCGCCTGTAAAAATTTCAGCTTCCATTGAGGTATCCGAAGTTGTTTGTCCCAAGTATGAGAGTGGTTTTTCCCAGGTCACTGAAATGTTCGAACGAGGTGAAACGCCCGAGTATGCGGGCAAAGCTGTTGTAGCTTTAGCCAGCGATGGTCGACGAATGGAGAAAACTGGGCGAATACTAATTACAGAAGATCTAGGAAAGGAATACGGATTCAAGGATATCGATGGTAAGTAGCCTAATGAGATGCTGTCACTGTTTCTCTTCCCATTCCGTATTTTACGTTTTCAGAACTTATTCATTGTTGTAGTAATTAAGTTCTCAAAAATATACAGAACTTTGTGTGCGATATCCAGGAATGTAGTGTTGACTAGGAATATTTTGAGGTCGAGAACCACCAAACCTTCGCAGTATCACATTTCTGCTATTGCATGGCGGTCACAACCAGCTCGCACAGTGGGTACCGTCGTGGCTGAAGGTACCTGGATGGTTCTTATGGGGAAGTGCTAGCCGGTTATGAGTGCTCGATATAGTTATGAAGACTAAACAGAAGCATGTACATGCTAAAGATACTCGAAAAGAAAATGACAGGCTCACAATATAAAAGAGCAGCTGTCATTCTTCACCAAAATTTAGTCCTTTTACAATATTTGTAATCCTGAAAAGAACATGCATTAATCTACCATGGTAGAGAATCCACAAATACGTTTGTGTTCATATTGTCGACAAATCGTTGTTAATAAAACTTTGCATTGAACAGGCAATGAACTATCGCATTATAACTTCTTGCAAATGACCGTCCTCACACACCAGTAAGTAGCGGAGATACGTTTACTAACTAACTCCAAAGTGTTAACTTTTTTCATTTACTTGCTTTCTTATATACTTTTACTTGATTTGGCTCCCCAAATCAATCCCGTTGACGAGTGATTGCTGATGGCACTGGTAGATAGAAAGCTAGCTGAAAGAAACGCAGAGCAAGGACCCACATAGTGTGGTGGCGAACGCGCCAAACTCCGGATAGGTTAATGTCGTATTCGATCCCCACAGGAAACACCTGCCATCCGGAGTTTTGCAAATATCTCAGCATCATTGTGGTTGACTTCAAAGTGTATCAACTTGGTGAAGTGCATGTGTCTTAATGGTAAATAAAGTTCGATAATGTATAGAATCATTAGCAGAATCTGGTTCTGAGTATACACTCCCTTCGACTAGTGTTTACTTCTGTCTTTCATGTGCAGATCTATTTCTTGCACAGCTCAGTTTAAACGACATTGGATAACTCTGGTGGGAATTCCTACCGAATAACATTGTTTGAAAAAGTATACCATAAAGCATAGACATGTCAAACATATTAACTAAATTTCGAGGAAATCAGTAAATGTAGTACATCGAGCAAACTAAAGTTTACCCAAACCCACAGGATATTACAATCCATACAACGCTTAAGCAGGCAAGTATCTTTAACCAATAAAGAATTCTAGAATGAACGTTCAATGACGATTGGAATACCGAGCATTCGGGTACTGCTATCTTCAGGTTGACACGAATCATACACACCTCGGGACGTCTCCATTATTATCTAAGTTGGACTTACATGTATAGACAAATACAAACGGAATAAGCGAAATGCATGATTTTTCTGTTGTTGCCAAGGAAGAATTCCCAATTCCCTAGTTTGGCCTGTTTCATTTCATGACTTTTGTAAAGAAACTTCATGATCATGGACATCTGTGGAGTATGAAATCTTGATTCGTAAAGATAGACCAATGAAGGGAACTAATCATGCAGTTTACCACAAATCTATCATATCACAGTGAATCCCATATATAAAAAGTAACCAGTACGGGTTAGTCATGCTTCTAGCTTTGACAGAATGTCGTAAGTAAGATTAGTGATGTGACGAAATCGATCTGGACCTAGGTGAATGCCGCCATACCATCGTGAAACAACAACGAGCACATTGTCCGCCTTCATTTTTTCCAGCAGTTGCAGCATTTTGCTACTGGCTCCCGTCTCGCCATCGTCAAAGCAGTTTTCCAACCTAGAACACTAGAACGAATATTTTCACATTTACAGATAAGTACTAAATAACGGAAGTTTATAGAAGCATCAGACAACTCCCATGAGTTCTGTCCACTTTTCCATACTATTCAAATGTATACCACAATTTCTTCCATAGAGGATATTACTTGCTTGGATACGTGGATGGCCCTTCTTCACTGGTTGTGCGGGCCCCCGCACAATTTCCACTTTTTCGGAATTTTGCTGGTTTAGCTAAGTGGTTCCCTGGAGTCCCGAGGTCAGCCTAGCCAAAGTCTGCCCCAGGTCGTCGCCACCACAGGCAGTCGCCGTCCTTGTGGATCAGGGATTTGCCAACATGCGATTAGTTTAATGCTAGGACGGTGGTGGATCCTAGTATTGGTTTACTTTGGCTGGGCTTTCTGATTGAAAAGTCGGACTGCTTCTTAGTTTGAGAGACTCTGCCAGAGGGATGAATCCTCCCGCTGTACATCGCAGCCCGACACTCAGGAACACCTCTCGGCCACAATGAGGGGGTAAAGCGTGGAAGGCCATATAGAATTTCATTCACTTAATCCTATATTTGTTTTTAAACATGAATTTAGGATCTATAGAAGAGGCTTTACCCTATCGTCTTAATAGTACAATAGTTTTTACAAAGCTTTAACTTTAAATACGGTTAAAATCGAGATTTTCAAGAAATCAGAACACGAACTAAAGATTTAAAATCGCCAACACAACAGCACTACCTGCAAACATAAACTATACATCTAAGAACAGCAATAAAGTGTAAGAAGTATAGGTCATAAGCTCCAGAAAACCAGAAGTCCATCATGGCATAATAGGATAATTTGTACTTTGTAGATAAAAATCTATAGATTCCAACTATTTTTACTCTAAGTAGTCTAATCTAGCATGAGACATATTGGTTCAAAGTTGAAAGTGGACGCTATTTCGCATCAAATGCATTTTATACAATGCACCTTGTGCGTTATGTGTGAACCCCTCCAGCGTGCTGGGTCAGTTAAATTGCTGTCATTGTTATTGCCTAGCTGAGAAAAAACACTGGCCTGATTGATACCTAGACCAGCACAATTTACCGTGTGTGCCAGATAGGCATCCAATAATCCCTAACAACGCATAATGAGGTCGAATAAATGGCTCATCCATAGGGTTTGGTCGACGCTAAACGTTCTACCCTTTTATTCTTCACAGTCTATAGTTGTCACAGTTATCATCGCCTTGTTTCTTACCATATTAGTTGTCGTTTCGGAAGAAAATATGAGTGATCTCCACTGTTTGAAAGGATAAATGGCTATAAATTCTACAACTTGTTGAAAAGGAATACGAAACGTCCCACAACGGCATTCGATGGCTTGTCAATGTCAATAAGTGTACTATGAAGCTAGGAGTTAGTCAGTAAAACGGTCGCAATGGAAGGAAGGTCGTTTATGGAACGAAACAAAAAATGTATCGTATTGCTACTACGCAAGTAGAAAAGAAAGACAAGGGTGCCAATTCTTCCTAAAATAAAATTATATGGAACCTTGTGATGCGTCCATCTTTAGACTGGATGATTCGATAAGCATAGATGTTATGAGTAGCACGAGCAATTTTCGGATTTCCCAAGAGACGTTCCAATACCAACTTTACCTAAAATAACAACAGCAGTAACTGATAGTGAAAGAAGTGGTCCCAAATTCATATGTCTCCACGAGAAGAATGGATGATTTTATTCGATGTAGTTCCTTATTGAAAACAGACATTTCGTTTGTTGAATTAAAACAGAAAAACACGTCTAATGTAAGAAGTACTTACTCGGATACTTGAATGGCCTGTCTTCACTGATTGTGGGGACCGCAGCATAATTTCCACTTTCCCAGAGTTTTGGGGTTTAGCCATTGTTATTTATTCCCTGGAGTCCCGAGGTTAGTCTAATCAGAGGGAGATTTGCCATCATACGACTAGTTTAATACCAGTACAATGGTGGATCTTGGTATTGGTTTACTTTTAACTGGCCTGGCTGATGGAAACTCCAGACTCCTCAGCTTAGGAGACACTGCTGGGTGGACCAACCCCCCGCGCTGTGCTTCGCAGCCCGACACCCAGGAACACCTCCCAGCCACGATAAGGTGGTAAACCGTTGGGCAGAAATGTAAGAAATATCCTTGATCAAATACTGAAAAAAACCGTGGAAAGGAAATTTGACCACTCAATGCGATTTCCCCTTGTACTTCTGATTTTGCTGTACGTATGATAAAGGAATTTCACATACCTCGTCTTCACTGTGAACTCTGGCTACGTGGGCTTGGAAGCGACTTTTGCGATCAGTGAGCACATCACCATGCTGGATTGTCGGGACCACGACGTTTAAACGAGAATCATGTTTATCTTCGTTATCTGAAGCGTCATTCGAACAATCCGGCCCACTTTCTGACACCACCCTGTTCTAATAGAAAATTTTAGGCGTTTCGCTATAGCTACAGAAATATCAGTGTGGGGATAAATATCAAACACATCACTATTGTAAAAAGCCGTTACTACAAAGGTATTGGACGGTAAAGATCGACTTTAAGCTCAAATATGCTTTAGGGTTCTTAAAATCACAGATGCAACCAGTGATCGCTAACTGTACAGAGCTCAGAGAAGTAAAACAGCAAACCTCGAGGAAATTTTTCACCATAGTGACCAAAGTATAAATAATTGGAGATCCCACATTCTCCAGCATGACATTATTCAACGAAGATATCAACTGATGTCGTTCATCTCTTGAAAGCGACGGACCACTCAACTCATACTGTGGCAACTCTCTAAAGTACAAGGAAGCTCCATTTCATTTTCATGGTCCCATACTTCTATAACGCGCAGCTCCAGACAATCATTAACGTAGTAAAGGAACTTCGTGACTTTATATATAAGAACTTCACAATCTGTCTTGCCACACACTAGTTTAAACTATCAAGTTCACGAAATCCATGGTATCACTCCATTGGATTCCACTTCCATGGCAAGTTTAAATCGGCAAATCATATATCAAGCAAATTTAGATAGAAGTACAAGTGGTGATTTCATTTGTTTACGCTTATTTCGACGGAAATATTTTAAGGAACGTTAAACAGTAAAATTCTAAAATAACCAAACAAACGCTCCGTTATCAATAGCCACCTGATTGCAGGTATCGATCGATAACCGAAGAATGGGTGAACGTTGATAACAACTATAGGTTAACACACGGCTGAGCGAAAGGCGAAACGAATGACCCGTATGGTGTGGTGGTGGATGCGTAAGCCCCCGGATAGGATAATAGCGAGTTCGATCCCCACCACAAGCACCTGCGGTCCGGAGTTTCGCAAATATCTTAGCATCATTGTAGAGTGGTGGTAGTTTATGACCAAACTAACTAAAGCAGAAATGGACTCACTGAGAGGGATACGTTTCCGGTAGAACTATCGACAGCTTCACATTATCGCTAAACGTGAAGCGCACTTTGTTCCCACTTTCAAACGAGATCAAATCATTGAAGATTGATTCCAGAATTTCCAACTCAGCCTGCTGTGCTTCTAGATCTCCCATCCAAAAAAAAACACGCCTGAAAAAAGTGATACAGTGAAGAGGTCACAAACGGGGCCATCGGGCCATCGGGAACGAAAAAAGATACCTTACTAGTAAAATGTGTAAACTCCAAAATATCCCTGACCACTGATCGAGCGTGGAATCTGACCGTGATTCAGCACAGAGAGGCAGACCAGTTCAGGCCAGTCCTGAAGAGAACTTCGTCGACAGGAGTCCCAAGGCTCGCCCGGCCACGGGAAAATACCCAACGACCCGCCGTCCTCCGACGATAAGGCGGCGTTCGCTGGCGTCTCGTCTGTCAGTCATTCCTGATTGTGAGAGGTCTGCATCTATGCTTTAGAGTAGGACATTACTTTTATTTTCGACTGTCTTTTTAGTAGGATGTGGTTTTTTCGGTCGCCTCTCGTTATTACGGCTCGCCAGGCGCTCGTCTTTGAAGGGTCCCTGTCTTGTAGCTTCAATAGAGGGAATTGCCAAGTGATTCGATATTGGACCCGTCCTCGTTTTTGATGGATCCCTGTCTTGTAGCTTCGATAATCGGAGTAATACACTGCCTTTTAGCCAGTCTTCAGTTCTTTTGGTTCCGTGCCATTCTATGGTTTTCAGGTACAAAGTATCAAGTGTTGAATAGCAGATCGTGTAACCGAATGCCTAAGCAAGACACTTCGTTTGTTACTGGTGACGATCAGTCGCAATCTAAGGATAATATGACTACTGTTACTGGGCAGACGAAAGGTGATGACAATATCTAGTTTGCTTTGAATCCTTGCAAAATTTAAATTTGTACTAAATAAGGACAACTTTACTTCCAGCAAAAAGTTTGGTGGTGGACAAAACTATCGATGGCATAAATTAGAGAATTATAAGAAGGACTTTTTTTTCCAGAACGGCACCCTAGGAAGAAGCGTGCACATCATCAACAGATGGGATCATCTCCAACGAATAGGTCAGTTTTACTTATATACTGTGGTGACTTCTACTTGGCCGTGTATTGTCCGGTTATAGAGACTCTAACGATGAGTATCGCTCAACTCAAGGACCGCAGAAGAGTACATTCTTCAAACCACACTTGTCCGACTACGAAATTCAGTCCGGGCTAGAAAACGGTGTACTTTTGAAGGTCCAACCATCCTTCTCAAATCCAAGAAAGAAAGAACCATTAGTATTCTCAGTATTATTTAAGAAATAGGAGGAAAATCACATCACAATGTTTTCATGAGTGGTTTTTACCGATTTGGCATTTGCTTTGCAACTCATAGCGACAGGGAATAACTCAGATTACAGGGTAGTATACGAATAAATCAAAGGAGGTTCGAAGAAGCGTTCATCAACAATCCCAATAGTAGTGATTTCACTGATATTGCCATTCTGGGAATGAAGGATCGGAATCGGGCACTTCATGGTGACATCGTTGTGTTTCGGATCAAAGCACGATGTGACTGGGTTGTAAGTTTCTTCTTTTTTCTTGAGATTACGGTTAGAACCACAGCGATGCTAAGGTATTTGCAAAACTCCAGACTGCAAGTGTCTTCGGTGAGGAAAGAACGCACTGTTACCTTTCCCGGGGCTAACGCGTTCACCACCACACCATGCTTGTTCGCCTTTCTCTCAGCTAGTTTTCTGTCTGCCAGTGTGGTTGATTTCGCATAGTACCCTGCCGTGAAAAATTCTAATAGGCAGTAAATAAAAAGTTAATATTCCGGTTAGGTTCTATCAAGCAGGCAGCGGTCATTGTAGACAGGTCTTCATTGAGTTTCAGGTGCTAGATAACGTCTATCAAGAATGGAAACGTACTCTTCGGAATGTGAAGGACGGAGACGTGGAGAAGGTTTGTCAGTGTTCGCCCACTAGTCTGGTATTGTCTGCAGCAAGAAACTTCACATTTTCCTCCATAAATGGCTTTATTTATTTCCACTCACCCACGGGAATGGGCTATTGCTGAAGCTTATCTCAATGCCCATAGTTTTAGGTATTTCGCATAAATCTGTTACGCTTTGCTAAATTTTAGTGATAAAGGGACGAGATGAAGAGAGTAGTAAAAGGTCTGAGGTCCAAATACGTGGTTGATCTAGATGTTGAGAATGGGCGCAAATGGTTAGCCTGTCTTTCTTGTAGCGAACGCCTAAATGGAATATTCTTCGATAACTCACTAGCGTAATATGTGCTATGACAGGAGGTTGTTCATTGCAGTATTGCTTCGTGGGACAGCTTTTTTTTTTACCTTGGCGTTCAGCTCGCTTAAAAAACATCAGGATTACACGCTTTTGGCCAATCATGATCATGAAGTTTTCAATCTGATCGTCCCTTTTAGTACTTCTATGTGGTATAATTGATTATTGAATGACAATGGAAAATTGATATACGTTAACTTCTGACCAGGAAGTTGTTCCGCCGGACTGTGCTTCCGTTTATCACAAAGCAGTACTACTGGAATTTCGGATGGCCATTTAGTCAACAACAGTCATTTAGTGAAGACAGAAGCGATTGTCTTTTGTCTTTAACCTAACAACGATGGCTTTGTGTTGCTGCTTCGAAGGTTTTTATGTCAAGGTATTTTAGAAGCCTGATGAGGAGGGAGATAGGAGGAGTCTTTTTGGTGATAAAGGTATGCAGTTAGACGGAAATCTCGAAATTGTGAGTGATTTGGCCAACTATTTCGAAACGACGTCAAGAAAACAGTCTTCTTACCGTACCCTATCAGAATTACCACTTGAAGAATGGATTATACCTGATTTCTACCTGCAGAAAACCGCGGAAGTGAGCTGTTCGATCTTTCTTTCTGCTTGTATCAACTTAGGTATTTATCTGATAAGGTTTTTAAGGTAGTAGGAATCCTAGAACGGAAGCACTCTCGACTGACAATGGGCCGTCTAGAGCTATCCGCTGCTTCACAACGATACTGGGTCAAGTTGTCGCCAACCGATTCACGTATGCCACGTCTTATGATTGCCGCTTCAAAACTTCCTAAAGAGTTCTTGAACAGACCTCAGGTTGTGTTATTTAAAGTGCTTGGTTAGTATCCATGTACTTATTTTTACTGCTATGTAAATTGTCAGACGTTTAGGACTTTTCTCAAATTTTATTTGTTGCGAAGATACTGGAATGGTCTGACGATTCCGTCATGGCAATCGGTGAAATTCAGAAACAACTAGGACCAGCTGGTGACATTAGTGTGGAAACTGAGGGTTTGTTGGTAACGAGTGATGTTGATGTACGAGAATTTCCTGAAGAGGTCATTTCTTGCCTACCTTCAGTTTCTTCGGAGACCGGTTGGCAGATGAATGAGGTTTTTTTCCTTCTATAGTTTTGTCTTGTGCAAACGTATATAACGCAAACGTTTCTTTTACCAGGATGAGATCACAAGACGTCGTGATTTACGTGACGAAATAATTTTCACAATTGATCCCAAAACAGCAAGGGATCTTGATGATGCTATTTCTATAAGACCGTGTAGAAATATTGACGGGAGTGGTACTCATGGTTGGGAGGTTCGCCGTATTTTATTGTTATGTGATTGGTTTTATTGGTGTGGAGTGAGTAATGAAGTTGAACTAAGTTGTCTTCTGTTCCCGTTCAGGTTGGAGTGCATATAGCTGACGTTTCTTATTTTGTGTTGGAGAACACACCACTGGATGAGTGGGCATTAAGTAGGGCTACGAGTGTCTATCTCGTCGATAAGGTTTACAATTTTTGGGTTTCATACTACTTTATAGTTTCCATCCCAATCGCGTCTATCTAAAATTTGTCTTCAGGTTATTCCAATGTTACCCCGTCTGCTTTGTGAAGATTTGTGCAGTCTTAATTCTGGAGTCGATAGGTTAACGTTTTCCGTCGTGTGGAAGATAGATGATAGGGGAAATATACTGGATGAGTGGTTCGGAAGAACAGTTATACGATCACGAGTCAAGCTCGCATACGAACATGCACAGGATTTCATCGAAAATCCAGAAACTGACTTTCTTGATGCCGAGTTTCCCGAGATATCTGATGGAGTCACTGTATCCCAAATCAAAGAAAAGGTGCTGCAACTTCACGACATCGCCAGTGTACTCCGGCAGAATCGTAGACAAAATGGGTCGTTGCGACTTGACCAACCAAAATTAAATTTTGCGCTCGATGAGGAAACAAAGCTACCCATTGGGGTGTCAGTCTATGAGGTCGTTTCATACATTCTTAGTTTAGTCCTTTCCAATAGAAAGTAGAGCGTTGTTAGTCGTTTTCGCTAAACGTTGTAAGTCTGGCGTTCTAGTACCACCTACTTGCTAATTGCGTTTGTAATACTACCTGATGTTAACTCTTGTTCTTATTACATGAGCAATAAATTCCAAATCAATTCTTTTCAGTCAAAGGAATCCAATCATTTAGTAGAGGAGTTCATGCTACTCGCTAACATGGCAGTCGCGAGAAAGATTGAAAGGCATTACCCAGAGACAGCGCTACTTCGTTCACATCCCCCGCCGAAGGAAAAAGTTCTTCGAGATGCGGTAATTATAAAATCACATCTTTCATTGTCTTTTTTTTCGAAATTTTGCTATCATTCAATGTAAGACATGCAAGCAGTATTCTGTAAAGTCTGGGAATGTTATCAGTTAGCACAGGTGTAACAAACGGGCAAGTTACAGCTCATAGGAGCGGTCTTTCATGTGGTTTTTGTTTCGACAAAGTACAACTTTGTTCTTGAGGTTATCGTCGTAGCAAAAGATCTGAACATTGGTTGGTAGACCATCACTTATTACATCGTCATTAAACTTCTACTAATCATCACGTTCATGTTGTCTCGATTGTTGGACGCACTGTAAATGTGTCATGTCATTACGGTCATTGTATTTAAGATCAGGTTGTGCAACTTGATTGGTTTCCCCATAAGTGGGACATCATCACTAGAATTATGCAACGCTTTGGCGCCATTTCATCAGAAAACGCAGTTATGTCGATCAATTAAGCAGGTACTTTTCATTCATTTCTGTCGACTCATTGCCCAATCTTGCCCTACCATCCTTCATCACGTTTTTAGGTTCTTTCTCTGATTTTAATGAAAGCAATGGAACTTGCTCGTTATTTCTGTGCAGGTACCATTCAGAGCCAAATCTCATACCACCATTATGCGCTGAATGTGCCACTGTACGTATTTCAACTTTGGTTTGATAATATAGTTCTGTTTCTGTCCCGCTACTCCGTAGTTCAAAATTGCAAAAAGAGAAAAACGCGAGTGATACATAACGTTGAAGATTTCCAAGTACAGTATAAAAGATGACCGATCCTTTCAGCTACACACACTTCACATCACCGATCCGCCGTTATCCAGACATTGTTGTCCATCGCTTGCTAGCGGCAACATTGAATTATTGTGAACCATCAGAAAGAAGTACAATAGAGCTCGAAACCATTGTAAGCAAAGTTTAGTCATTCGACTGTACTCACTACAGACCTGTTCACCAATGGTGTCGTTGTTTTTGGAGTGGTTTTGAGTTTTCTTACAATGTAACGAGTCATATGTGGCTCGTACGTCGAAGGAAATCAAAACAAAAAAACAAAAAAAAACGAAAAACAGTTCTTGCAAATATAGGAGGCGCATTTCAGCTCTTAGTAGGCTTTGTGCTTTTTTGTGGACAACAAAAGATTTGTTTTTGCTTTTCATGTCGAACCTCGGTTTTTTTTATATCGCACAAAAAAGCGATTGAATATGCACCCCCACTCAAATCCTGAGTGTATAGTTGATTCTTGTAGCTGCAACACTTAGGTTAGACATTTTGAAATTCTAAATTGAAACAGTTTTTGGAGATGTTTTGCACACTTTTAGATAAGTAACCCAGGTATCGAGAACTTACCACTATTCTTTGTAGAACAGCACCAAGGCAGATTTGTCAATGAGGGAAAAACTACAGAGTGAAAACATAAAAAATATAGGCATAAATAACATGCTGAGGGCTATGTTTTTCACTACAATGATTACTTACTTGGATGCTTGAATGGCCCGTTCTCACTTAAAATGCGAGCCCCAGCAAAATGTCCATTTTTCAGAGTTTTACCGGTTTAGCTAGTCCCCTGGGGTCCCAAGGTCAGCCTGGGCAGAATGTGCATCATGTCGTTACCACCACAGGTAGTCGCCGCTCTTATTGGATTAGAAAGAGATTTGTCACCATGCGGCTAGTTTGATACCAGGACAGTGGTGGATCCTGCCATTGGTTTACTCTTAGCTAGGCTTCCTGATGGAAACGCCGGACTCAGCTCGGGAGACCCTGCTGTGAGAATGAATTCCCTCGCTGTACATTGCAGCGCGGCACCCAGGAACACCTCCCAGCCAGAATGAGGCGGTAATCCGTTGGGAGGACTACAATGATATGTATGTGCTAATGTTAATTATTACACTATCAATTACTGTTATTATTAATGTTTACGACTCAAGGAGCTTTACATTACCAACTGTGATAATTTACTTTTGTTTTTAGGCTAAACATTGCAATGATAAAAAGCTTATTGCGAAGAGAGTTTGGGAGAGCAGCGGAGAAATCTACTTCTGTGCGATGGTGCAGAGACTTGGACCGATTGAAGCGCGTGGTGTAGTTGTGAATGTTCTTGATGCCGCCTTCGACGTTCTGGTTCTCGAATATGGTGTGATAAAACGTGTGTACGTTAAGGTACAGTTTTATCTGTTATTCTATACTTAAACTTCATATGAGCGAGCTTATATATTGATCTCCACGTTTCGTAGGCTCTACAAATGTCTCGAGATCCGATATTCGAAAAGGCCTCGTTGAAACTTACACTTTTTTGGCAGACTGATAAAGGGTTGATGGAACAGCTTATACAACTTTCTACTCTCGTTGATGTCGTGCTGAGAGGTCTACCAGAACCGATGAAATACGAAGCGACAATTAGGCCGAGATCTAGTCAAGAATCGCCAACTCTGTTTCACTTATGGTGTGAGGAACAAAAGTCCTCTAATAGTGAATGTGATAATAACGTTGACTCGATCTGAGTGGAATAGAGCTCTTTATCCTAGTCATCTTCATTGCCTGTAACCAATAATCTTGTGATTTTTGAGGATCTTAAAATAAGGTGTCTTATTACCATAGCTGAAATTTCCTTTCCGTAAATTCACATTTGTTAAATTAAGTTGCACACGCATCCTTTGTTTATATTTCAGCTTTTTTGCTTATGTGATTTACGCGTAGTGTTTTTAGTGAATTAGTTATCTGTTTCCTTAAAACTGTGGTTATAACTGCAGCCTCAGCTTAACTGGGTGCGTTGCCGATTTGCGCTCCCCATATCAATCCCGCCGACGGGTGACTGCTGATGGCAAAAGATCGATGGAACTAGCTAAGAGACAGGCGAAACGAAGGACCCGCATGGTGTGGTGGTGAACGCGTTACTCCCCGGAAAGGACAATAGCGCGTTCGTTCCCCACCGCAAACACCTGCGATCCGGAGTTTTGCGAATATCTCAGCATCATAGAACTTGGCAACGAATTCTACAACGTGCAATAATTGGGAGAAATGTACATAAAGTATTCTATGAAAGAGAGGAAAGCTCATTGGGAAGTAAAGAAAATGCATGCGACGGAGATAGAAGTGTGAGCAATGAAGACTAAGTTGTCGATGAGCGTTATTCTTGAGAACCTTTTCTCGATTTCTGGCTTTCTCTAGCTTGTGAGTCGTGTGCCGTTTTGGGAGTAAGTGCCGTTGTGCTAAAGCGTGTTCTTGGTCGGAGGTTGTAGCGGTGTGTTAAGTTCTGCTCTGCTTCTTTTGAGTCTTCATTTGGTGGATCCTTTATATTTCCTGCTGTACCTGGCGCTTGTTGTTCTTCCGGTTCTCCTATATCTAGCGGGATTAAAAGGTTAACAGCTCTTCGAATGATTCCTTGGTTGGGTAATCTGACCGTCGCTTCTCTGATTACTCCACTTTCTGATTGTTGCAATCTGATTATGCGGCCCATTTTCCATGTATTCCGAGGTTGAACTGGCTCATCAATTAAGACCACTGTATCCACCGTTGGAATGCATGGTGTGCCTCTTTTGTTATTGGTGTTGACTTTGTGTGATACTCGAAGACTCTTGAGATACTGCTTGCTCCAGATTGCCCGGCACTGTTCTATTAACTCGTGACTAGATAGTAGGGCCAGTTTACCTTCTTGTATTGTGCGGAGTCTACTCTCTTCTTCTGGTGGGATGAAGCCTTTATCAATGTGATGTTCTCTAAGGGATTCAAACGGTTATTATCATGTCACGTTGAATAAAGTCGATAGGTGGCAGTATTACGAGATCATCGGGCTCCTCTTCGGTATATGTGAGTGGGCTGTTATTGAGACTTCCTTCGACTTCTACTATAAGTGTTTCTAACTCCACCTCCGTTGGGACTTTCTTTTGCAGGACCTTGTAAAGGGAGTGTTTTACGGATTTTATGAAACGTTCGTAAAATGCCCCCCTGTCACGGGGCATAAGGCGTTATTGTCTTCCACGTAATTCCCTTTGTTGCCACGCACTTTGCAAACATAGAGTGTTCTATAATTGGGAGGATGGCAGTTCGTAGTATTTGTTCCCCTAGAGAGAAGTTTGGTGCGTTGTCCGAAGTGATAGTGGCGTTTACCCCTCTTCTTGCAAAGAATCTTCGGAGCGCTAATAGTATTGCATTTGTTGGCATGTTGTGCACGAGTTCGAGGTGAAGCAGTCTTATGGTTGCACATGTGATGATCATCCCGTAGATTTTGTTACGTTTTTCGCAGCGCTTAACTGACAGTGGGCCGAAGTAATCTATTCCCACATGTTCGAATGGGTGTGATCGTACCACCCGCCTACCTGACAGATCTTCCATTGTTGGATATTTGATGGCAGGCTATTCATTTTTTGACGGGGTACGCAGCGTCTTGTGGTTTTTCTTGCCAGGCTTCTTAATTTGTCAATCCAGAATTTTTGTCTAACTCTGGCCATTGCTTGCTTTGCACTGCAGCGGAATGGCAGATGTGCGTCGTGTACGGTAATTTCCGCCATTTTAGTTAATAATGAGCATAGGTTGGCATGTTTCGATTGGCATATTAGCATGTTCTAGTCGTCCTCTACAACTTATGATTCTGTCGTTGTCTTTAAAAAGATTCAACTTCTTAATAGTTCTTTCTGGGAGGGATGTAAAGTGAACATGTTGATGATTGCGGACTAATACTTTAAGTGCGGTTTTATACTCTGGTGCTGTAACGTAAGGTTCTGATGATGTTGCATTGAGTTCCGGAACGGTCCGACAAATTCGTTCTCTCAGCTCTCATAGTCTGATCCGTAGCTTTGATGTTATTTTGCTTATGTACCTAAGTACATAAGCTGTTGTTCGCTGCGCCGATAAAAGTTGGTTATGCTGTGCCCAACTCAGTAGCTCCCCTTCGAAAGTTCCGACAGTGAGTGTGGTGGTGTAATTCTTGGGTTCGCTGTTATTGGGCGTTAGCGTGAAGAGACTGGCGTTGTTGTGGTTTAATGTTTGCCTAATGAGTTTGGGTCCTTTCCACCACATGCGGTTTTCTAGCTCGTATTTATTGAGTTCTCTAGTTGCACAGTCTGCCGGATTGTGGTTAGTATCTACGTAACCAAGTTGAATTGGTGTGGGTAGATCTTTACTAGTGTTCCGTGGGAGTTTGTTGGTTTTTGGGATCTTATCCAGTTAAGGGCTGTCCTAGAATCTGAGAAGATTATTATATCCGTGATGATAGTGTGGCTTTTTAGAGCTTCGTGGATAGATTGAGCTAACCGCGTTGCTATTATTAAGGCATTTAATTCGAGTTTTGGTATAGTAGGGTTATCCTTGCTTGAAGGTAGCCTGGAGTTTCCCATAAGTAGCTGATAGATATTAGCATCCCTCAGGGATTGATCAATGCCGAGAGCCTTATCCTTTTATTTTTATGTAGAAAAGTATGAGATGTAAAATTGTCATCTATAAATGGTGGAAGGCTGTAAGAAAAATAAGAAATCTATGATATTTTCTGAACAAAACCTCAAGAAGCGTTTTAAAAAAGACCTTTAGGTTTATTAACACAACGAATTACACTAAGTCTTCAGTGTATCCAAGATTGCACTGTACCTTCATGAACGTGTACACTGTCGACATCCTCATTCCGTATTAAAAACCCCATAAAAGTCTCCTCGGTGACCCCCCACCCCACCACCACCAGTGGGGAAGAGATTACCCACTAGAAGTTCCGTGCACGTCGTAGAAATCTCTGTAATCTCAGCTTTTTATTTACAGCCTACTACTACCTTTCGTGGGCGGCAGGGTATGATGAGATATACAACCACTATGATGCTGAGATATGTGCAAAAGTTGAACCCCAGTTCAGATTCGAACCCGCGACTACTCTTTCCGGGAGCTCACGTGTTACACAGTGCACTACTTAAGGCTCTTACTTTGCCTTTCCCTGGGCCAGTCTTTTTCGACTACAACCTCAGCTTAACTAGGTTCAATGCCCTTTTGTGGTCCCCGATCGTTCTCGTTGACGGATGATTGCTGATGGCGGCGTTAGATCCTCTAGACCAAAATTAACAGTTATTATGGACCACGATGGACCACAATAACTGTTAATTTCGGTCATACATGTACCAGTTGGTATCGATGCATTCAGTCGCGAATGTTTCAACGACAGTACCCGTACCACTTTCCATCTCCACCATTTCACCTCAGAGGCCGGTGTAGAGTAGGGGTTAGAAGCGACCTGCAATAGACATAGGATTGATCCTTGCACCCAACGCTTACCAAGCCTGCCAACACTCCGGAGTCGATAAGTTGGTACCAGACTTGTCTTTGAAGATAGCAGTACTGGCTCGATACATCGGCAGGCCACCGCGAGTCATTCTAAAGGCCAGATAAGCATTCTATTCAATCACCTCCACTGATGCTTAGTGAAGGCGAATGCATGGCGCATTCCCTAGGGCTTAATCAACGCCGACAGCCTTATATTCCTTGTTTTTTATCATGTGACCTTAATCTGGTTCTTAACATCCTATTCCTACTGTCTACTGGTAGTGATCGTGTACTTTCACTGCAGTGCTCTGCTTTGTCAAACGCGTCTGATGGAGAGGTCCTACTCGTAGTTCATTGCTATTGCTTTGATGCGATGTCAATTCTGAGCCGATTTTTATTGAAGAATCAGATTTGCTCTTCCAAAAGCACTGAACCGTACCTAAACCCCTTACCACTACCATGCTGTTCACGAACACTGCGTTGAACCTCCACCCAACATCCCCTGCAGCCTCCACCCACCACGTCATGCTGCGTTGCATTTGCGTCGCGGTTCCACCCCTACGTGGCGAAGTTCGCCGTTCGCGGCGCGTTCGCGTCGCGGTCAGGAATTGATCCGCTCCTCGCTGCCGGGCGTGCGCTCATTCTTTGTCCGAGTCTGTTGTGGTGTGGTTGGTCGTTCTATGTTGTATGAAGTTCTGGATTCGTGCAATTGCAGGTATTCAATTTGTTGTAGATAAATTGAAGTCCTGAAGATGTCTCGGCGTGGTGATGTTGATGCGAAGGTGTATATCGGTGGTCTCCCACACGATGCAACGTCACAAGAGGTAAGAGTCCAGTCGAGTAGTTGGGATTGGTCCTTGTTATGTACTGCGAATTTGAATTATTATCTGTCAGCTCAATGACTATCGGTAGTAGTTCCCATCTTCTTTGTCTACAAGGTTTTTTGTCCAGTTTTTTGAGGCAAGTGAATCCTTAACGATAAAGGACGGGTTTGGTGAACTACCTTTACGTAACCTTTACGTTGTTCCCCGATGTGAAGTGGTTTGAATTCACAGCACTTGCGTCAGGAAATTGGATATCGTACCAAGTATTAGCGATGTGAGACATAGGTTAACAGGTATACAGATTGTAGGTTTCTATGGATTATTTTTACAAATCTTCCTTAAAAGTCTTGAGCAGGTTTATTTAACGGAGGCTATCGGAGCAAACATAGAATGATCGCTATCTAGTGGATAGTCGTTGATAGGGAAATATCTGTTAGCATGAATGCATTTACATCATTAAAGCCTAGTAAATATTTCAAAACTTGTGAATAAACAGATCCTGGTTACTCTGCCTATTCACTTTCCCGAATAGGAAATCCAGGATGCTGAACTGCAATGCATGTAAACTTCGTTGAGTAGATGACTGCTGGTGGTCCAAAGTTTCCGTTCCCAATAGATATACCACTTCATGTCTATCCGAAAGAACTGTAAATGATAATTTCTATTGATAAGACACGAGGTCGATGTTCAGCAGCCGTTCAGTCAGGTCTTTTCTTTAATATTTGGTAATTATCAAGGTGCTGTTTATTATATTTCAGATCGAAGACACTTTTCATCGGTTTGGTCGTATTCGCAAAGTATGGGTGGCTCGTCGTCCACCTGGTTTTGCATTTGTGGAGTTTGAGGATACAAGAGACGCTGAGGACGCTGTAAAATCTCTCGATGGATCTCGCATCTGCGGAGTGCGTGCTCGTGTTGAATTATCTCATGGCAAGCGTCGTAATGGTGCAAGTGGAGGAGGTCGTGGTTATGGAGGTGGACACGGTGGTGGTGGTTATGGTGGTCGTAGGATATCGAGGTGAAAACGAGGTTTTTACTTTAAGTATGTACTAGTCCTGTGTGTTATGGAATTTGACACCAGAGATGTGCGGGTATTTGGTGTGGGCGTGATAAGACAAGTCAGAAGAATGATTCTAAAGTAGTGGGAAGCTTGTTGTATTCGTGTCCTAAGGTTGCCATGGGAATCGTGGTTCAAATATTCAAGAAATACAGCCATAGTGATACTGAGATATTTAAAAAACTATCTGAGAGAAGCGAAGCGAAGGAACTGCATGGTGTGGTGGTGAACGCGTTAGCCCTCCGAAAGGGTAGTAGCATGTTCGTTCCCCACCACAGATACCTGCGGTCCGGAGTTTTGCAGATATCCAGCATCATCGTGGTTGTATTTCACATGATACCCTGCTGTGAGGAATTGTAATAGGCAGCAAATAAAAAGTCTACTCAATAAATAGTTTGTAGTTGCCACTAAAATACGAATGATAGGTTCATATTTATCTCTTCACATAAGTTGAAGTACCAAATGAAGCGTGAGAGTAAAGTTTAAAGCAGAAAGTTTTCTTCTCAAAGTCGGTGTTGTTTACAATTCTTGACAAAATTTAGCTCGGGATGTTAGCATTAGGTACTCGCTTATTATTGTATAAGTTATAAGATATCCACTATAGAATCATTCTTAAGAACTCCATAGTTATCGCTAAGACCGAGGTAGATGGGTCATTTTCCTGCGAACGGACTAGAAGTAAATATGAATGTTTTAGCATTTCTGACCTACCGGTCTACCGTCATCCACCATCTTCCCTTCTCTCTCCTCTTTCATCGTAACATAGTGTCTGCATCATCATCACATCACACCCGCACACGCGTACCTTGTCGTAACGTCGCTTTCTACTCTAACTGCGTCGCAACAGCTGCTTCCGAATACGAATACGGCTGTCTCATAGTGAAGAGTACAGTGTCATCATCTTTGCATCAAACTCATCACCGAACTCCTATTGACACCAAAAATAGCTTCGATACCGGTTTGTTTGGGTGCAGAATGCCACCCGAATACACTCGGATTCTCTTTGCGTAGGTTGCTTGATTGACATTAGTTCATTATCTTTTGGTAGCCTAATCGAGTAGAGTTGTTCCCATCCTTTCGTATAGCTTGTGGTAATGATAGTATGTGTTTTAGGTCACGCTCTCGCAGTCGTTCGCCTCCTCCTCGTCGTTCGAGGTCGCGTTCTCCGTGTGATAGAAGGAGCAACAGCAGGTTAGTCCTTAAGCTTCGGATTGTTTATGTGCGTATTGTATGATTTGTTGCAGAAGTCGCAGTCGCTCGCCGTAAAAGTGGGCGAGTAAGTGCAAACGAAGAACTGGAGTGATCTCCTTTAATTGTTTTTCATTTCTCTTCATGTTTATTTAGTGGGCTACATCGCTGTCGATTTATTCCGTACTTAATTCTTTACAAGTTTATAAACCTTATCTATATCTTAGTTTAGTCCTGTGTTGGTTATACTCTTCACGCTTTTTGTGCATATAAAGTTGGTTACCGGCTTTTCATGTTCATGGGATGCTAAGTTGCATATTGTGTTCCCATTTTAACTTCCTCACCTACATGTGAGAAAGGTAGAGTTAAAAATGTTATAGTTGCTGATGTGATGATTCTTATCTCATCTGTTGACGGCAACTCGGAAGATTGAGCGTTTTTTCCTTTCTTTGTTGACGCATAGGAGTCATCGCTAGTTCAGTAGTGCTTCTTATAAATTCCATCCCAATTTACTGAGCTCTATTCTCCACTGGAGGTTTACAGAGAACCTTCTTGCTAAGCATTTCCATTGGGAAGAATTCGTTGGTCTGTTAGTGGGACGGTACATTTACATCTCCTGTAAAGTGTGGTATGGTGTTTTCACATAGAAAGACGACACGAAAAAACTGGGATCACGGTGGTCTTTACCAGGTGGTTGCGGTTTAGTGCTGTTCCCTTCTGTCTTGAAAGTAGTTGACTGAGCATGGGAATCGTTAGTATGGCTTCTAGGGTTGTATTGGCAGTCTCACCTAAAACCATCAAGGACACTAGTTAAACAACGCAATGATGTATTTATTGTGATTCTACCATGGGGTTCAACATGGGAATGACATGATGTTTCTCGGTCTGGATGAACTTGCATGGGATTGTTGCACTGATGTGCGCACCAGTTTGATGCTGGGGGAATGAAAGAACAAGGAAAAGGAAAGGAAATCCATTGCCATAATAAGGATCTGGACAGCTACACAGAGGATAAGGATTCTGGATAGATGTTCGCGAGCAAGGACGTAGGCATTGGAGGTAGAGGTAGTGGAATGAGGTGGCATGAGTGCTGGGGAAGCTTTAATGATTGACTCTGTATGACTCTATATGTTGACTCTATAATGTAGGCTGCTGGGAATCCTCATCAAGTAGAGCCGCTTGTAAGCTTATGTTCCTGGGATGAGGGTTATAATAACATTCGAGTTAGTTTTCTCTAGCTCTGTTTCGGTAACTTTTTTTCTGTACGTCTTTCGATTCTCCTCACTGACTAGAGCGGTTACACCATCGATGTCGAGATACGATTTCATTCTACTGCTCGTCGTACATGACTGGCACTTAATACGGTCTTCGCATGGAGATAATCATGACCACTACAGAGTCGTGGTAGTGCTGAAGTGTCAGGTAAATGTTGTGTTTACATTGAAGCTATGGATCTTCGCCGCATCGATGAGAGATTGAGATTATGAGTATTCTTCATACACAGTAAACCTTATCGTGATCTACAGTGTGCACCTCTGATTTGAAGTTGGGTAATTGAACCGTACATATACCTACCTCAGGAACAATGGGACTGTTAGATGTAGCGGGTTTGTATAAAGCGTAAACGAAAGCTGTAGTTTGTAAACGAAAAGATCAATAGAACTAGCTGAGAGACAGGCGAAACGAAGGACCCGCATGGTGTGGTGGTGAGCGCGCTACTCCCCGGAAAGGACAATAGCGCGTTCGTTCCCCACCATAGGCACCTGCGGTCCAGAGTTTTGCAAATATCTCAGCTTCGTTGAAGTTATATTTCGCAATATAACCTGCCGCTAAAAGAGTAGGCAGTAAATAATAAGTCAAAAAAAAAGAAAGCTGTAGTATTCAGACAGCGAAGAACAACGATATTAGAGGTGAAGAAGCAAAGATGAAAAAATATGGGTTTTGACATTACTACGCAAGACTTTTTGTGAACGTGCAAGGGCAAAAAATCTATTAACTTCATATAAAATAATGGAGGATAGCCGATTCCATCATGCCTAACGGAAACATTTCACGACAACATATGATTCTCTAAATACTGGACCTCAGCAGCTGGTTTTATGTATAAAAAAGGTAGAGGACTGTCTGTATTGCTGTAATGGTCCTTCGATCCATACCGACACATCACAAATTTGAGTACTTTTGCCACTTAACTTTTGTGGGATTCGATCTGCTACATATCCTCGACTGATCACATGATGAACCACAAGAATCATTGCCATAACTGAAGAACTCTAGTCGCAGGGCAGCAAACCTCCTTTGACCCGGGAAGAACGATGACTACTGTCATGAAGACTTACCCATAGAACGACTACCTAGGAGCGTCCTGACACGTCTTTCCCAGGATGTTAAAGAGAATCACGCTCACCTTCATCCAGTGTATCAATTAAAAAGGAGCACCGTAGACGCTCAAGATGTATTCGATCCCACATGCAAAACGAGCCGTGTAGATCGTTGGTGGGTTCTGTGTTAAATCTTTTTTTTACGTTATGTATGATGAACATGTTCTGCTTACGAGATGAACTGTTAACCTTAGTTCTCCACATTGTATTCGTTCATGGCTTTGGTCATGATATACTAGTTTTGTCATGTGGTAAAAGATCCGTCCATTAAAAGCATCACATGCCTATCACTACCCATTACGTTTATGCATCTCCTTCAGTGAGGGTTAAGTGCCAATCTGTGTAGCACGTGAGCAAGTAGTATAGCGGGTGAAATGCAGCCCAAACGCGGCCTCGATTCAAATGTTAAACCCAGTCATTGCTCCCACGACCGACTTTCTATTAACCTCGGCATTGATCAAATAATTCTTATATTCCTGTTGAGCAAACACAAGGTGTTATTTTATTCTTTATTCACTAACAAGCTGACGTTTCAGTGGATTTCTTCTTTCTCAGATCGTGAAAAGTTCAAGTTGACTGCAACCTACGCAGCAAAACACCTCCATAACCAAACTTTTTTTTGTTGTGGAGGTGTTTGGCTGAGTAGATTGGTGTCAACTTGACCTTTCCAGGCTTTGAAGGAGGCCCAGCCTTTGTTATTTGGAATTGTCACATATCTTTTCTTACGGCGGAGATATATTCATGACTACGTCTGTATGCTTGTATGGATTTTGTTCTGCTCTTCAACCTTGCAATCAAGTGTAGAAGAACATGGGAGGCCGTTCGGTGCCACCACCAGCAAACACGTTTTTACATTAAATAACCAACGGAAACTCTGACAAGGAATTTAAGACGTATCTCCAGAAATAACGAAAGCAGTCAGCACCATCCTGTTGACTCTAAAGTAAGGTCCATTTTAGGCTGCATAAACCTGGAGGGACTACGATGACGACTGGTTTTTGCAGTGCATACAGTGGTCTTTACGTAGAGCACAGGAATCTAGAACTGAGTATCCGACGATGTAGGCTAAGAAGAATTAGTACCAAATTATCGCCTGCTTTTGTTCCTAATCAACGTAAGTTTGATTTCTTTGAGAACTGACTACCCGAATCAGTTCTTAATGCTTGCAATATGTGGACAAATGCCGCCTTTCTGAATGTTCATCGCTTAAGCCTTAACATCACTCTGTGACGAATACGAGGTCTAAGCGTTTTAGGGCACCTGGAAAATTTCCACAGGTAGAACCAGGCTCTGTATGGTCATCTTCTGCATGGCGACTTCAACGGTTCCCTAAAAGAGAACGTTTGATAAATTTCACATCAAAACCGACGGAATGGTATCGTATTAACAGGGAGACAGGCTGAGTTTATCACGATGACTAGGACCGTTGACGGTGCCATAACATTCCACAAATTGCCCTCTCAACGATCAGCAATGGAGCAAGTAACTCCTGGAGGAGAGTTCCCTAACGTTTACGCGGCGACCTCTACGGGAGTTATGTGACGCAGAAATAAGGACAGCTTAAATGAGATATTTCGGCTCGTATGGAGTATTATTAATTGAAAGGAAAGTTTTTTAAGATCTACAAATTGTTGCCTGCAGTATAAAAAGTTGCTTGGCTTAATAAAAAAATGGCAAAGCTTTCGGCGTTAACTGATTGCATATTCGGTGCCTACAATTACTTACGCTGGCATGGCAATATATCAAGTCGGTGCTGCTAGCCTCTCAGACAAGTCTGCTAGCAATTTGTGAATTGCGGAGGTATGGAGGGTTTGCTGAGCCTGGGTATCGAAGTAATGTACAGGGCATCTCTAACCAATATGATTTTCTGGAACTCAAGATCTTTTTTTTCGTCCAGTTTATTTCTTAAATTCTTGTGTTTCGAATACGAAAGCAAATGAACAAATGTGACTTCATCTAGCATGACCTGAAGTTGGTCCCCATTGTTTCATCTATGTTTGCACATGGTGCGGTTCCCTTGAAACTTTAGAACCTTAAATTTCCTCATCAATTTAGAGCTTTATTTCTCTACATATTTAGATTTGAATGGACTTTGTATAAACATTATATATACGGCTCATGCAATAGAGCAGTCTATCTTCTAGTCTTTTCCGGGGTCGGCAAATTGGTATCAGACTTGTCTGGGAGGATAGCAGCACTGGGTCGATACATCGGTAGGCCACCGCGAATCATTGTAAAGGCCAGATATGCATTCAATCATCTCCAACGATACTTAGTGAAGTGCAATGGATGGCGCATCCTCAGGATTGATCAACGCAGGGATCTTTATTCTTTTTTTTCTATAGAGTTCTAAACTCCTAAAAGCCTACAATGATCAATAATTTGCCATCAGTTATCAAAAAACCAACATCATCGTAAAAGGGTAACAAAATTGAAGGCATAATTATTTTTAAGTTGGAGCTTTTTCCTAGTCGATGTTGTTGTTGTCCCAAATTTCTATGAGAAATGGAACCACTTGCAGTAAGGCAAAAAGCCTTACAACTCAAG
Organism: Angiostrongylus vasorum; assembly: GCA_018806985.1. Classification (NCBI taxonomy): domain Eukaryota; kingdom Metazoa; phylum Nematoda; class Chromadorea; order Rhabditida; family Metastrongylidae; genus Angiostrongylus; species Angiostrongylus vasorum. The sequence goes on along the minus strand of JADANN010000202.1, from coordinate 2,370,332 downwards.
GAACAAAATCTGAAAACGTCATATATTGGGATTGTTTAGACTTTTAGCGTACTTTTTAAGATTATTCTTGTCAGTAACATCGATGAAGAACACGATCGCCTTTACAAGGTGACGATACTAAAAAAAACCGAGGGCTTGAAAGGCACCAAAAAGTTTCCTCTTCAGAACTGGAGATGACCGTTCTCCTGCAGAAATTCTTGTGCTGATTTGACAAAGAGCTGAGCGAAAATGCAGGAAATCCCCAACTTGTGTCCATACGTATAAGGTTTTGCTGATAAGCGGCTTAATGAGATCTGTGGTGAAAGCAGCAGTACGCTTAGAAACTTTACAGGTTGGACAGAGTGTCCAGAATGCGTTGCAAGTGTTCCCTTATTACAAGATTGTGTATCGATGCCAAGGCAGAACCCAAGATCGACATCCATCGTCCAGTCTACCGGCTGTATTTGTACTATCAATCATCCTCAACGGGACATCAGACGAGGGTCAGGTGTACGACCACCATCAGCTCTTCCAAATGCCAGAGTGTAAGAAGACGTTCTGCTTCGTTTCCATCGATTAACCAGAATTTCGTATTTATTTATTTATTTATTTAGGACGTCGAAACGTTAGTCGAATAAACATCCTTATGAACCTCTTGTAAGCTTAGCAATTTAAACAGATGTAGAATTATGTATTTCTAAAATGACATGGCGTAAAAGAATGAGTTTAAAAGGCAAAATCATCTCGCGGAAATTTTCTAGCAGCAGTCTAGAGAACGCCATTACATCTGCGGAATGGAATAGCATGCAATGAAAAGCGATGAGCGGTTAGTTATACCATCTTCCTTTTTACTAATGAGGTCTCTGTTACAAACGAAATTAAAGTCCGCACTTCAGCGATGTGAAACGAATGTTGGTCGATTTCGAAGAAGCTGTTGAAGAGTTTTATTTCTGTTAATTTCAGCTCTGTGACAGTTGCTGTCCTAATATATGTCCTCTTGCACATGGATATCACTGAGTGTAATTGAGTACTTTTTTCGAGGTGATGATACTGGGAGTATTGTCTATCACTCATGTGAAGAAAAAAATACCGAGGTTGCAATCTACGTCCAACTCGAAGGTTAGAGATGCTATATTAAAATGATAAAAGTCAGATGGGTCGAACAGGTAATAATACATCTTTACGACAACGGAAGGAAAGGACCAAAGGACCATTAGGAATTAGATCCCATGGGATATGAAACAAATAACAAGAAGACCACAGACCCAACAATTGGGCTTCTTTTTGAAGATACAAAGAAGAAAATGGTCCTGTTTCGTCCTCTAGAACGAGTAGGGTTTACTGGGCAACTCCTGTAAGTGGCAGTGAGAAAGCGGTACATTGCTGACGCGCCGTCGACTTAGTCAACGTTCACTAGGGTGAATGGGTGATGCACGTAGATCCGTTTAATGAATAGACCCCGTAGAGCACTGAAGAACTGCCTTATAATACAATGATGGCTTGCTAATTATCGGCGAATATACCTCATCAAGACAATTGTCGCTATTCATATGGAAGGCCTCAGAGGCTCTGACGATGGCGAAGTCCGCCGAAACGTCAGCTTGTGCATAAATAAAGAAGTAAAATAACACCTCGTGTTTGTTAAACAAGATTAGAAAGAATTGTTCGATCTATGCCGAGGTTAGTAGACAATCGGTCATCGGAGTTACTCTTTATCTATATTGAAGAGAAGATTCTACAATGCTTGCTTTTTTATGGTTACTGAGTGCGGCTATGGGTTGTGGCAGTTCCCTTTAGTTCCCTAAAGCCCATTACTATAATGTAACTTCGATTTTCGTGAAAAACGACGTAAAACGAAGTCTCTACGAGTGTCGTATGAATCATATACGACTCGTATCATTAAAAAACAGTGTAATTTTAATGGCTTTAAAGTTTCCCTCTCTCGGCTTCCAAGTGTTTCTTTAGTGTTTTTTTCTCTGCGCATTCTATGCTTTTCTATGTATTGTTATGCTGTTTTGCAACGTTTTCTCCCTTGTGATGAAAACCGTATAGCTATCATTCAGCCACAGTGCTGTTAATTTATGATTATCGCTCTCGCGCCGCATGCGTAGTATATTTTGGAGTTTTATATATCCTTACATTACTGTTTTCTTGATGACTAGACAGGAGGCTAGTATTACAACACATTCATCCGCGATAGCTAACGTTTCTGCGGCTTCGACTTCTTCAGAGCCTGAGAAAATTGAATGGACCCGCAATCTACTCAGCCAAATACTTCAACCTGAGCAGATAAAATTTAATACATAAATTATCCATTGGTATAGTGAACAGCTTCTCTTAAACACTTACCACTTTCTTTTTTGTAAGCTTTCCAGCTACTTTGTGGAAACCAGCCACACAAAAAGTCTTACTTAGGCGAACAATGGGCTTTAGGGAACTAAGGGAACTGCGATAACCCATAGCCGCACTCAGTAACCAGAAAAAAAGCAAGCATTGTAGAATCTTCTCTTCAATATAGAGGAAAACCCATTTGATTGGCACATGTTGGTAGAGCAAAAAGAGCTCCCCTAAACACCCTATCCAACAGAAGCTGACAAGAGAAGTAAAAATGGAGTAGAATAAATTCCTTATGATGGTGGTCCTGTGGAAAGATGAAAAGGCATTATTGTAATGGTTATAACGGGAATGCTCCTAGCATGTCATGAAGATTGCAAATTATCGAAAAGAAAAGCGTAAAACGTGTACATATAGGCAACCAGAAGTGTGTACCATTCTGTATTGCTTGGTGAAATGAATGTCCCTTCCTTGGTGAACCAAATGTCCTATCTTTACCTTCTACTATCTCTACAGAAAGCTATGGAACCATCACGGGATGCAAGAAGACGAACGATTCCCAATTCTTTTGTCTCAATAAGTGTTTTTTGCAAATTGTTGTATGATGCTTTTCTTGGACGACGGGGTGTACAGCATCCGTGGAAGGGAGATATCGAATTAGTACGAGAAAACAGAGGATATTTATCCTGCAACAGAAACAAGCGATAAGAATAGTTGAACACAATGCATTTAGTCGCGAAATGTTAAACGATCATGAGAAAAGCTGTCAGTTTTCGTTGTGCTAGGATTTAAAGAAAATGTTCCAACAAAGATCCAGTTCATGAAAAACCCATGGTGCGAAGGCGAAAGAATTCAATTGGATGGCTCATTGCACAGACCACTTCGTACGTATACTTTGGGCGATCAATGAACAAGGAAAACAACATGAAGGAGGAAATAGATAGAAGAAGGAGAGCAGCTTGGGCCGCATTCGGGCCTCTCCATGAAGCCACCGACCAACTGAAGGGCCCGAAAATCCGCGCTCATCTCTTCGATTCTACGGTCCTCCCAGCGCTCTGTTATGCTGCGGAGACGTGGGTTGATATTTCAACTACGTCAAGAATGCTTCGCACTACTCACAGAGCGCTTGGGCGATGTCTTCTAAAAATATAACCGGCACTCTGAATATCTAGCCGGAATGCGAAGCTCTGGCCTTCGAAATATGTCACATCTTCGAAATCCAGGAAAATATACATCGATAGCGAAGCTTAGATGGACCGGTCACATAATGAGAAAAACGGACGACAGATGGACGAAAAGAACAGTAGAGTGGACTCCAAGAGAATGCAAACGTCCCCCCAGGACGACCACCTACACTTTAGGCGGACGTGTTCGTAAACAAAGTTAATCAGCTGTACCCGCAACTGCAGTTGTTTTACAGATCACGGTACGAGACTCGCAAGCGCTACCATGATCGAGCAAAACCACCACCATGGACTACGACTGCGAGAGAAAGGACGAATGGCACATGTGCTGGGGTCCGCACAGCTCGTGAAGACGGACCGTCAAAGTATCCAAGTAAGTAAGTAAGTTCTAACACAACCGCTACAGTCGCTAGCATCAATTACGCCGTCACTGTTCTCCTGGATGCAATGCCTGTTGTTCAAGTACCTCGTTGATTAGGATGTAAGCATCGATGATAAGATGGAGAAAGAACTGTGGAATCTAACAGGTTTTGTTTCAGCTAGTCAATTTTACCTTTAGCTGATAAGGAGTTTAGCTAGAAATCCAAGTTATCATCATGTATTATGTTATGGATCCTCAATGGCTTGACGAACTCCCAATGCAGCAATTCTCCCCAGCAGTAGTTCAAACAGTATCATCTTCCAGTAACTCCCACGTCCGACTTCCTATTAACCTCGGCATTGATTGAATAATTCTGTAGTATATAAGCCTGTTATTCTGATGAGATGGGTACATTACGATTCCATGTGAACTCTATGCGGTTGGTCTCCACGTGAAATATTTAGTGAAAGCCTCATAGAAAACGGTGAGTGTGCAAAGACTCTGTGTTCAATGTGATTGAAATTTTGGTTCAACATTTTCTGTGTTTGGTTATGGAGGCGTTTGGCCGTGTAGATTGCAGTCAACTTGGCCTTTCCAGGCTCTGAGGGAAGGCGAAATCCGCCGAAACGTCAGCTTGTACGTAAATAAAGAAATAAAACAACACCTCGTGTTTGCTAAACAGAAGTAGAAAGTATCATCTTCGTTTTTACAATCTTTTATCCCCAGCATGTACACATAAAATATATATATAAAACATATTTTGTCAGTGTCTCTGTAGTTCTTGAATAAAAATATACATCATAGAAAACGAACGAAAAGAAAGATGAGTGGACTAGTTTCGTTCATAAATCGATACTCGAGTACTTGACTGTCAGTAGCCAAGGCAGTGTTGATACGGTAGGCGCAATTGCACCACATTCAAAAAGGCCGAATACATAAGCGTGGTTCCTATCCTATATGAAGAATCCTTTTTTAATAAAGAGAAAAAAACAAAGGCACTTTAGCGAGTACACCAGCAAGGTAGCGAACCGAGTCGCTCAATATGCTAAGCATTATGCATTGATAGTGGATATCTTTGAAAAAAATAGACGATAATAAGCACAGAAGCCAACAACGACGATGGTTAATATCATTCAATATGAAAGGATTACAGTAATGAGGTCGCCACGATGAACGCGCGCGCGTAAGGGAATTGAGCGGTTGGACAAATAGTGAGGATAGGAGAACATGGCAATAGTTGACAGCAAGAAGCTAGAAATTTGACCACATTGGTTTCCGGACCCAGCGAAGACGTAGACCAGAGTTGGTCTTGATTTTAATGCTAGCGGCTTCAGCCGCTCGCACAGTGTCCTTGACGGCAAGCATCAGATTCTGTGCGTTATGCGCCAGTTGTTCCATAGCTTCGATATCCTCTTCACTGCCTGTAAGAAAAATTCGAGAATAATCTGATCACGGTTAAGCTGGCAGACTGATTCATGCTGTTGTACGGATTAAAACAGTTAGACATACTGAGGAGTAAGATATGAAATCAGGTAAAGACTAGTTCTATCCTAAATTCTTTAATTGTTTCAATTCCCAACTTTAATACACTTTCTCATTTCTCCAGGGTTTTGCCCAGCATGCTCCCGTTGTTTTTCTTCTTAGGATTTTTCTATGCACTGTTTTTTATGTCCCTAAGTTTACAACCTTACTATAAAAGTGTTCATCGAGAACAGCAACAATGAACTCACAGAATAATTGATGAACACCTTCATAAGAAATAACGACTCAAAAGTACTAATGGTCCGAAAATGTTCCCATTTTTTCCTTACTCGGAACAAAGCGCACAACCACACTTCGTTAGTGAAAATGCAAACGCATGCTGTTTTCTAAAACAAACTAGCATTACCGTCAACTTGTTCTCCATATGGTCCAATAGTCACTGGAAATATCCAACAGCACTGGTGATGAACTTTCAACTTTTTAAAAAGAATACTAAAGTCCATTTAATTATAATTCACCAGAAGAAACTACCTACAGTTAATCGCAGAATCCACTAAGTGAAGTTCCCAGCAAGGCACACCATCCCACTACCTTTCCCGCAAGCAACAAACAGTGGGAGAAACTTTTATTCTACACTAATACTTGTAATGAAACGAAATAGGAAAAATATTCTGTTTCCAAAAACCACTCTGTTTTAGGTTTTTTGGGATTTTTTAAGAACACTTTGGTTCGTCTTTGACCAATGAATAGTGCTGTTATGTGTTCCTGTCCTCTTGCTCGGAGAGCTTATAATTATTATGCGAAGCTTTTGAAAAGCAAAGGGTTGCAAGTGCAACTCCAAACAAATACGGATAAGAGATGAGGCGCTCGGCGCACATCAATCCTTTATGAATGCACCATGCATTGGGCTCTATGAAGCATCGTACAGATGTTTCGGGAGCCTAACGATGTACAAAGACAGTGTTCCTATTTTTTCAGGCAACTCTGGCACCAGTCTGCCAACCACGAAGGGATGGAGAGATTGGCGTGCAGAGAGTGCATCATCGAACCAACGAACATGTGCATTACAACCATAATGAAGCTGCGACATTTGCGAAATTTGGACTTTAGGCCAGATTAGAACTCGCGATTACCCTTTCTGAGGACACATGGGACTCACTGCAGAGGTCCTTGCTTTGCCTTTTTCTCAGCCTGTTTTCTACCCTATCGATGCCATCAGCAATCACCCGTCAGTGGGAGTGATCTAGGTAGCACAAATCAGAACTCGATTAAAATATTCAGCTTAACTGTGTTCAATGCCAATTTGTGCACCTTAGATCATTCTCATTGATCACTGATTGATGATGGCACAGGGAAAAAAGCCGGTTGAGAGAAACAGAAAGCCAGTGCCTCACTGGTGCAGTGAGTAATGCGTGAACCCTCGGAAAGGATAACCGCGAGTTCGAATGTGGTCTGGGGTACAAGCTTTGCAAATATCTCAGCATCGTTGTAGTACACAAAACACCCTATGGTGAAAAATAATAGGCAATAAATAGAAGTTAAACAGTGTGCTCACATGTGTGTTGCACGGCACCACTAACCATTACGCTACAACTAAATGATATTGTGGGAAGCAACTTACTGGAAGTGCCAAACATGGTCGATTTAACTGTGGAGCACACTTTAAGCTGTGTTGCTATTGTCGGAATACGTTCAGCCATTTGAAGGAGAGCCTAGAAATCAGAGAACGGTTAACCTTTAATGGATTTCACTCCGACAATTTTACTACCGTACACCGATTAACACTTGATATGCTCTATAAAAACTGACATAGGCCGCTGAACAACTAATACTGCTTGCATCTCTATCACATCTCGCTTTAAAAGCTCACGAGAGATCAGCGCCAACAAAGCCCACAACACAGCAATTACACAACAGTTCATCAGGAAATCTCACAAAAAAATCAGCAATCACTCTAAACTCGATCGATCGTTGATGCATTCCTTAGTGTAACATATTTATTAACTCCGACAATGATATCAGTGAGACGAAAAGCACCTACCATTCGCATTTTCAGATCTGTGCAAAGGCGGGCAAGTTGGACAGCTAGTCGAGTTACTTCCTCACTTGAATCAGCGATCGCTTTCGCGCATTCGATAAGGTCCTGAAACGAAAAGTTACACAAGAGCAGGGGAGTGCAACTTTGATAGAAGTGTACACATTTACGTAACCATTTCTGATACAGTAACCCCTACCTTCTTTGTCCCACCTTCACCGCGTACGAGTTGTGATAAGCGTGCCATAAGAATAGCCATGCGCTTAGCCGCCGCTACGATTTCATTCTCTTGGCTTGACCATTGCTTAAGCTCCTGAAAATTTACACTTTTAATAACTTTACATGGTTTAACTATAAGATCGTTATGCTTTTATGACTTGTCAGTGAACAGAATTTTGCGCAATTTTTTTTTGCACAGATCCACTTTCCCTCAAATGTTGGTAACATCTGCTTCGAGAGTAGAAAATCAGCGCCAACCGCTAACATTTTACATCAGAACAAATAGCTTACGTTGTGCAATGAATGGGCAGCAGATAGAATAGGCTGATGACTGGCTTGAGGTAGAGGATACCTAGAAGTGCGAAATTTAGTGAAGTAATAAAGATGCTTGAGTGTAGTTGTACTTAGAAAAATGTGTAATTGCGTCGTACATCAACAAAAAGAAAAATATCCGCGTCCGAATAAGTAGTCAGGTAAAAGTTTTCAAAAATAATAAATAAATTAGACGTAATATACCTATATGATATAGAAAATAAAAAAAGCAGTAAAACAAGCCCATAAAGTAAAAAAGATAAAGCTCTCGGTGTTGACCAATCTCTCAGGGATGCCCCATCCATCCGACTTCATTAAGCATCGTTGGAGGTGACTGAATGGATATCTGGCCTTTACAATGACTCGCGGTGTATCGAGCCAGTGCTGTTATTTTCCCCAGACAAGTCTGGTATCAATTTGTCGATCCCGGAGGGATGGATGGTTTGGTGACCCTGGGACGTGGAGGTCGACCCCATATGTATTGCAGAGCTTCTCTGACCACAGCGCTACACAAGCGCTCAAAAAAAAATCCCTGACATAAACAGTAAGCTAACAAGATATGGATGTCTTACACCAATGGAATCAGCTTGAACTTTGATAGATGTTAAAGAAAATTGCTCAAGAAAATCTTCTAGATAACCCGTCATTTCAAAGCAAGTACAGCAAACGTTCTGTAAACAAATCCTCCCATAATCCCCTTCAGTCATTATCAGCCCATCTTCTCAGTCGCTAATGGGATGCAGCTCTGTTGGAAAGAAAATCGCTACCGCTGTCTTCATGACACCTGCCCCTAACCATTGTGTTCAAGTCTCTATAAATGCGTTGTATCGAAACTCTTGGTTTAATGTTATAAACCTTTTATTTTCTATATTAAGGTCCTTTAAAAAATTAGAATAGCAGTCTTGCCTTTCCCAGAACGCTCTAGTCTCTTCTTCATCGTCGTATTCAGGTGGTGGTGGTGGTCGTGGGGGTGGGCTGATTTCGATTGGCGGTGGTGGTCTTGGTGGTGCTGGAATCTCCTCTCGAATTATAACTTTGTTGTGTACTATAGGTGGTGTGGGTGCTTGTGGTGGTACGGAACGCAGGATTTGAGACGTTGCCTGGAAAGATATAAGGATCTCAAACTCGAAATTTACACAGTACTGTTTAGAAGGAAACGAGTCGATGATTTCTAGGAAAAATAGATCAAGATCCTCTGCAGTCCTATCATCAAGTGGATAGCCTTAGTTAAAAAACAGCTCGATAACTTGCTCTCGTTTAATTCATAAAATAAAAAAATGATAAAGCTCTGGCCGTTGATCAATCCTTGAGGGATGCGCCATGCATTCAAGTTCATAAAGTATCGTTGGACATGACTAGATGCATATATGGACTTTACAATGGCTCGCGGTGGCCTACCGATGTATCGAGCCAGTGCTGCTATCCTCCCAGACAAGTCTGGTACCAATTTACCGATCCCGGCGGGATGGAATTCTTTCAGTGGGCCATGGACGCGTAGATCGACTCCTCGTGTGTGTTGCAGCGCGCCTCCGATCACTGCGCCACATGCGCTCCCTCGTTCCCTTCATAAGCACAAAAAAGTCATGTTAACGCAGTGTTACGATAGATATTTACTTATACGGAAGAAGAATGCGAATGGCACGACTAGGTTCACGGCTCAGCGAAATCCCGTTAGAACAGAGGATTTGTCAGAGCGTGACAACATGCACTGCTATACCGTGCTTCTAGAGACAATTACGGATTTCATTCTATCGAAGACTTGAATGGTGACGAGTTTATCTAACATATCAGATCGCTCAAGTTTTGTCCTTGACGAATGCTAGTCCTAGTTTAGTAATTCGTTTCATGACCAATCGAATTCTTGACAACACCCACACGTAATCATTTAGTATACAGCATTTTATCCTAGCATTGCAATAAATCGAATCACCTGTGGAGGTTGATACGGTGAAGCTCGGTTGAGACTGTCCAGATAGTTGGCCGAATTTCGACCGTTTTGAAGCCCAGCAATCGCGTCTCCGACAGCTCGGACTGAGTCCAGCAGGCGATCGTTGGCGCTGCGCCAAGCATTTGCAGCCCCAGTGTCGCGAGGGCTCATAGCCACTTGTTTGGCTTGGGTCACCATTGGAGGAATGGCTAAAAGTGTGAACAATTCGAAATTTGAAAACAATGAAAAGAGAAAGTATTTGCTCTGAGACATTTCGCAGCTTTGCCCACTATTTTTATAGAATATGTTGTACACCAAAATACAGATGTACTAATTTAGAGCAGGTGAACTGTATGTGAAGACTACTTTCTGGAGGAAGGTATGGAGTAACCAAATTCTTTCTACGAATAATTCCATGAATTCAAACTCAGTGATTTGAGATATATCTATACTGCTTATAAAAGATGCAGATGTACATTAGACAAAAAATCGGAATGACAATGAAGGAATTGGGGAATTGCGACAGCGTGACGTCAGTTCTCTAAGAGGGGACGGGTGGCAGCTGTTCCTTGGCGGGGTGAGGGCAGAATAGCGTGGGAAACTCACCGGAGCGTACCAGGTTAGCGGCACTGTTTACCCGATCGCAGAACGCAGGCTCTTCCGAGTTTTCGGCTTCGTTCTGTGCTGACATCAGTACGCGGTTACCAAGACGAGCAATCTGTAGATATATGGAAATTCATCAATTCTGTCTTATCGGCTCGGCACAGAGCATCTCATAAGCAGTCGAGATGAAAATTTTTTCGAACCTTTTCTAACGAATCATGTCTGCAAGCATGAAGAAGCTAAATATCACTTACAGCCCTACAGTCCAGTGAATTTATACATCAAAAACATTAGACTATTAAACATTGCAACTCAGTCTATCTACCTGTGAAGTGTTGTCGACCATTCCTTGTGGATAATTGTCCGCAATAGCGTCCTCACATCGATTCGTATAACGGCGCATCGCCTAAAGAACAAACTGAGATGAGTTCAAAACTGACTTCAAGAAAAACAATGCAAAGAAATGTGGCCTGTAAAGTAAAGTCGATTCAAGAAAAAACGACTACAGCCATGTAATTGTACTCACTGTCTCGCTAGCACGAACAAATTCATGCGTATCAATGGCATCGTCGACGTGCGAACGAAGGCGATGCAAGGCGTCACCGTATTGCCTAAAATATGGTGACTTAACTCAATATTAAGAGCATGCTGACATCGTTTCCAATCATCATTAAAGACGTTTACTAGGACCTCACCCAAACCTGAATAATTTCTAGCAATTCTAAACAAGTATAAACCCTTTTTCAATGCTCACAGCTTCTATCCGCTAACATTTTTTTCGATTAATAGAAGTTTTCTCATCAACTCAAAGAAAACTGAAAGACTCGGTCTCCCATATCGTCGTCTCAAACGTTGGGTCGATCATAGGAATCCCTGCTGTCACAGAAATCTCTGGTATACTTAGTGAATCCTTGTTGGAATGGTGCAAACCGCTATCGGATTTGAAAGCGCCAGATAGTGTCGGTCGTAAAGACCAAAACCGCAGTAAGTTGGCTATCCTTGGATTCGACGGAATCCATGTGAAAGTGACAGATCCTCTAACGAAAGTGGACCTAAACGCTAGTCTTGCTACTTCTGTGGATGATGACTGCGAGATGACGAAATAAATAGGGTGTCAGGGTCAGTAATGACATTCAAAGATAAGCCATTTATACAGAGCGTAAAAGCGTTCGGCGTTGATCAACCCTGATGAAACCGCTATACTTGCGATTACATTTAACACCGTTTGAGGTGGATAAATAATTCTGGCCTATTAGACCTGCTATACTCCGAGACACGTCTGGTACCAATTTGCTGAATTCGGAGGAACTGAAGACTTGGTGAACCCGGATGTGACACCGAACTAACAGTCACGTGTGCATTGCACAGCACGTCTAACCGCTGTGCTAAATATGACATTTCTATAATTAGATAAGCAAGACTATTCCAACAAAGCTGCAGAGGACTTAGGAGTAGCACTCAGGGTTCTCAATACCTCCTTGGTCAGACAGTTTACCGACAGAAAGAATTATACGAACCTGTGCAGATTCTCGAAGTGCTGTTCGGCAGCGTCAGTCTGATTGTGTAGCCGAATTTTACCGGCGTTCACCAGTTGCGGTGTCATCTGATCAACCTGCAACACTTAGAAAATCAAAAAAAATTTGTTACAAAAATTTCGTGTTGACTAAGTAAGTTTTCTAAAGTTATCAAATCTTTTAAATAATTCCTTTAGACGACGATCTTTTACAGGGACAGGAATAAGGCGTTGGGAAACCTTATAGCCCTTGATTTTATTTATTTTTAGAACTATTTTAGAATTTCCAACTCTTAATTTTTTCAAAATTTAAAGAACCCGGATTAAAAAAATTAAAAATACATATCAAATTTAAACTTATTAAATTTAAATAAAGTTTGATTTAATCTAGACAATTTCCGATTCTTTTTGAAAAATTTTTTGAATTTACCTGTCCTCACTAATAATACCACGAACTGTGGTCGGTTGATTTTTTTAGATTTTTCTACTGATAAACCATTGACAAAAATCCGGATCGATAAGACAGAAATCTCTTCAAATAATGCCTCAGTTACAAGAAAATTCCAAAGGAAATACCCAAAAGCTGCAAAACCCTCGAGGCTACAGCTTCTGAATGGCTTGCGAAGACTTTTAACTGTTTTAGAAATCTTAGTGCAGACCTTTTCGGCAGTGTCGATGATGGCCTCAATTGTGTTTTTGCTTTTGCATGGGCCACATGTTGCAACCTGAAATCAGTTTATGATCTCCCTTTATCAAAAATCTATCCCTCCTACTGCACAGTCATTATCTTCATGGTTATTTACCTACGTGAAACAGTCGAAACTCACCAGTCTGGCAGTGGATGTCATATTTCCAGAATGTTGCCGGAGTCGATCTGCCTTAAACAAATTTATTCAGATCGTCGTTGACTCGCTCGCATTACATGACTATTTTTCTTACATATATGTAAACTTCAATGGTGTTAACTGCAGGCAAACAGAAATGATACGTTAGTACACTACACCATTACAACTAAGTCTGAATTTCAAGCACATAGTGCAATTTAGGAAAAATTCGGAGGAAAATCGTGAATGGTGAATCAATATAGCTTGGATTGGACAGCCCTGGTCATTTCATATTATTCCATGGTAGATGCTCGAGAAAGACCCCGATGGTGAATTATTCTGACTTAATCGACAAGCCACCCAGACAGCAAGAACGTATTATACCTTATCGGCAAAGTTTACTTCCCTATTTGGCAAGTGCGGTTCGGCATGGACTGCTTCAACGAACTGCTTCAGCGGTGTAGTGATGTCAGCGAAGTCCTCAACCTATAACAACGATTATTTCAACTGTATTGGACCGGACTGTTTTAATCGGACTGGGACTATGTTTTGAACACTTCGCACACGAATTCTGATCAGGGCGCTCAGCTGAAGTGGTAAGCACACCTCACTACTTCGCACTAACTTGAAATGTTTGACTACTTGAAAGCCAAATAATTTGTTGTTAGACAATACCACTCTGTCGGTGAGAATTCTCTTCATAAAATCGGCTAGTCCTCTGAGTTTATCTTTGAGCTGCTGACGAATAGCGTTCGCTTCTGGAGTATTGCCAAGACCACGTTGTTCCAAATCAGTTAACTGATTTGCCAATCGATCGATATCAGAGCAAAGATCGTAGAGATGAGCACTAAAGAACAGGTTCTTTACACGATCATGATAAGATTGACGGAGCTTATTCTAGCTTAATTAATATGGAAACTGCCAATCTTAACAGTAATTGGGCTGAATGGTGTACTGTAGATTAATGACAACGGTCTTACCGATCTTGTGGATTAAGTCTATCGGCAAGACGACGTGCGTCCTCCGTCATCAGCTTCACTGCACGAAGCCCGAGACCACCATCATCCATTCCTGGGTTATCCAGCCATCTAAACAAACACAATGATGTTTCGCGACTTCGACTAACTCAGAACTACACAATTTTTCAAACAAGTGAGTTTTAGTGACATATTTCACTACCTGAGTGCTTGCTCGAGACGTCCAGCAGCCGTATGGGCTGGATGTGCACCACCAATACGTTGCGCATTCAGCAAGGCGTCTGGAAGCATTCCAGAGCTATGTTTGGTACCGACAAGTTCCTGAAAATGCACTTCATTTTCATTACACATAGCACAGTGGAACTGATACCGATAGGGATTTAAGTTGTCAAGAACACTTAACGACAAAAATGTTGGCGCAAATGTTGCGAGTATTCCGACATCAAAGCAAAACTTTGACACCTGATAAAAATAAAGGAAACGAAGCGAGCTTCAACAAGGAAATTTCGAGTGATCAAAGCAGCAGTGGTAAAACATAGCGGAAATATGAGAGGTAGCCGTTTTTGACAATTCCTAACTCGAATACTATCGATCTAGTGCAAAAATTGTCATCGTTTGAGGATATTTCCAAGTTTAAGCATCTAATACGTCTCATCAGTGAGCCTAGAAAATAGTAGACGTCTAGCTAACCTTGAGCTTTTCAGCACAGCTTGCTGCTAGTCCTTCGTTATCGTATCGGCCATGAACCCTCAACTCACAGATCGCATCAGTTAGCGATTGAATTTCGGATATCGAACGCTTGATAGCATAACTGTCTTCCGGCAGTGCACGAGATGCTATCCTATCGGCATAGTCAAGTATGCGACGAATAGCCTGAAAAACAACAAACCGTCAACGACATTCACCTGAATTTTTAACAAGGAAATATCACTAGGAACCTAGTGACCACTGCAAGGAAAAACAATAAATTAACGACGAAGGAAAAAAAACGCTACAGGAGTAGCCACAGTCTCCATGTTTCTCACTTATTGTACTCTTTAGAGACGATACAGTGATGATGAACGAACGTTCTCACAGAAAAGAATATAACAAAAGGTAGGTTTCATAGGTAGCGGAGTGATGGAACAAGTCGTATTCGAGGACAATACGCTCAGAACCCAGCTAAGTTATGAAGCAACGATGCACTGAATGAACATCATTCATAACACTATTAAACCAAATTAGAGAAAGCTCCAGTAGGTACAGAAATGCCCTAGGATTAAGTAGTAAATAGCAGATCTTCGATATTGAACTAACTACGCTGCAATGAGCCTACACTGCATACGCCTATTTGGGTTCTTTTTTCAATGTTCCTTTTTTCTAGAGACACCGGTAGCAAGTGGTCAAACCATGGGCTCAAACTAGAAGGGGTTTTGATTTTTTGATAGCAAACGATATGCTGACCTCATGCTCTGGCACTGCGCTACATCTAAATTCACTGCCATTTTCCAGCGCGGACAAAACCCACTTTTATTAGCCATACTCCATTTCAACGAGCACTTTGCTAACCTTTTCTCCGACAGCCCCGGGTTGAGCTCTTGAGTCGGCCAACCAGTCAAGTGCCGCTGTCAGCAACGACTTGGCTGCCGACAGCGCCTTCCTCATTACTGTCACATTGTCAGCATCCCACTCGTCCTCGTCATAGGTGGTCAGTTGCAGAACACGAATGATCTCGTGCATCTCGTCCGTCATTCGTTGTGCCAGATAGTTCCTGAATTGCATTGTGAATAGAAGCATGGACATGAATGACTAGTACTATCCCTTCGGTTTATACAATCCAGAGACTTTCTACACGATTTTGTTTATTTGTTCACATACTTTAAATCTTTGGTAATAGCACAGAAATTCAATGCAATTAATTAACATCATTCTCATCACTTTAGCTTCATGACTTTTTTGGATCACATGAGCAACTATTCAACAATGTTTACTTTTTTGCTGTGAAATACAACCGCTATGATTCTGAGATATTTGCAAGACTTGGACCCCAGGCCAGATTCGAGCCCGCAGTTATCCCTCTAACCTCTCCGGGTGCACCACTAAGGTACCTTGATGTCGTGCCCTCGAAAAGGATAGTCGAGGGTAATCTGGACTGGGGCCCAGATTTTTTCAAATATCTCAGCAACATAGTAATTATGAACCACTTTTACAGAAGCGGGAAAAAAATAACGGAAAACGCCACCTTATCTGGAACGAAAATTTAGTGGACTAATCAGGACAGTGATTCTCCAATAAACTCATCGTGGATCACGGGTGTTTCATGGTATCCAAGTGCAAAATAAAGGTGGTAAGTATAAAATAAGGTTCAGAGTGCGTTTTCCAAGGAAGGCAGCTTAGGCTGAGGAGCTCAGCATTTTCATCGGGAAGTTCAGTTAATACTAAATTTATAATACGGCAGAGCTCACCGACTGCTACTGACGGCTTTTTCGTAAAGTGCAGTAAAAATAAAGAACCTCAAACAGAATAGGTGAGAACCCTTGAGCTCACAATGTTTAGCATAAGTTCTGAGGCATGGTAGTGACGAACGGAGATTCTACTAGTGTCCGCTCAAGTAACCCGATGATTAATGAGGTTACAGATGGTACAAGTGATATAGAAGAAAGAAAGCAAGAACAGAACTGTCCAATGCAGTAAACAGCAACAAGTAAAAATTGTCTGCACTATACCTGTGGAAAAATAGCAAATTCTTTTCCATGACCGTACTAGAAGTACAATTAGAAACGCAGACTGCCCAAAAAATTAGTAACAATATGACTTCGATTACGGAACCAACAATCTTTCCTACCTATTCTCAGCGGCTTCTGCTTGCCCACGATGTTGATCCTGACCGAGCTGAATAAAGATCTTCATGGAACAAATGAGAATAGGTGAAAGCGTTCGTATTTGATCCAAACATCTGAAATGACACCAATGAACTCTCTCTGCGCATGATATGGCTTGGTTACAAATAGAGAAAAAGAAATTTTCCAGGAAAATTAAACGACCTCTTACAAAAGGTGCTATTATTCATCAGTACAACACAATATTTAGTTTAGAAAGGTAATGATGATATTGCAAAATATCAAGGGAAATGGCCGCTTTTTTATAGACCTAAATGAAAGGCGTCCACACAGAGATTGAACTCAACACTCATTTTGTCTTGAATAGTTCATCTTGAAAACGTTGCCTTCATCTACAAAATAGTGGAGCGAATTCTTCCCTACTTTGCAAAAAAACGGATAAGCTCTTACCGGCATAGTATATCTCTATGAACTTGATGAGTGAGTTCTGCTTGCCGATTTGTCACGTCGGATGAGACTCGTGAAAGCCATGGAGTGATATCCTGAAAGCTGTCTGGTTGCTATTCCAGTTGCTTATTCCACAAATCATACACATCAAAAGGGTCGTATTCAAGTGATACTAAAGAAGGACAAAGAAAAGAGTTGGTGATTTGTGTAGAAGATTACTAGTACCAGTTATACAAACAAAACTAGAAAGGAAAAAAAAGAAAGTTGCCCATGTTTCGATATAACCCCAGCTGATCAAACAACCGCGTGCATAAACTAGTCCCCCCAACAGCTCAGCTGAATCACTAATAGCTTCATCTTTTTAATTACTCATCTAAATAAATTGTTTGTATTCCACGATGAAAACCTGTAGGCTTGTTTTTCGAGAAGTTTTAACTTTTTCTAGGGAGAGTAATACCATAAATAATGGCATAGCGTACCTTGACAAATTGCGCCAAATCGTCCATGCTCTCAATCACTTCGGCGACGGCGAGGTAGTCGAGCACCTTGCGACAGCCACGAATGATTTTGCGAACCTGAAAAACTCTTTTTATGGCAAGAAAAGAAAAATCTCCTAGCGCTGATTGTTGATCACCGATAGTTCTTTAGTGAAAACCTAAACTGAAAGGGCAAACATATTAATGGACTTTTTGCTTGATGTTGAAATACTACTCACATTTGAAAGCACGCCCATATATTTTGAAATAGAAGCTAGTTCAGTCCCTTCCCATCCACAAAAGAAACTAAACAAACAAACACAGATATTTCCCACCTCCGACTCATCGAAACAAAGCAGCAACGCACTGGTTCCTTGAAGAATACCTCTTGCGCCGTCGATGAGTTTCTTTCTGGCCGGTACTGAGAACGGATCGGACTTAAGCATATGACAAGCATCTTCTAATAGTCGAGAGCTGTGTTCGACTCTTTGAAGTGCTGGTGGCATGTCTTGCTGCAGAATACGATCATCGGAAGAGTTGCAGGTGTCATATCCGACCTAAAGCAGTAACACTGAGTTCAATACCTCACCTGATAACAGTAGGTGTGGTGATATTCACTAGAGTATGTCTCGACGAATTGGCGTCGCATCGACCACACTCGCGACAATGTGCCGGTTCTGCTGATGCCTTATTGACTTAGCGTATTACGGTTGTGGTTAGAGCCATGCTTACCACTAACAAATAGAGTCTGCCGGTAAATGGTGCTGTTTAGAGGAAAGTTTAATGTCCCCTGTTATGTTGACTTCGATTATAGCAGTATTTTGTACACAAGAACAGTAGACTTTAACATATTTCGGCAGATGATCACAGATTTTCTAGCAACGCAACGCTCTCTGACTCCGCTTTTTTTGATTTGCACTTTATTGCATAGCCTAAAAAGCTAAAAAAAACTCTCGGCGTTGATCAACCCCTGAGGGAGGCGCCATGCATTCGACTTCATTAAGCACTGTTGAAGGTTATTGAATGCATATCTGGCCTTCACAATGACTCGCGGTGGCCAAATGATATATCGAGCCAGTGCTGCTATCCTCCCAGACAAGTCTGGCACCAATTAGCCGACTCCGGAGGGATGGAAGGCTTGGTGGGCCATGGGCGCAGAGATCAATTTCACCTGTGTGTTGCAGAGCGCCTCCGACCACTGCGCCACATGCGCCTTCTTCTTTGCCTTATCACTAATTAACTTGACAAAGAACATAGAGAGTGTCCAGCTTAAAATGTTGTATTGTAAAGCGGTAAATTAAATAAGCTTTTTTGGACAATATGACTGTTCATTTCAAATGTTAACCACGTAATTCTAAAGCATAAATTTCGCTCTCTTATAGCTTACAAAGGCTTATTCGGTTTTTTTTAGCTCCATATGTATCCGCAACATTTTTTTCTAGCATGAATCACCGTGATATTTGCGTATTTCTTGTAAGTGAAAATGTTGATGTGATGTTGCGCTAGATGCTCATAACATCTAATGCCGCTTTTCAGGACATTTCCATCGACGGACTGGTTATCGTTGATTTGACAACTGTAAATCTAGAGACGAATGTCCATATGGTTTTTTAAAGGTTGCAGGAAGCTTAAGTCTACCGTTGACTCCACTGAAGTGAAGAAATTCGATAGAAGTAGACTCATAGAAAACTCTCAGAAACGTTTGGTGTAAGCATAGGAACAGTTTTCCGCAGCAACTAGGAAAATTGACGAAGCTCAGTAGTTGATATACTGTTAAGCTCTCAATGGAGAGCAGAAACGATGGCGTTATGAAGATTCTGGCCCCCTTGCCTATGCAAAACTCAGTCAAACGATCTTTGAGTCTAATTATTATTTACGTGAAGAATTAATATTTTACAACGAACGATGACGCTGAACAGTTACTCATTAGAAATCAGAATTGGTAGAATACATACAAAAAATCGAGTTTGATCATCAATAAGACGACTTCCCGAGCTTTTCACTACACATACCTAGCTTTTCCACAAGAATTTTGAAACACAAAATGCTGGATGTTGGCTCCCCCATAACTGAGAATCATTTCTTAAGTACTAAGTATTTGAAGAGTTAAGAACGTTACACATTTATAGAAGAGACCTCGCCCTAACGCAGTCAGTGCACATGCCATTTTACAAAACATTCCTTGAATTTCGAATTTTAGAAAAGTTCAAAACAAAGTTTGAATTCCTAAAAATTTCGATTCTCCCAACGCTTTATCGCCTCATAGTGGCTGGGAGGTGTTCCTGTGTGTCGGACTGCTATATATAGCGGGGATTCGTCCCCCCCCTAGGGTCTCCCAAGTCCCAAGCTGAGATGGAGTCCGGCGTTTCCATCAGGAAGCCTAGCTAAGAGTAAACCAATACCAGGATCCACCACCGTCCTGGTATCAAAGTCGCATGGTGGCAAATTTCCCTCTGATCCACAAGTGCTGCGACTGCCTGTGGTAGTGAAGACCTGGGGGCAGACTTTGGCCAGGCTGATCTTGGGATTCCAGGGAACCACAATGGCTTAACCAGCAAATCTCCGAAAAACAGTGATTATGCTGGGGCCCGCACAACCAGTGAGGATGGGCAGTTCAAGTACCAAGTAGAAATTCCGATTCGAGTACGGCAACTGGAAAAACAAGCATTAGGGAGCACTACGGTGTCCTACTGGGCGAAGAAATACCTCTTATTCAATTCGTTAGCTAAGTGAAACGTGAGTTTTGACGAAAACAGTGAAAAAGACGGTTTTGGTCGATCATAAGATAATAACTTCGTATAGGTAGCTGGGTAACAGAGCTTATTTCTTGTAGTAAAAGATCTGAAAATTTCAATGGTTCCTATTTCAAGTAATGCTTATTTTCAAGTTTAAATGTGCTAGTTAAAACTGGAAAGCGGCCAAAGATTTTGCAACAAGCGAGAAGAGGACCCATATTCTGATAAGCGCTTAATATCAAATAGATCGAAGCCTATACATGTTGGACGGTATGTGTTGAACGAAGATGAAACTACGACAGTAGAACGCTACTACAAGCTGTTGTCGAGGAAACGAATCAAGTGTTGGTCTAAAACACCTCTCATTAGCTAACCGAGAAGGTTCAATCTACAGCAATACAAATCCAGCACTATTTGAGATTCGCATGTGGTAATCGAGAAGCTGAACGAATTTGAGTACGAAGACTCTGCCTTACTCAGACTTCGGAAATCAAGCAGCCGATATATGACGAGTTCATCGGATCCAGACGTTCAAACCCAATGTGTAAAAGGGAGGAATCATATTGCCGAGAAGATACTGACTTCAATATTTTTTACTTCTATGGATAAAGACGGAACCTAAATTCTCCGAAAATCGAAAAATCCAGCTAACCCTAAATTTATGCCACCTTAAGGCCCGAACTACCTGTGGCTGAATTTTTCTGGAAAAAAAAAGTTCTAAAAAGGGCACCGTGCGAAAAATTTCATGCACTCTGTGTTTTTCGTTCGAAGTCCACTGAAAGGCTGCTGGGGGTCACGGGGATAAACAAAGTTTACTGCTGCTCGCCTCGGTTACTCAAGGATTAGCGAGAACTGATCCCTTTAGTTTGCAATATTGTACCAAGAAAAGACTTTAAATGCTATTTCTTAAACTAGTAAACCCTTCTAAAATAAATTCTTAAACCTAATGGTTTAAGAATTCTCTCCTCTCCTCCTCCTCCTCTCCTGATGGCAACAGTTTCCATGGAAGTATCTAGCAATTCGAACATCCCGTAGAACAACGAAAGAGTTTGCTCGTGAAATGTCAAACGTTCAGTCACCTTCGAAACAAAGACGGACTGCGACAGCAGACACAGCACACGTATATAAATTAATCATCGGTTACTCATCTTTTTTTGCCACCATATCAATTGCCGTTCCCATCCGAACGACGTTTCAACTCTTTTTTATTTTTTTTATTTTATTTTATAAGACCCGTCTTCACGTCTACTGTGTGGATCCCAGAATTTATCTCTATCTCATTAGGTTCGTCTCTTCGCATCCATCATCCACGAAGGATTTCCAATTTTACGAGTGGCTTCGGCTGCTGCTTGAGGATTTTCATTTCTTCTTGAATGTCGTAGAATGCTGATCGAGTCGATTCTCACTAAACTCCTGAGATGGCCCGGCTGAAACGCTTCCAAGTGGATTGCGAAGAGTAATTTTTTCCCGGATAAGTCTGGCACCGATTTTCCGACCCCGGATGCATGACAGGCTTGGTGAGCCTCGGGCGGGAGCGAAACAGCACCATGCTCGTAATGTTCGGTATCACTACCACTGTGGTATCCACCCCCTAATGTTTCAACTAGCCCTTTCTAACCATTGTACAAACTGTGTTTGTTAAAATTTCATGACGCCCAGATGCCAAAACGTTTTTTATAACCTTTTTTCTTATTTTTCTATAAATATGTGTATATATACATTCAGAATCTCTACTATCCTACTCCAGCCACCTATTAAACAAAAGCTTTGACTAGGGAGCCCCTCTAGGACTAAGAAGTTCATTTGTTCCTATCTAGATAAGTTGTCCACGTGTTTCGCAGAGTTTTAGGGTTTTATGGTAGTTAACATGAAGTTCGCAAATCGCACTGACTTCTTAGGTCTACGAATGTGTCCAATTTTTTAAAAAGAAAAGGAGTTTACAGAGTCTGGAAACTTTCTTGTCAACCTAATTTACACTATAAACACAATATTAATGAAGTTTAGCGGGTTCATGAATACCAAAGTACAACCCAAGGCATCCAGATGGTATAACAAATGATGGGAAAACACCTCGAGACATGTGGTTTGTGGAGACTGGCAGGCGCAGAACGCCCCCGCAACTATTACGGGGAACGATGTGAAATCTATAATCCTATTCAACATGTGCCGCAGGGAAATACTGGTAGTATGATGGAAGTCGTAGCAACATCATGATGTTCCAACATCTTCAACGAGTTATCGCTCACTAAACAATCAGATTTCTTGGCGGTTTTTGATGCATACCGTGATAGGCTGCGGGAACATTCCACGAAGCCTTTAACACCGTCTAGTTATCGCGATTCCTGACGCTATCTGGACAATATCTCTTTCCCTTGACATTTTCATAGCCTATCAGTTTGTTCCGTAACAATAACAAGATTGAGTTTCGTTTCGAGTGGATTACAAAAGGCCTAGTTTGTGAAAAAAAATGTTCTTTTGCCCAGAAAATTCCCACTAATTTCCTCCGGAATAAAAAATCTCCTCTAGTGGAAGCCTTAGAACTATTCGAAAAAAGTATATTTTTGAAGAATTTGTAAACAATGCTTAATACCACCCTACTCAAAACATGTGCACTGTTTCTGAAGGCTTACCAAACAGCTTCAAATGACACGAAAGATAGAATTCTACCAAATATTCTTTAATGAAAGCTCCCTTAGAAGTCATCAGCCAATAGATTCCGATATAACAAGAAGAACAATGAGACTGTACACCAATAGTAAAACCGAGACCTAAACAGGTCATAAAAATAACGAAAAAATAGGTCTCAGGTAATCTCAGGTAACGAAATCCATCTTTCGGAGGAAGTTACCGCACCGCTCAAGACGTTAGGAATACAACGAGTGAGATGCATACTCTTGGAACAGTGAAGGACCGACCACAAAAAAGTATCAATAAAAATAAAATACAATGGAAAAAGGTGACATATGCAAAATAAAAACTAGACTGGAAAAAATGCTTTCCTACCGTACCTTAATAAGATTGTCGACAGCCTTCGATACAAGACCGACAGGTCGAGTAAGGTCAGGCATTGCATTTCCATCTTCCGCTTCTTCGTGTAGAATCACTAGACGTGACACCTAGAATATATAAAAACAAGTGACCTTCCAAGAAATTCGGGAAGAACTCAGAGCAAGACAGCGGAAAGGACTTTGATGTGCTTACAATTCATTTCGAATGAACAATTGGTCAACTAATTATCTAATTTCAGACGATGGATAATGAATGTCGTTCATTCGTCCCTCGAGACTTAGAAACCCTGTTAAGGAATAATTCAGCTGTGATGGATAGCAAAAGCTCAGTAGACAAATCAATTTACTCGAATACTTTACTTGTTCTTTTTGATAAGTTAGACACCTTTTATCTAGTTCTGAAAAAAAACCTAGGTGAAACCACAATGGTGTCGAGATATTTGCAAAACTCCGGACCGCAGGAGTCAGTGGAAATAAAAAAGTTAGCATTATGATTTCAACTACACCCTCAACATACTTGCGTTCAATGCCAATTTAGCCTGCCCGGATCAATCCCTCTGACGGGTGATTGCTGATGGCAAAAAAGATCGATAGAACTAGCTGAGAGACAGGCGAAACGAAGCACCCGCATGGTGTGGTGGTGAACGCGTTACTCCCTCGGAAAGGACAATAGCGCGTTCGTTCCCTACCGCAGACACCTGCGGTCCGGAGTTTTGCAAATATCTCAGCACCATTGTGATTGTATTTCGCGTAATGCCCTGCCATGAAGAAATTGTAGAAGGGAGGAAAATAAAAATAGGTGAAACTATTGGAAACTTTGATACGATAACATAAGCCTAAACACAAAGCTCATTTGACATAAAGACGAAAATCACTGTACATACACAGTAAGACTCCTCTTCATTCATGATGTCTCATAAGTCGCTGCATTAAGCGACAAGCACCTCATTTCCCATGCACAGTTTCACAGAAAATCAATGCATACATAGCAACAAATCGGACGCATGTTAGGCTTTTTCCGCCATTAGGAGAGTTCGACATCTTCAAGATGTCTCGAAAGTTGGCAGCGATTTATGAGACACCTGATGATAAGTACATAACACGACACGTACACATCCGTCCTTTCCCTTCGGCAGCATAATTTGACAGACAGGACAATCCTCGTCTGTGACCCGTTGCCGAACAGTGTCCGGATAGATGAACTCCGGTAATGAACGCCGACTGCTGGCTCGAGAAAGTGCAGCAGAACCCGCTGGTTGTGGCTCGATGTCATCGGCATTCCGATCCGCAACAGCTAACACGTAATGTAACTAAAACTGAACTGCGAGAAAGCGCAACCAACTGACGCAAACACAAGTTGTACTGACATGCAGAATGATGTTGGAAGGTCAGGAAGCATGCATCTACGGATCTTGTCAAATATCGTTATGGATGTCAAACATCGACTTTACCCGAATCACCTAATTTTAAGCGACTTTTTGTTTATTGAAGAGTAGAATTCTCATTTCTTGATCCTTTCCTTCTGCTTAATCCGATCCCATGAAGGCTTAGCGCATGAGCGCCAGATTACCTGCATATCAGTAAGTGATATCCAGATCGCTCAACCATTCAAGCAGCTCAATTTTATTGTGCAGCTAAACGTTCTGCGAAAAGCAGGACACCATTAGCACGAGTTTCTCACTATCTATCTGATGGATCTTTCGCAAAATAACAGGAAACGTTTATAAATCACAAGTGCAACAACTGATTGCAATGAAAGACTTAAAAACATTCTAGCCCAACCATCAGAGCAGCGCAAAAGAAACAGTGTCTTCACCGCCAACAACGTTACGATGCTAAGATGAAAGAGTGGACTACGCGCAGAGATCTCATAGTAGCACAGTTAGAATCAAATGCTTGTCTCCAGGAATTACATGCTCGCAAAAATAAAGTAGAAATAAGTTCAGATATAGTAAAACAAAAACGTCCTTGGAAGTTGTTAGGAGAAATTCTGTTTTAACAGAGAAAGAAGGTAACAATTTCGTTCAATCTAGAAAGCCAATAGATGTAAAAGCGTATGTCTTGTTAGGTGATTGATGAGTTAAAAACCACACAGATGTTCATAGAAAAAGAAAAGAAAATTCCTACAACGGTGCAGAGATATTTGTTGCAAAAGTCCGGATCGTAGGTGCCTGGGGGTGGAGAACGAACGCCCTGTAACCCTTTCCGGGGGCTAACGCGTTCACCACCAAACCATGCGCGTCCTTCGTTTCGCCTTTCTCTCACCTAGCTTTCTGTCAGTTGCACCAGCAAAAACCCGTCAACAGGATTGATCCGGGGAGCCCAAATCGTCAGTGAACCCAGTTAAGCTGAGGCTGCAGTAGAAATCACGATGTTAACTTTTCCTTTACTGCCCATTACAATTTTTCACCGCAGGGTATTATGTGCGATACAACTACAACCGTGTTGAGAATTTGCAAAACTCTTCCTTTCTATTTTTTTCCTTTCCAGAATTTCTATAAATACCGTTCTTCTAAGTTGGTACTTTCTACTAGTGCTGAACCGTTACACACTACACAACTCGATTGGCTCTTCACAATGAAGCTGTGTCTTTCCCATTACACTTGTATATTACAGTAATCGCGAAATATTCACTACAGAAAGGTAGTATAGCGCTTTTTTTTACAAAGAATGGAATCTCTCCCCTCCTCCTAAAAAAACCCCCAGTATATTACCAAAGGTGATTTTCGGTCTTAGCTACCGTACATAGGAATCCTTAAATTTGCGCATATGTTTGTTTTCTCTCTAGCGAGATCTCGAATGCACTGTTGGGTTGATGGTTCGCAATATTAAGAACAATGCAAAAAACATTCCAGGTCCGAAGAAACTTTGAGCAATAATGCCTGTTGAAGAGGTCACGGCGATCGCTCAGAGAGTTTGTTGCGATTTTCTCTCAAAAATTTCGATTTCATGGATGAATAGCGCTGAGTGAAAGGTTTGTGTTTTTGAGGCTAAACATTTTCCTGAGTGCGAATCCAGTTCTTAGGGGGGATACGAAACGAACCGTAGACGCTCTCTCCAATTCTGTTTGCAACTCCCACCCACTCACACCAAAACACACACACATTCGAGAGCGCGCACGCGCGTAAAATTATTGATTTTTTGCAAATATTAGGCAACGATCAGTAAGGCCACACAAAGAAAGGCGGAAGGAAACAAGTAACTATTTATTTTGGTCCACATTGATCGTACTGACAGTAGATCGTTGCTGACCGAAAGAAGAAAAACTCTCAGCCATGACTATTCGCTTGACAATTGGACATCACTGGCTTGGTGATCGTTGTTCATGGAAGAAACGAGTTGATAAATCAATAAAAAACCAATGAAAAATACGCAGAAGTAGATACAAATAGGGATAAAAGGACTTTTGAAACATTGTTACACTCCGTGCCAGGTGATGATGACACCGACTTCCGCAGCATAGATTGTCCGGAAAATACGAGTTATTATCACCGAATAGTCGCTGGCAAAAACAGCCGTCCTGTATATAAGAGCATCGCCGGAAGGTTGCCCCCTCGAGCGATGCTCCACTGAAGAAGCTTCGACTCGACAAAGACCTCACATCGAGAGATGAATGACTGTGGATATCGACTCTCAAAAGGACCAAAACGTCGAGATGTCAGTCGAATAAATCACTTGATCTATCTCGTCCTAGCTTAACAGTGAAGGAGTAGATATTAAATAGGATCACTTAGAGTTATAGAGCCATTGCTTTTACCAACAACTAAGAGATGAGAGCTGTTTGAAAAACCAACTAAGGTTCTATAATAATCAATGGCGCAAAATAGTTCAAAGTACCCCTCAATTTTCACTAATAGTCCAAAAAAAATGATGTGATTGTTTAGAAAAGAAAACTAACACACACATATATGCATATATATATATATATATATATATATACTATATATGTATATACATGTACACAAATACGCCTATGGCCATTTGGGCACATAAGGTCATTGATACCATACAACAATTCTTTCTCGGTACTTTCCCTTTATGTCACCGTTCGTAGTGCGACCATTGTTATCGGACGGATGTTTCTGAATGATAGTCGCAATGAGTCTCGAGAGGGCGGCCGGCCCACCCCTAAATATATCGTGTAGTAAAGTGGCACGGCTTACCCCCACGCGCTCCGTGGATTCCGCTGAGACTATAAAGACATTCCAGGTGAGCTGAATGACCGATGATAAATCGTCTTACGACCAGACTGCATAGTAGAACAACAAGGACCAGCATAAACGACTCCTTCAACGTCAAGAATACGACGTACTGACTGGAAGTTGTCAACCATTTCCGGTCAGTACTTCACATTATCGAGCAAACTATGCACCAACGGAGATTAAGAGGTTGTGCAGTACTTTGCTTGAGTTCGCCTGGCAGTCATATGTCTCATTGACTGTTGATAGAAGAGGATAATGAGACAATTATCTATGATTAGTGATAGTGACGCTATGCTCACCACCTAATCAAAAACAGGTCCATGGACATTTTTCAGAAGCTCGTCGTATACAAGAACAGATTGGGTTGTGTACAAAACAGAAAGAAGATGTTAATTTGTCACACACAGTGGGCACATTCACAATGAAGAAGCAAGAAATGTGGAAAAACAGTGAAAAAAGACACCTGCTGAGCCACCGGCTCGAGAATACTCTCGATTGTCTTCGTATGAAACACAGGCATGACTTTTTTGACGTGTCACGATGTTCGGTAATTACCAGTTCATCACTAAAAAAAATGTCGGATCAGACTAGAACATGCACATCTAAGAAATACCGATACCGTATGAAATCAACGCTCAAAAACGAATAGCGACGTTGAGGAGACGGCGGAGACTGTAAAAGGGACAAGATAACTCGACTTGGAAGAGTTTTCTTTGAGAAAAATCTTCCAACAAACTCTGGGCCAAACAAATCAACGCGACTCGTTCATTACTTCACTTTTCGTCTTCAGTCCTTTCTCTCCTTTTCCCTGCTTTCCGAGCATATGCTATTCTAAGGAGTCATAAAAAAACAGACAGTCTATAAAGAAATCGTAATGAGATCTTCAGAAGTGAAGGACTTGGTTGAAGATTCAATCAATGAATGCACCAAAACATGAGTATAAATAGAATGCCTGACAGTATACCACATAAATCAATTACAAGTAGAAGACCTTGAGAAAGTGTACAGCGCTATGTCGTAAAAAACGACAGCTGGAAAAAAGACGATTTCCCAACAAAACATCAATACGGACCATATCAACTGAGAACAGATTGGCGCAAATCGATCGATATGGCCCTACAGGAAGAGGTTTGGAGTACGGGATGTGGTGGACCGGAAGACTGATTGGTGATGATGATGATGATGGTGATGACGATGGTGATGGTGATGGTGATGGTGGCGGTGGTGGTGGTGATGGCGGAGCCGTTGCAGCTCGGTAAGCCAAGGCAGTGACAGCGAGCAGCGCGCGATGAGCAACGTAGTGTAAAAAAGCGCTACGGACGAGGGTTGTGTTTTGTCGTCGGGCTTCTCGTCCGCCCTCTAACGCCTCGCTCGCTGTCTCGTCGCTATGCAAATGCGAACAACTCCATTACAACGTCGGTGCACGCGCGCGACGCCGCTGCCGACGGCTCCGGACGAGCAGTCGGGTCGGCGATCTGCCGCCGGTTGGCCTCCGGTCGGCCTGTCGGTTCTCCGCCCTATTGGCGGCTGACGACACCCTGCTGGCCACTACACCACCGTCGGTGGTCAGTCGAGGTCACTCGAGAGCCATCACCACGACCACTACGGCGACAAGTGCGCGGTTGGCACGCCGCAATGCACGCCAATCACAAACCTTACACAGTCTCAAAAAATACTGCGACTCCCGCTGGTGTGAATCAGATAGTTTATTTTTCTTGCTCAGTTTATCGCGGGTTTAACTCATCTGGTAGGTTGTTTTGTGAAGAATCTAGGAGCACATGATTTGAGTGCGTTTAAATGCTTTCATAAAGTGATTAATCTACGTGCGAAATAACATATTTCTCAGTTGTTGGAGGGGTCGGTCTGTAGCGGAAGATAACCTAGTCATCGAGATTTTTTCCAAAAGTGGTAAGGCGTGACAGTGTAAATGTGCGATCTTTCATGAGAAGTGAATATAGATGTTAAGAACTATCCTTTTGCTTTCATTGTCCATCATCTTTTCTTTCTTCATCTCAAGACCAACTCGGCACTGTTTAGACGACTGTGTAACAATACGGATGAATACCTTGAGTGTATGAATATTCAACGAATTTCAACGTGTTGTCCAGTATTTCAACGAATATTGCAGATTCCAGTTCATTTTCTGCTTAACTAGTATTTTTGCTTGTTAGGCAGGAGAGGTTGCTTCCCAAGAGTTTGATGCTAGCTGTCGCAGAGAATTCCAGATCGTTATCACACACTGTCATCCTTCACTCATATGAGTCTAATTAAAGCTTGCTGTGGTGAGAAAACCTTGCATATTCGGTGACAGCGATTCCCTGTCATTGGTTAGTTAGGCCTTGCATGGGCTTCCAGATGGAAATCTCTAACCGTTTTATGGTTTGGTTAATCCCGTTGGTAGCCGAGCGCATGCTGTGCCGCCTCGCTATTCAGTATCCACGAACACACCCTCAACCGAAGTGAGTGAAGTCGTAAACCATCGAATGGATAAGGAAAGCATATGTAGAACGACAAACATGAAGATCTCTTCGAATAGTTGTTGTCAAATATAGTAGTGAAAAAATATGTAAGCAAATAATTTCAGCAATGGTTACCGAGAAAATGAATTTGCATAGTCTAACACGTTCTGACAACAATCTGTGAACATCTGGCATGCATGCAATCATAAGATTGACGAGTTGAACTCTTTTTAAGGCTTACAAAAACACTGAAACCAGAGAGTTCGGTCAGAAAGTTCTAGGGAAGAAAAACTGAAAATCACCAGTTATTTAAGGTTTTGGAATAAAGCAGTAACAAGCAGTTCCTAAAGAGTTTGTTAGGAATTCCTCGTCCAAGCATTTTTTCATAGTAAAGCTTTCAGACTACAGTTGTCAAATGCATGATGAAGTTACTGTAAGGGCGAGAGAATAATTTACAAGAAAGATTTATTACAGCATCACTGCGGCACCGGAAGAAACGTGAAGAAGAAAAAATGAAGGTGAGATATCATCCCACCCCCAATTCACTACGTGGGATTCGATAGAATTCTCTCGGAATCGTAGTCTGGAATCTCACAACTGTCGGCCATCAACAAAACGTTAGATGTGATATTTATTCACTCTTTCATTTAACCAACGTTTACTTCCCTTGTTCATTTATCTACAATGTTCGGATTTATTTGTTATTAATCTGATTTTCCGGCCTAACACTTAGTAAAAATCCCAGAAGAGACGAAAATAAGAGGGAATTAAAGCAAAGGAAGTAGGAACATACTTGGTGCGTTCTTGCTATAATCTGAAGAACACTAAGATGTAGCAGAAACTATTGCATTTACACTGAGATGTACGAAGAAATTCGATTGAAGGGAAGCAATGGATGAGATAGTGAGAAAATTGAAAAAAAAGAAGTAGAATGAATGGTAGGAGGCGGTCGGTGAGAGTGGCATTGACCTTTGGTGGTGGCCAAGAAGGGAAGCGGGATAACTCGGAACGACTGTCCTCCCGGTCAGCAGAGTTGATCCGCCGCAACGACAATTGTCTGCACCCATCCCAAACAATGCGTTTTAGTGGATTGCTCTCATGCCGGCCTTACCTCTTTGAATCACTAAAGTGTTCTGGAATGATGTGCAAATTTGCTGAAGGGATTTGTATTATTTCCGCTATAGCCCAACGTAAACTCTTGGCACGTCACGAAATCTCGTTGAAGTATTACAAGTAAATAAAGTAAATCATAGGCGTGTGTGGCGTAGTGGTTAGAGAGGTGACCTTTAACACACATTTTAACGATGATTCGTGCCTGTTTACGGACCAACAAAACTCTCCCTCAATTTGCGGTTGGTAGATTGTTGCCGAACTTGTATGGGAGGGTAAAAAACACTGACGTAATATTGCTGATGGGACCGCAAGGGTGAAAAATTGGGTGATAGAAAACAAAGCAAGGGCTTCAGTGGTGCCGTGCGTAACATATGAGCTCCCAAAAAGGGTAATCGCGTCTCGAATCTGGCCAAGGGTCTGCGTTTTACAAATGTCTCAGCATCATTATGGTTTCATTTCACATAACACCCTACCATGAAAAATTACAGAAAGCGGTAGATAAAAGGTTAAAACTATCTAAGCATTGTTGTGGTTGTATTTCATTCACGTAATACATCAGTAGCAAAATCACTGCATAGGCCAGTTATGCACTCGATCTCCTCTATGATAGTTGATGAAGTCGAAGGTTTGCCGCATCCCACTGGAATTGATCAACGCTGAACGGTAAATCCTTTATCCTTTAGATAGCAGAAATATGTAGATCTAACAAGACAATGGAATAACATGTCTTCAATATTACTGTGGAGCCCAATCGTTATTCAGCTGGTATTTTCGTTGAGTGGATCGTTTTCCTCGAAGTCTTGTGATTTGCGCTCAGAGTGTTCCCAGAAAGCCATTGCACTTAGATGCCGACTGATGTGGATCGGAGCAAGGTGTTTCGCCCCACGCGACTAGGTTTCCTCTAGGGCAGCGGAGATTCAGTGAGGCTTTCAGATGGTAATGTCAAACTCCTTTCCAGCTTCGGTGACCTCTTCAGGGAGACGAGATACTTATTTCGCGGGACGACACTCAGGCACATAATCTTGCCGTTGTTAGGAGTTAAACCAACGAAGTATACGGCAACATATGTTGAGCAAGCACGATGTGTTGTTTTACTCTTTACACCGGTAAAGCTGACGTTTCAGCGGATTTCGCCTTCGTCATAGTCTGGAGAGGTCAACGTGACTACAATTTGTCCAGCCAAACACCTTAACCAAACAGAGAAAGCGCTAAACCAAGATTTCAATCACATTGAACAAAAAAATAGCTTCTTGGCACACTCACCGTTTTCTATGAGTCTTCCACTGAATATGTCACGTGGAGACCAGTACAGAGTTCACATGGAAAGCGTAATATGGCTTTCACAGTAAAATAACATTCTTAAATATTACAAGATATCACGCGTGATTATGAGGCATTCTTCCCTGCGGTTCATTTTCGGATTCTCGGTATGAATCCAGAATGCTTCGAGAGTTTTCCGTGCTGGTGTTTTCTCTTTCTGTGTGAGGATGTTGACTTCTACTTCAAAACCTTCATAAAATCAGGTACTGAAAAATCTAGTCCAAAACGGGTGAATAGTGGGAAAACAAGTATTTTCTTCTAGTCATCGATTTTCTCCCGCTCTTTTTTACATGTTCGTGATTTGTATGCTGTAATTGCTCTGAAAGACACCTGATCTATTATATCGGCTCATATTACTCTCTTGGCTTTTCTCCACATTAGCGGCATCTATTTTTTCCTTCTTTCCTTCTTTCATCTTTGCAACTCTTCGTCGTTAAGAAATGTAGAAAGTAAACGATCGAATAGCCCACATCGAGCAAAAGAAAACTGTGTAGGTATCTCTAGCCGAACCGCTACGATAGGAACTTCAAACGAACGAATGGAGACGGAATAGATGATGGGAGTCATGGAGTAAACGGACAGTAAAAGAACACTCTGGCAGATGATCTTTACTTAGCAGCTACTTCTTCAGCGCTACCAGAAGGAAGAAGAAAAAAGAATGAAGAAGGAAAAAAAAGCCAAAGACTCTCTTCTACAAGACAACGCAAACAATTGATGGCGTATTTTACATTTTGAGAATGCAAACTGATATTAATACTAAAATAACAACTACTAACTAGTTTGCACTTTCATTCCGAAATCATTCGTTAGCTTTTCTTCAAAATTTTTCCTTCCACGTTTCTGGGGAAAGCATATTCGGTGAAAGAACTCTCTTTGGAGTGCGGGCCGTATCGCGACAGTATCCTTGTTACGTACGTCTTTAACAACTACAATCTCTTTAACAACTATGGCACTGAATTTTCTTCCACTTTTCCTCTAACAACCCGGAAAAAGGATCTTACACTGGCAAACTGCTTTGCGCGGATCAGTAGATGGGTAATGCAGTGCTATTTTCCATCACAAAAGAGTTTCTGCTGTTATAGTCTAGTGATCCCCGAGAAGTGAAAGGTTTAGTTGGAACTGAGAACGTGAATTGAACTAATGCTGGGGTTTACGAGTGGCACGTAATTACATTGCGCTACAGATCCTTCGCTAATCATCTCTATTTAAAGCGAAAACGTTACCCTCCAGAATGTCTCGACATGCCAATAATAAAGCTCTATTTCCCCTTGTTGTTCAAAAAGGCTAGTTCAAGGGGCCCTAACCGATTGAGTGACATGAACCGCACAACAGTTTTCACATGAGGCAGTTAATTTTTTTCACTATTTTTGGCGAAATGGTAATGCTGGAAATTACACCGGTTCTACTCTTTTTTCCCATAACAACCAGTTATACTCACAAAGTTCCACGGAATAAATTTGTAGGTCTATTTGTGGGAGACAATCACGGTCTTTCAGGTTCCTAACCACTCGTTCCCGGACCATCGTCACAGAGAGCGCCTTCAGTACATGTGGACTCGAGGCCAGCTTACCTCTTTGCGACTTTATGGGCTTCTACTCCAACGATTACTGAGTTCAGTTCATCTTAACATGGTTTTCGATCACAACGTGAGATTTCAATAATTGTTGTTCTTTCACCCAACTTAGAAAAGGCCAATTTCTCCTCATTTTCCGGCAATAAACCGTAATAAATTAACTAGTGAAAACATCAAGAGTATCAATCTAAAGGTAAAGGTAAAGAAAGGTGGAAAAAAACAAAGAAAGAATAGGTGTAAAAAAGAAGCAATTCCACCGAAATATGAAAAGCATTTCTGCTAAGAAAGCATCTTTTTTGTCCATTAACTCACATATTAAGGTAAATTGACGCTTGCGCCAAATTTATGAGCTTCCAAATTCATTCCTTCTTTTTTCATAGACCGAACCAATCACTCGACAAAGTCGAAATGTAGAGAAATGTAGAGGTCAATAACACGGTCGAGAGAGACGCGAAACGCAGGACTCGCATGTGTTGGTGAACGCGTTAGCCCCGGGAAAGGGTAATGGCGTGTTCGGTCCCACCACAGACACCAGCTGTCCGGAGTTTTCCAAATATCTCACCAACATTATGGTTATATTTCACATAGTATCCTACCACTGAAAAAGAATAACAGTAAGTAAGAAGTGACGACATTATAGTGAAGGAATTTAAAAATTGACATCGCTTCCTCTAAAAAGGTCCTGAACATGGATGATACGTGTCTATGGAACAGCTGGCGTCACGAACATTTTGTTATTTAACATGCTGCTATATTATGACTATTATTAAGCCATATGGTAGGGAATGTTCGGTGGTTAGCGATGCAGCATAACACACGAATGGTGTCTGGTTTGAACTCATCCTGGACCAAACAAATTCCTCTATTTCTACGGAATAGAGAAGTGTGTAACAGACCTTTTTCACTCCGATCTACAAAGACTGACAATTATCTGTAGCGAACAATTGAGAACGATTCCAGTGAGAACCAATCTGGTCAGCCAACAAACAACGACGTCCAAGAAGACAAATTTCTGCAGTGGCAGCCGAGCCCAAACCCAATTTTTTTTAAACCTTCATGGACGATGTGTGCAAGGCGACTACCCGAGTAAAACAAGTGCTGGAATCCGTATAACATGTACAGGACGTTATATACAAATAAACAAGTAAAAAAATACTACCAGTATCACTATTACTGATAGTACTAGCATTACTGGTGCGGTGCAAAATTTTGCCCCATCTCTTAGATGCGTTGCGACATGAATTCTTTTCATAGTGAAGTTCAATCGTATCGTCTCGCTAGGGCCACATAACAGATGGCATCTTAGCAAGCGTGTAGAAGAAAAGCAGAATAATTAATTGGATGCTGGACATCATGCGAAGCCCGCAACGTGGTAGAAAATGGCAATCATTGCAGAAACTTCATGGTTTTTTCTGCTTTCAGAAAACTAGAAACGAGCATCATAGCATGACAACCACAGGGAACTGTAGCTGGGCTAGACGACCTCATGAAAGAAGTCTTGATCTTGCAATTTGCAATGATCTGGACAGTCGTCCAGCTAAGAAGATCCTTGCTATAGTTGGAAACGACTGACACCATCAAGCGACTCAAGAGATGTACGCGGTAATAGTACTTGGTTTACCTGTAGTACTTTAATAACCAAGTGGCCATTTCGAGGCGATTGTGATAGTTTAGGGCGGTCTGTATGGCCAATGAATAGGTGCAGCACAAGCTAGATAGATACTCGAAACAATATTGGGAAACTACAGTTTCTATTTTATTCTGAAACAGTGGACAGCAAATGGATAGTCGGAAATGGAATGTGGTAACGACATCAAACAACATATATGGAGTTTTAAGAGCGATGAATTTCTTTCAACTAAACAAAAACCAGTTCATCTCCGAAACGGAGTATTTTGTTCATCTGGCGGGATTGGAAGGTAGTCTTTTATTAAGGCTGTTAGCTAAAAACCAAGTTATCAGTTCAGACAAATACTATTCACATCTGATCAAATTAGAGCGGGAAATCTTTTTGGTGACAAGGAGCGACGGGAATTAGTGAACAGGAAAAATATGTCTTTTCATTAAAGCATTAGGCTCGAAATATCTTTGGTGAAGAGACAAAAACTTCTAGGACTATGTTAGGATATACCAGTTCTGCTTTTCTATCTAAAATGCAGTGCCTTTTCTTATTGTCGTGTATCTAAATCTCCACAAAGACTTTGAATGACATAAATTACCCTTTCTGGAATCCCTCAAAAGTGGTCATTTTTTCAATTGTTCTAAGAGCAAAGGATCACAGAGCTAACAAAAAGATGGCTACAGTCATCGAAAAAGCGCCCATGCTACACTGTATTTTGAAATAGACAAACTCGTAAACTCTACTTGTGGATTCTACCGGGAAAAGATCACCACACAAGAACTCGGTACTACCGTAACTACACTGCTATTTGTCGTTTCTGTGCTCGGCAAAACCCTTTGTGGAGAAGAAAAAAATCTAAGAGAAAACAACAAAAAAGCCCGAATAATAAGCCAGCACGTAATACTGCCGACCAGCTCTATGAAAAACTCTCGAAAACTCCTTAATAATTAAGTTTCTTAACGTCGTCTGTCACAACTTCCTTACAACAAATCTTTAATCAAAGTCGTTCCTGGTAGCTGAATAACACCTTCAATTTTTTAGGGAAACTAAGACAAATGACGATTCGAAGTGCACAATGAATTCCAGTCTGTAGGAATACGTCAGAGTAGCTATGCACTTCTTAAAATGTCTGCAATAATTTGCTCCTTTTGAGTGACACCACACCGCGCATATGGAGAGATTCTCTGGAGAGGTCAGGTGACTCAACACCGACAGTTACCAGTTCGAATGTATCATTTTACTTTCAGAAAAACCGAAAGTAGATACACTATTTCATTTGATGACAACATAGCGTTACATAATATTGCTGGTAAATATGTTCGGCATCAGTACGATCAATAGTCGCCTTTGAGAGGGGGACGACGTAGTGATTCTGATGGTGCTCCGGCATGCAGAAGTCTATTTGCCATCTCCTGTTTGACACACCTGCGTTGCTAATCTAATGCAACCTTCACGTCTCAAATTTCAAAAGCTCACAAACTTCATGATGAGCTATGCTGGTCCCACATTAGCGAATTATTTTTGTTCTTTAGATATTATTTCGCACGGTCCTTCTTTACATCCACTGTGCGGATCGTAGCACTTCCTCCATTCGATTAGACTTCTCGCATTCGCCTTGCACGAAGTTCCTCAAACTTTTCGCGCTTGGGTTCTGCTGTTTGAGCATTCGATTGTCCTTGGAGTCCTAAGATTGCTGTGCTAGTGTTCTCAAGATTTTGGCCAATGTAGAATGGTTTTAAACCCAATAAAAGTAATTTCCAGAGAAAGCACGCGCACTGAAGAACTAATAGTAAGCGTAATCTAGTTTCATAAATTTGCTAAGTGTTTCAGTGAATACGTATACTTTTGTACATTTTAAATAGGGAAGACAATGTAGGATTGGTTGACTTGAACTTAGCACATGAGTCTAAGAAACTAACAGCGTTCTTATTTTTGGGATCTCAGTATGTTTTATTTACCTGGGCAAGTGTAAAGCAGCACGAAAAGATGCCTCTACATACACCGGCTTCATCTTCGCGATGTCCAACTAATCCGTCTTTCTGAGCAAACCTAATGAAGTAGTATACCCTGAAGTCGTCCGCGGACAAAAAAGGGAAGGTTTTACCAATGAACTGGTTCCGCGGGATCAAATCCACATTCCTAATCTACTTCAGCGATTTATAAATGAGAAAAGAATGTAGCACAACATCTGCAAGTAAACAATCAACGCTGCGAGTTTCATTATTTATAGTTTCATTTTTCGTTCCTCTACTCATTCATTCAAGTTGTCTGCCGTCTCGCCAACGTATTGAAACTAAATTGAGAGCTGTCCGTAAACGGGCTTCGACACATCTGGTAATGGAGTTCAGAAAAAAGTTGAACAGGCAGGAAGCCTGTTTTCGACGGAATTCGCAATTTCGTCAACGTCCAGAAAGCACAAAGAAGAAATGGAAAATCGTTTGCTGTCGATTTTTTGGCATTTTTTTTTTGGCATTCCTAAGTAGTGATAACAAAGGAAAAGCTCCAGTGATGAGAGCAAAATTGGGAGAATAAAAATATAAATAGCGCACTGATCGATAGGACTAGTTGAGACACAGGCGAAACGAAGGACCCGCAGGGTGTGGTGGGGAACGCGTTAGCCCCCGGAAAGGGTAATAGCGCGTTTGTTCCCCACCGCAGACACCTGGAGCCCGGGGTTTTGCAAATATCTCAGCATAATTGGAAAATTTCAATGTTAAAAAAGGCAGAAGAAATGAGTTAAACAACTACAAACGTTTAAGTTCACTCGTATGTGAAAAGAAGTCAGTGAGAAATGTCACACTGCGACATGGAGGTGGATAGAAACCAGACATAAGTGGATTATGAAGTGTGAACAGGTCGGTTTGGGTGATGGGCATAAAAAGGAGGTTCTACCGACTAGGCAAACTGAGTACGACGGGGTTTTTGAGGAACAATTAAAGTACAAGGTTTTTGCTAGAGAGAATTTAAAAACGCCATTCTCACGAAGCTTCGCAAGTAGAATTCGAGAAAATGCCTTCGCCACATTTCTCGAGCTTAGGCCACGTTCATGCTGAACATTATGGATGAAACCGCAACAATAAAATCAATAACAAAACCGTGAAATACATTGTGGAAATCATTGGGCGAATTTAGCTTCAAAACCGTTCTGTTGCCAACGGTGAGACATTTTGCATTTAACTAATGGCAAAGCAGTGTTTCATCGCTTTGAGAAACATTTAACGGTTGTTTTATCACCAAACCCTTTCAGTGTTCGAAAAACGACTTCTAACTAACATCCGCACAAGTCATGTTGCTCTGAAGAGCTATCCTTGAAGAGCTGACATGGGATTGTTCGGGCGCATCTTTATGGCTAACTCCCCAGTAACACTGTCGTCTTCACAGCCCGCTAGCGAGAAATACTATCAGTGAGGGAATTCAACAAAATAAAAAAATTCAAAGCCCAAATTGCGGCAAAACGCTCTCCGGAATTGTTAACCACTTTCCTATTGTCAAATTCATATTATAAAAATAAGTGAATTCATCAAAGGGTTAAAGCATAAAAGACAAAGCTCTCGGCATCGATCAATCCCTGAGGGATGTGCCATGCATTCGATTTCACTAAGCATCGTTTGGAGGTGACTGAATGCGCATCTGGCCATTACAGTGACTCGCGGTGGCCTACCGATGTATCGAGCCAGTGCTGCCATCCTCCCAGACAAGTCTGGTACAATCTTACCGACCCAGGAGGGATGGAACGCTTGGTGGGCCATGGCGAGGGAATCAGTTCCACGTGTGTGTTGCAGGGCGCATCCAACCACTGCGCCACACGGATCCCATCAAAGGGTTAGCTGCCTCGCATCGGCGGGATGGTTCATAAGATCCTTCGACATCATTGGTGCTTATTTATGTACCTCAACTGCAAGCATACAATACTTTGGAAACCGGCTTTCCTTTTAACCTTGGTATCACTAATCGAATTCAAAGCCTAAGTCGCGGGAAAACGCGAAAAAGTGTGGACCATCGACTCGGATAATCGGCTCTAATGAAGACGAAACCGTCGAAACGTTAGCCGATAATAAACATTATTTACCAACTTTGTGTAAGCTTATCAAAGAAAGAATACATATTGCAAGTACACAGATAAGATCCTTTAAAATTATTGCCCTAAGCTTCTTAAGACGAAAAAAACTGATACCCGGCATTTCAATCAAATTCCATTGCTTCTGGTATTGAAGCCGGAAGACGGATATTCAACAAATATGTTTTATGGCGAATTTCTATCACAAGATATCAGTGCGTGTTATTTCGATTAGTAATAGAATGGAATCATGTGATTTCGATCAATATCGAAACATTTGGTTCGGTAGCAATCGATAGTTGTGGTGTGGGTGAAACGAGTGAGCGCTTAGCGAATCTGAACAGCATTGGTCGGTCTCGTGTTCACGTCTAGGACATCCCATCCGTCAAAAACGCTCCGGATAGTGTCTAAAGGACGACGGGGGCGCATACGGAGAACCGTGTCCATTCTCTACCGATCACAATAGACGATCGCTGAAATCGAAATACTGGAGATCTCGTCATACGGTCGCCGCTCCGCCGCAAGGAACTCGATATCTGATCGGGTTCATCGCTCACTGTAGGCGGTGAACACGCGGCGATCTGAGTGCTGGGCGGAGTTCGAATGAGCTGGATCGAGTGAGAAAACGAGCCACCTACACAGTTGACCGGAGGACTTGAACATCGGAATTTATTTCTAGGCTTGTGCTCCCAATGAGTCCGGTATAGAATACGAAAAAATAACCTGGACAACACGTGAAGCACATGTCTCCTCTCTAAAAGACTCCTAAGTGCAACATTGGACCACGATCTCTTTCCAGAAGAACGTTCTATGGTCAAAAGGCCTTGCTTCCGTAACGGCACACGGCCAATCGTAAGAAAAGTGCAGAAGAAGTTCATGTGTCAAGTATAACAATTGACTTCTTTGTGTGCAAGATTTGAAAACAAGGTGTTTTTCGACGCAATTTCTTTCAACTATAAACTTGGATTTTCACCCAAGATTGTGTAATGTTCATCCGAAACATTGCCCGATCTCAAACAATATCCGAAGAACAAAGAAGACGTAAAGATCCAGGGTATAGCAATCCATGAGGGATGGACTTTTCACTAGACCCCATTTGTAAAGATGACTAAATGCATATTCGGCCTATACAACGATTTGTGGCGTACTAGCGATGTATCAAATCAATGCTTCTATAATCTTAGTCAAATCTACTGCTAATTTATGAAAGCCGAACGGATGGAGGGCTTCGCTAGCCCCAGGCGCGAGATCGAACCAACAACCACGCGTTCACTGTGCTGATATGAGTGTTAAAAGTTTGCAATATAGGAAAGCGTGGTGTTAAAAACTCCAAGAAAAGGCGGAAAAATCCTAGTATTTCCAATAATTCAAGACAGAAAGGAAGCGTCGCTCAACTCAAAGTCAAAAACGTAAATGATTGTTGATTGTTGTCTCTAAGTGGGGCACATATTTCATGTTTCATGCTATCGCATCTACTGTGCGAATCCCAGCACCTCTTACATTCGATTTGTTTTCCTCGCATTCATCGTCTCCACAATTCGAACATTTCGCGTGTTGTTTCTGCCGCTGCTTGAGGATTTCTCCTTTTCTACGAATGTTGTAGAATGCTGGTCCTGTCGATTCTGCTTACAATGTTGGAGATAGCCGAGTTAGGGCGTTCCCACTTATATTGGAGGAGAGCATTGTGAGGAGGGTCCAATATGGATAAAAAGAGAACAGCGAAAACAGCGTACCATGAAACAAAATCTGCAAGCCCCACAGCCTGCAATTTATAAACAAACCTCTTAGAAAATTCGACAAGTGGACGGGAAGAGTGTGAAGAAGTGGGAATGATGAAGAAGACTAGCTCGATTGGCTTTACAAACGCTGTCCGAGTTCTTAGTGGAACAAAGTTGTCAGCAGAAATTGTTCTAAGGAAGACAGGTGAGTGTGCGAAGAAATGACAACAGTGCAGTCATCGAAGAAACACAGCAAAGTGTTCGTTAATGAAAAGCTGACGAGCTCTCGAATCACTATGACGCATTCTTGCTGGCAACGAGACCGACGTGTAAAACGGCCTGTTCAGCTGGCTGGCAAGGCGGACACGGCCGTCGTCGCCACATGTCTAGCATTCCGACACCGAATGCCTCAAGTTACTCAGAAATGCCGTTCGTCGTTAGTCAGCGATAAGATGCCGTCACTATCTAAAAATATCACGCCCTTTGGCAGATCTAGCATGAAACTCGCCCGATGACGTGTTCCATGGTTCAATGAAACTCGTCCGCACAATACGATAGGAAGTATTTCAATCTCAGGGACTGAGATGTTTGTAGTAGAAGAGAACGCGTATATAGAAAGAAGTCATCAGTGTGCATTTCTTTGTTCAATTATTCATTGAAACACCACTATTCACTTTGCATTTCATATTCCGTTGTGAACTTGGCTCAACTGGCCAAATATTTTTAGGCTGAGAGTACGAATACCAGGCTCAACTGGCCAAATATTTTTTAGGCTAAGAGTTCGAATACCATGTTAGACTTATTAAAGTTCAAATATTTCATAAACTTGACACGCTTTGAACACTCGAGGATTTGTGTTGATATATCCAGAAGGCATATAAGGACGCTCGAACTGTGTACGTATCGGTGAGGCTCCTCATGAAACGGAATTTTTATGAAAGCCGTAGGGGAAGTCGAACTTTCGTGACGTCTATCATTTCCATTTATGTTTGAATTAAAGTTAAAACTAATACAAAGCCGATTATCGACGTTTACAATAGGTTCGCCGTCCACCATGAGCTAAGATCATTCTACCTGTGATTTCTGTGGTCGGACGTTGTCCTATACAGTGGCGTTTACACGAATAGACTGAACATAACGTTGAGATTGAGTCTTAAATGAGAACATTCTCCGGAGAAAAAATGACGACGAGCAGAAAACTGAAAAAAGAGTTGGACAAAATTGATCATAACTGCCATTCTCTAAAATGTTGATGTCTCCTTATTGTTTCCTGCATACAAACAGAAACGGCTCGTAGGCTCATTTACTAATGGAAAACATCTAGAATCTTAGCACCAGAATACAGAAGAGGCTTGTTGTCATGCATGCTAACTTATCCTTCATATGGAGTTTTTGGAACGTTCAGAAAATAGGAAAGATTCAAGTAGGTAAAGAAAGGGTTTTAAAAGCAACGCTAAAGTTTTAAATGATCGTGTGGCAAAATACAGAAAATGGTTTAGCGCAGATATCTCAGGAAGATAGCACGATGGCAATAATCCCCATTTGGCTAGACGGCAGATATTGTTTGTGACGAATTCCTGGAAATGATCTAGAATCGATCTTCTGGAAGCACAAAACGTCAAACACAGTACAATCGACAACGATGGGACCATAAAGGGTCGCACAGCCCGTGTACGATTACAAATGAACGAACGCACATAAAAGGCGTGCTCAGATCAAAGTTTCTTACACGGACATCGTTTTTCAGGAAACATAACATGTAGGATAAATATGAACGAGTTGTACAATAGCATCGCCGATAAGGATTAGAGTTGTTCTTGAAGTTTCGAAGCAACTTCTAAAAAATAGTTTCGGGGAAACACAGATTGAGTAGAATAGAAGGCATTCTGTCACGCGATAATGGGAAACGTCACCTTATCAAGTAAATATAAGAAATATCAGCACAGAAATTGTCCTCGCATTGGCTATGTTCACACGATTGCCGGGAGTAGAACAGTCTATGAATCGCAATATTCACGTTTTATTTTCTGCGTACTA
Source organism: Angiostrongylus vasorum (assembly GCA_018806985.1). Taxonomy (NCBI): domain Eukaryota; kingdom Metazoa; phylum Nematoda; class Chromadorea; order Rhabditida; family Metastrongylidae; genus Angiostrongylus; species Angiostrongylus vasorum. The sequence continues at coordinate 2,326,997 of JADANN010000202.1, read as the reverse complement.
TAATTTTTCGCGGCAGAGTATGATGTGAATTACAATCATAATGATGCTGAGATATTCGCAAAACTTGGACCTTGGGCCAGATCGAACCATGATTTCCCTTTCCGGAGGCTCGCGCATTAGACCCTGAGCCACGGATTCTATGAATCGCTTTCCTTTCCAATCTACTGGATTTTCTTTGCTATTGGAACTAATTTTACATCGTTTTCCATTCAAACACCTAGATATTCCTAGATGCCTAGATTTTTAGGCTAAAAATAAAGCATGCGACTCCATAGCTGCACATTTTTCTTAGTTTTTAAAAGAACCTTTCCTCTCGCAGAGATATCGCTTCTGATCCACCAGTTGATAAAAGAACTAATAACAAAGGAATACGATGCCTAAGTAATATACAATTTCAGTAAATCTAGCGAAAAAGTGCTACTCAAGAGAAAAAAGAGCGTAGCTAGGCTAGTTTAAGGGGACAGGAGTTGTTTGTAACAAAGTTGGTTTCGGAGGCGGTAGACTAAGTGACTAATCTGACTGTTCCGCTGAGCGATGAGCGTCTGGGCGAAACAGAATGTGAGGATCGTTGCCCTCGTGTAATTGGAGACCGTCTCATTTCTGGCCTGCAATTTTTATACGATTCTCTTCGTATTGATATGGCAGTAATGCTTGGTGGTCATCATATTACGGATCAGATAACACTGTAAATGTAAATATTTAAGGAAATCCATTTCTAGTTATCATATGCAGAGAGAAATTTTAGAGAAACAAACTGCAAAGTGGTTGGAGAATATTCACCAGGTCTGTCTGAAATTAATAAATGAACCTATACCTCTTGAACTCATTTTTAACTAAGTTAATGACTGTTCAAGTTTCAATAGCCCATAACTTCGCATAATATAAAACCATGAAGGTCACCTTAGAAAGAACATGATAAGTGGTATGGATCACTCCCATAGGACTTATTTGCTAAAACTGCTGGACATACGTTAAAGAAGACGCGAGGAAATTCCAGAGATGTTTTAGTGTCTACAACCCAGTAAGATTAGCTACAAAACGAGGTTGCTGGTTAGACTCTTTCTAGTCGACGAAGCTTTCCGTCCGATTCACTGGGATGGAAAGATACTCGCGGCTCGTAAACTACCAACATTTCGATCCGTTATCTCTCATATGACAATTGCACAGGCTAAAATGACGTTGAATCCTCCAGAGAACTTGGAGCGGAGTGAATTTGGCGAGGAATCTGATCTAAACGGTGTTTATCTTCCACCCATTAATCAGTATGATCATACGTTATTTGATACAGTGTACGTCATAACCTTTTCCCAGTCAAGTTCTAAAAAACTAGTTGCATTCTTGATTCTATCTCTCATGCTGACTTACAGGAACCAGGAACCAATTGTTTGATTTCGAACGCATCGTTGATCTTGATGTTTACCGGGTTGCACACGTTTCTGTGACGCATGTCAATAGAAATCGCTTTTGTTCGTTTGCAAGAACGCCTTTGCGTCTTTTGTGTTTTGGATGCAAATGATCCACGTAATTCTGATGGGTTAAAAAGAACTGCGCTATGGTTGTTCCATTCTCACGCTATTTCTTCCACTTACTTTATCAATACGGAAACCTTAACAGGTAAGTAAAGACTTCCTAGGGTAAGTACAGTTTACATTATGCCGATTATATTTTACAATAATCAAACCATTTTAGACCTCATCCTTCTTTCGTTTGGATCAACAGTGCTAATGATATGAAGGGAACTTTCCAAGTGGAGGAAGAGCAGGAGACCACTTGTACTAAGATCTCGGACCTTTTCTCACCCCAATAACACAATCACTTCGTTTGCATATTCATCTCGAAAAAAAAAACCAGATTGATTCACCAAGATAAATTGGTTTCCCATTGCTAAAAAACGATGTGTTCTTTCTCATTGTGATTTTTTCTCAATAAGTGTTCTTCTTAGCGGCATGTGTAACGAAGTGGTTAAAGGTGTCTTGCAGATTACAAGCAGTCGGTTCCCATACTTCAGAGTCTTCAAGTGCTCCATCCCTCCGGGATGAGCAAATTAGTACCAAACCTGTCTGGTAACATAGCAGCACTGACTCAATATATAGAGTAGACCACCGCGAGTCATTGCAAAGGCCAGATATGCATTCGGTCACCTCCAAACGATGCTTAATGAAGTCGAGGGTAGGGCGCAATCCACCGAGATTGATAAACTACGAAAATTTTTCCTTCATCCTAATCGTTCTGGTTAAAAAAAACGCTTTTCGATTAAACATATATTTGCAGCACCCAGTCTAATTGAGCTCATCTTATTTATTGCTGATGAGCGTTACCGGAACTAAAATTATGCTCATTGTAGTTATCGATTACGCCTTTCAGTTTTACTCTATATAGCAAAAGAGAGTAAGTTGTAGATATGTGTATGTGAAAATATAACAGAGGAAGGTAACTCAACAGTACATGCGTGCGTTGGGGAAGAAAGAAGGTTGATAGTAATGGTGGCTCGACGCCGCCATGAATTGCGGTAGACGTGAAGATTGCTAGTTCTACACGACTCCCAACAATCTCTCATGTCCTTCCCACTCACACTGTATTTTCGAATTTTCTCCAAAATAATTTGTTCCATACAGTTTTATTACACATTTGTGATTATCCATGTCCACACGGAAGCTATGTGTGTCCGAATCCGACGCAGTAGAGGGGAGACAGTGCTACTCTTTGAATTCTTTCTATTTCGGTATAAGTTCAACCTGGAGAAGAAGAGGCTTGAAAATTGCTCTGTATTTTATTTAGATATACATATATAAACCATTTTTTTATAGATATCCTTATGCTAAGAATAGTGAGCGTAGTTCACGACGCTAGCAACTGTTTTACTTAAAATGTCTTTAATAAGCATAAAATGTCGGATGCTTGATCGCACATCTCTCGGAAGACAATCATGCTTGCAACAAACCTTGTATTACCCTGACCCTTCACCCTTACCTTGTATTCAGTATGTGTTTATATTGTTGAGCTTACACGAGGTTAATACGAGATGTTTACTGGGCTAATCTTCGTCTTTATCGGAGCCGACCATCCTTGTCGATGGTCCACAGTCAATCTTCTCGATGTGGCGTTCTCGTCTCGCATCGAACTGGATCTTTCTCAGTTGAGCATCTCGAAGGAACCGAGCACGTCCACTTTTATGAAGGGTGATATGGTTATCAGTTGATGATAGTTTGTTTTTCAAACGATAATCCATCCTGCAGCAGTCGGGATTTTTTTTAGCTAGCACTTGGCGAATAGCAAAACAATAATAATTTTTGTAACGTGTGAGCTCAACAATATAAACACATGTTGATTATTACAGCACCGAAGTTAAATGACGGTCGGTTTCAAAAAGTATTCTTGTTTTCAGTAGTTGTCAAAGTTTTAAGCAACTATTTATTCAATTTCAACGAAGCTGAGATATTTGCAAAACTCTGGACCGCAGGTGCCTATGGTGGGGAACGAACGCGCTATTGTCCTTTCCGGGGGAGTAACGTTCACCACCACACCATGCGGGTCCTTCGTTTCGCCTGTCTCTCAGCTAGTTCTATCGAATTGTGATTATAACTATAGCCTCAGCTTAACTGGGTTCAATGCCGATTTGGGCTCTCCAGATCAATCCCGTTGACGGGTGATTGCTGATGGCAAAAAGACCGATAGAACTAGCTGAGAGACAGGCGAAGCGAAGGACCCGCATGGTGTGGTGGTGAACGCGTTAGTCCTCGAGAACGGTAATAGCGCGTTCGTTCTCCACCGCAGACACCTGCGATCCGGAGTTTTGCAAATATCTCAGCATCATTGCAGAAGACGATTAATGACTTATTGCTGGAAAAAATTCAAAGAAATAATTAGGTGCCGATGTTCATCCAGTTTCATAAGAAAATTAGTGATGAGTGCCACCCCCCCCTTCCAAAGATCCAAAGAAGAGCTGACAATTTGTTTAATTAAACTACCATATTCTTCTCGAAATTTATGAAAAGCAATGCTCGGGCAACTTCTTTTCGTAGATGAAGTCTCTGATATTCCATTATGAAAGTCCTCGGAATTTTTTCCCCGTCAACAGTTTTTCATTTTATAACTCCCTTATAATCATTTTTTAGAAAATAAAGTTTCTACCCACATTTATCTGTTCTTTATTCCCATATTTACATTTTTATTCTTGCATGGATTTATGGCAAGCGCATGTTTTTTTAGTTATTTTGTCAACAATCGCACTAATAGCATTTATAATGTTGAGCTTACATAGGGTTGATAAAAGCATAAAAAAGTGGATAACGCCCTTGGCGTTAATCACTCCGAGGGATGAGCCATGCATTCGACTTCATTGAGCATTGTTTGGAGGTGATTGAATGCATATCTAGCCTTTAAAAATGACTCGCGGTGACCTACCGATGTAGTGAGCCACTGCTGCTATCCTTCTACACAAGTTTGGTACCAATTTGCCGACTCCGGAGGGATGGAAAGCTTGGTGGGCCATGAGCGCAGGGGGTCGATTTGACGTGTATGTTGCAGGGCGCCACCAACCACTCTCCCATTTGCGCACGGGGTTGATAAAGATGTTTATTCAGCTAACGTTTCGACGGCTTCGTCTTCATCAGAGCCGATGATCCGAGTCGATGGTCCACAGTTGTCCACAGTCTAGACGCCACCTCGAGAACACGAACAACTGTGGACCTTCGACTCGGATCATCGGCTCTGATGAAGACGAAGATATCGAAACGTTAGCCGAACAAACATCTTCATCAACCTCTTGTAAGCTCAACATTGTAAACAGATGTTGATTATTTTACTACCGAGATTAAATGACGCTCGGTTTCAAAGTTATTGTTTTGCTGTTCACTACGCACTACTACGATTGGAAAACCACGAAATAAATCGGAATACGAATGCTTCTCACTTATTGCTGAAACCTCAAAAACATCAACGAACTTGTGAATCTTAATAGAAGAAGGTTTTCCGGAATCGCGCTTCAATCACTTTCATGGAAAAATGTGAGCATTTTTTTGCAAAATTCTTTACTCCAGCAGTATTTGCTTGTCCTTTTCAATTGTAAAATATGTCTATTTTTTCTATTCGAAAAATTCCACTAGTTCTTGTCTTTAAAATTAAGATAAAGCTGCTCTGGAAAAAAGCAGGCGCAACTCAACAAAATCCAGTTTGTTATCACTCATAGCTTTTTCTGATGAACAAAGTGTTAAAGCAAAGGCTGAAGTGAACCTAATCCACTTTCCCATATAATAGAATGTTTTCTAATGAGGCCGACCATCGGCTTGGTTACGATTCCGAATTGTCTCGATCGAAACTAACTGCGCATTGCTTGGCAACATCGCTCTTTGAAGAGGAAGTGACTGGGAAATCTGATGAAGGGAGCGTTCGGCAGTTATTGTAATTCTCCATGAAGTGAGTGGAGGAAGCTTTACACGGATGTCGAAGAGAACGAAGTGGAAGTCATGGTGGATAACGTCCTCCCATGCTCCGACGGACTTGATGACTATTCTGTTTCAATCTAGTTAACGATCATATTTACTTCGAAATCGATTAAATAGTATCAGATTGTCAAGAAGAGTCGTTGTGTTCATTCAGTGTCGACATTGCTGGAAATCGATGTCTGACTCGTACACTCGTTTCTGGTATATTTTAGCGTCATTTGGGGTTTCTGTTCTCAATAAAGGATCAATTTCGTAGGACAGTGGGACGAATTGCACAGTCTGGAGTACTATAGGAGGTTCGGCTGTTCTTTTAAAAATCCACCCTAACATAAGGTTGTTCGCGCAGCTCGTGCAATTTCTGCAGAATCTTCCTCGTGTGGAGGAACCTCACAAACACTCTTGACGCCTTACTTTGCGCTGGCCTACATGCTCACTGTTCTTTTACAATATTTCTTTACTTCTTATTAAGCTATTTGAGGAGAAGAATTTACTGAATACGACATACTTTGTGATGCGTGAGGTGAGGTATTTCCAAAGACCGACCTTCTACTAACCATTTACTAGGCATTTATCAATAATTCGCTGTTTTCTTGATAAGATCGCACGAGGCTGTTATTATAAAGTAGCGAGTTATTGAAAATAGCGCTAGTACTGGCCTTCGAAGGCTATCTACGATTCCAATTGCTAGGAAATTGAAAAGAAGCTCCTCTAATCTCTTAATGGAATCAATTTAAGAGGTAATTAATGCTGTGGTACATAATAAGAACTTAATGAGCTTAATTTATACGGTCAGGGCGGATAGCACAGTGGTAGTGATGTCCGGCATCACGAGCATGGTGAGAAATTCTGGGATCCTCACAGTAGTCGTGAAAACAGGTCATATAAAATAAAAAATATAGGAAATTTATACTGTCGAAAGCAGTGGAAATTGTTCTTTATTGTTAGATATAAAAAAATGTGGAGTTCTTTTTGCCGTTTTCCACATGCGCTCATGCAATCCATCACTTCCGAAGTCACAGTTATCCTGAAGAAACAATGAAAAAAATCGGAAATTTCATTTCCTTTGTTTGATTAGTTTCCCATTCAGCTAATCATCACGTGGTTGATGAAACTTCATTCAACGATTAACTTATTCATAGAAATATCATCTTCACAAGGAATTCTACACATCCCAGTTACATTTCCACTGATCTATTTCACTGAAAATGCATATTGTAAGTTAGAAAAGAATATCTCCCTTGTTGAAGACCGGATATACCCACATCACAGCGTCACCATTGGTTGTCGCCGACCAGTGTGGATCAGAAGGACGTTTGTCATCTTACGACCAGGTTTTGTTCAGAATGGCGCCGATTCCTAGAGCTTATTTACTCCTAGCTTATTTCCCAATTTCAGATATCACATTTCTTCTGTTCCAAGGTGATTTTGTTGTAAAGATGTGGTCATTGTTTATCGGTATTTGCACATCACACCCAGGAATACTTGTTATTTACGATGAGGAGGCAGTTCTTTACAGTTAGATGCATTTCTGCCCTTTGGAAAATCTTCCCTAATAGGAAAAGCAAAGGCCTCGGTTGGTGTGGTGCATAATATGTGAGCCGCCGGTAAGCGTAGACGTGGGTTCGAGTCCAGCCGGAGTTTCAGTTTTGCAAATATCTCAGCATCGTTGTGGTTGTTCCATAATTTTCTTTCTCATTTCTTCCATATTCGACCCATCTTCTTGGTCACATAGTGCTTCATTGCCATTACTTCCGTTTGTGACATCAAGGAATTGTTTGTCATTTAAGAAGTGTTTTCAACATTCCTTTGTCTTTTTCGCTGCACATGATAGCAGATTAGATAACGCTTGAAGAAAAAAAAACACGGATGAGGCGCAGCGTCAACCCTCAGACGCCTAGCACCCAAGTTCCATTTCTGCCACTTTGACTTCATCTAGTCTCCGTCTCAGACCATCACTCTCAGAACTCCCTTATTTTGCCTTCATCTAATCTCTTTCTCAGGCGATCACTCGCAGAACGTCATTACTTTGCCTTCATATGGTCTTCGTCTCAGGCCTTCGCTCTCAGAACTACCTTGCTTTCTACACTTCGTCCAATTGTTTTCTTTCTATTATTGTAGATTTCGCAGCCGAACTACCGGCGAGCTCTGGAAAAAACGAAACATTATATGCTAGAAAGACTGCTTTTGTTTACAGAAGCTGGTATCCCATCTCTAGAAATGCCAGTGAAGTTCTCCTAGCAATTAAATATTGTTTTTTCTCAGTGACGACGGAAAGCAAACTTTTAATTACTTTAGTCGGACCAAGTAGAATTATTTCCACAACAAATCTGGGCAACTCGTTTTCAGGAGCTGCATGTGAACCTTCTTCGCGAAAGAAAAGCTCTCAAATAGTTTGAAATAGAAAAATTTTCAAGTAAGCGTTGCAGAATATGCGTGCTTAACGTCTTAGAACGAATGGGTTTTTCCAAATGTACTGGTTAGTGTGAAAGTTTCAAGTTATTATAGAGGAAAAGAAAAATGCAAGAACTACAGAACGTATGTGATATGGTTGAAGGGCACGCGTGGCGCAGTGGTCGCAGGCGCCCTGCAACACACACGCGGAATCTATCCCCAGCCCATGGCCCACCAGGTCCTCCATCTCTCCAGGTTCGGCAAATTGGTGCCAGACTTGTATGGGAAGGATTGCTGCAGTGGCTCAGTATATCGGTAGGCCACCGTGAGTCATTGTAATGGCCAGATATCCAGATATGCATTCAGTCACCTCCAAACGATGCTTAATTAGGTCCAATACACGGCGCATCCCTCAGGGATTGATCAACGTCGAGAGCTTTATCCTGTGTCTCTATAAATATTGAAGACGTTGCACAAGCCCAAAAAATGGCCAAGGTAAAAAAAATGCAATTAGCTTAGGATCTCAAAACTATGACCTAAAAATGAACAGAATTTTCTACAATCAATCCCTTATCATTCGCACATTTCCTTCCATCCCAGTTCTCCCTGTTTCTGCTTCTGAAAATAAATCCTCATCTACTGCTTTCTTTTCCTCACTTCTAAGTAGGTCATCCTACTTTATTCCGACCTCAACCTAACAGCTGTGTCATTGAGCACTATTTTCTATATCTTCACTTTATTTCTCATTCGTCATCTCTTAAAGCATATTCATATCTTCATGAATCAACTGGCATAAGCAAACAATCTTTATGAGTCTCTGTCGTTTAGCTTTGCATGAGGATAATTTTGAAATACTGTTGCTGGAACTGAAAAAACCATTTCTGGATGCTTAGCTCTCATAATTCTTACGAAAAGCACTTGATGGTGTACCATATGTCGAAAGAATCGCGCGGATGTTAGCACATTATCCAACCGAAATGCTTCCCGTTAGGCAAAATTTCTCCTCAAGTGCGCAGTTTATCACCATTCGGAAATTCGGGGTGTTCTTCAAGTTTTGGTGGATTGGAGAGAGTGATACGTTGTGAACAGATCTTTTCCAAAAAGTCCGACGACTCACGTTGTGGGCTTAGCCAGACTTCCGGATAAAAATGACAAATCTTCTCGTCTTTCGTTAGTTTTCTGCGGAATGACCGCATATTTTGCGTTGCAGTTGTGTGCGTCTAAATACGAAGCAGAACATTATTCTGTGCGCTTATCAACGGAAAATCACTATCGTCAACAACCAGCCCGCATAAAAGAGCGCTGCCGAGTGAGGTCACCTCATTTGAGTGGTGCCCCACTGAACAAGATTCGACTCGCTACAACGAAGGCATCACATCGAGAGTATGAAGACTGCAGACGATCGGCTTCGAGAATCGGCTGTGATTGTTAGCGGAATAAATGTTCGGGTAACAACATCGTGTTAGCTTACCAATGAAAGAAAGCACATTGATTACTCACATGAAGGTTGAATGAAAATAACTTTGAATTGGTTTTATTTCATCTATTTAATAAGTTTTTATTTTGAACTACCTATGACTACCACATCTACTGTGCGAATCCCAGGACTTGCATTCTATTCATTTACGTCGCGTTCATCGTTCACAAAGGTCTTCGAACGTTTCGAGTGTTGTTTCAGCTGTCGCTCGAGGATTTCGTCTTCTTTATGAATGTCGTAGAATGTTTGTCGAGTCGATTCTCCACGCAATCCTTGAGATAGCCGAGCTAAAGCGTTCCGTCGTAGATTGGAGGGAAGCGTTGTCGACAGGGTCGAACCAGCACCTTGCTTCCTGATAGGCTTCATCACTAAATGCTGTGCTACGCGCTCTCCGTGCTAAACAAGTCTGTAGGCAAGCTAAACATGCAATACGGTTCTTTACATACCACTTAGTCCATTTTGAAGGATTAGGAACTGTCGAGTGACAAAATTCTTTCTCTTCCATTTCAGCTCATCTTTAACTCAGCCTTGTATGTGGATGCATCGCACTGCCTCTTGGTTAAGGGGTTTGGCTTTCATTAATCCCTATGGAATGCGCCGTGCACTCAACTTCATCAACTAACCTAGAGGTAACTCATTGCATATTTCACTTATGAAGGCAAACTAAAGAAAAACACAATGCAATACAACAGTAGCTGACGTTTCGGCAGTATCGCCTTCTTCAGAGCCTGGAAGGGTATACTGACATACAATTTACTAGGCCAAACGCTTCAATGACACTTACAAAAAGACGAAAAAACTCTATGGTAATTACATGGTCAACAGCTTCTCGAAAAAAACACCGTTTTTTACGTGCCTTCCAATGAGGAAGATTAGAACAGCTGATTATAGTCGCATAAGGTTGACGACTGCACCATCCCACATCAGAAATTGATGCGAAAACTTCTTGAGGCTTTTTGGATAAATGCCAAAAACCCTACAATGAATAGCAGAGATGAATGCCCAGAGGTCATACGCGACCTGACCCTCATATGTTCGCATCAATTTCTGATGTGGGATGGTGCAGTCATCAACCCTATGCGACTACAATCAGCTGTTCCAATCTTCCTCATTGGAAGGCACGTAAAAAAGCGGTGTTTTTCGAGAAGCTGTTGATCATGTAATTACCACAGAGTTCTTCCTCTTTTTGTAAGTGTCACTGAAGCGTTTGGCCTAGTAAATTGTATGTCAGTATACCCTTCCAGGCTCTGAAGAAGGCGATACTGCTGAAACGTCAGCTACTGTTGTATTGTATTGTGTTTTTTCTATGGAAGTAAATGTATGCTGTTTAACAACCTCGTGATTGCTGAACAAGAAAACGACGCATTCATATTCCAATGCCGAGGTTAATAGAAAGTCGATCCTGCTAAACTAAAGAAACCTATTAATGTTACAGGTTACTTCCACTTACTTTTTTTTGCTTCCAAACAAGTCTTTCATCAGTTTTCCTACACGGAAAGATTTGAAGAGTTGGTTTCGTCATGACGCGGGAACGAACCAGTGACGACGTGTGGATTTCTGGGCACTTCCACGCGCTACACTGCACGATTACGTCTTCCGGATATCATGCTGTAATCCGGAAGTGCGTAAAGGTCGTGCTGATGTCATTGCGGATTTCCTGTTTGTTCTCTTCTGGTGGCCTTTCCGTCTGAACACATCTCTTGTGTCATGGACAACAAGCATTCGTAGGATGAATGCGCCCTCCAAGAACAATAACCGTCAGTGTGTGTTCATCTATTCAATCAGTGCCACGTCGAGAGCGATTCAGTTCCAAAGCATAACGCACCGTCTGTAGAAACACAATAGCGGTTTTCGTTTGTTTTTTTTTCCCTTCGGCATAGTTGTTAAATTCACTCGACAAAAACAGCTGTGTGAAGTGTGAAAAAGAATGAGTCGATAAGTAATAGGAGAAAAAAATGCATATTAACTTAGTTACATTCGCATGTATACACATCCATACACACGTGCACATACATACGTACTTCCATAGACATATAAATACGTAAATGCATGCATACATGCATACATGCATACATACATACACATACACATACACATACACATATACACATACACATGCACACATACACATACACATACACATACACATACACATATACACATACACATACACATATACACATACACATGCACATATACACATACACATGCACATATACATATACACATACATATACACATACATGTACACATACACATACACATACACACATACACATACACATACATATACACACACATACACACACATATACACATACCCATGCACATATACACATACACATACACATACACATACACATACACATACACATATACACATACACATACACATACACATACCCTCAGCAGAGTCTCCCAAGCTGAAAAGGAGTCCTGCGTTTCCATTAGGAAGGCGAGCTAAGAGTGAACCAATACTAGGATCCACCACCGTCCTGTTATCAAAGTCGCATAGTCATGGTGGCAAATTTCCTTCTGATCCAGCAGTGCTGTGACTGCCTGTCGTGGTGACGACCTGGGGCAAACTTTGGCCAGGCTGTCCTCGGGATTCCGGGGAACCACAATGACTTAACCAGCAAATCTCTGAAGGATGGTGATTATGCTGGCGCCCGCACAACTAGTGAGGACGGGCTGTTCACGTATCAAGTATTCAAGTAGTTTCAAATATACACACGTACACATTCACACACACATACACACACACACACACACACACACATACTAGCATTACTTCTGTCGTCACGATCGAGTGTTCAAAAAATCAGCTTTTTGTTCGTGAGCTCTCTAAGCGATCAGATGTAGAATTAACGTAAGATTTAATAAATGAGAGCTTAAGACCTCAAGGAATTCAATCTGAGTAGTATAACGATAATTATAAAACTGGACTGTAAAAATTTAACGGAATTCATATTCAAAACTAGGAATGTAAGGAGATTTCAGAACGCATGGTAGTTGTTGAAGAGTCGCTGTTAGAGGAACTGTTTGAAGATGAAAGAGGGGATAAATTGAATTCATATTTACTACCCGAACTCCTACGTTAAATATATTCATTGGAAATCATCAACGAAACGTCATCGGCGGGACATACCGCTGTATGATTGGGTACTGCGAAGCGGTGAAAATGGTGGAAATCTGTGTGGAAATTTTGGGCGGACCGTCCCGGGGACGAGTTTCCTTGCATTATAGTCCACTGCTCGTCTCCAGGAGGGTGCATTTCCAAAGTTCGTCCCTGAGTCGGACTCATTGCACCTTAGTCCACATTCACTCATTTCTCGTCCCGTACATATTCTAGTGCTTCCGTTCCGTCTCTACGCCTCTGCTCTCCGCTCTCACCCGATGTGTCGCCGAATAACTGCATTTGCTTGTGAATTCCTCAGTTCGTCAATTGGTTATTCATGAAATTATTTATTATTTCCCTTCGTGTTTTAGACGTCGCTTCACGTATTATACTGAGTTGTCGACGAGTTTTCCAATTAGATCGCTGCTGTATATTTCTTCTCTCGCTTTATTTCTTTTCGTTCTCATCTTTTCTCACTATTTCTGCTCTGAGACTTTTCTCCCCACACCGTTTTCTTTCTCCCCATTCTCTGCTTCTTTCATCAGCTCTTCAATGACTTTCTACTTCACGTCCCTCTTTTTTGCTCTTCTTGCCGTCTACATTTCAATTTTTTCATTCCCACGTCCCGTTTTTCTCCTTAAAATAGTTCTAAGTCAATTTGTCCATTTCTTGGTGAGTTCATGGGATTTCTTCTGCACATATTAGGAAAGCTTCTGTGGTTCTATTCTTAATAAAGCACACTTTCTATATTCCGGATGTCTGGAAGACAAATTTGGCTTCCTTGCTAGGTTTTTTGCCTGTTTCTTTTCATCATAAACACTAGAATATTTGAAGACTTTCATACGTGAAGTTTCTAAACAAAGCGAACCACGGTCTCCTTTTTGTTTTGGTGCATTTTCGACACTTCAGCTTATTTTTTCCCATTAACGATGAAGAAATTTCTTCCATACACCCGTTAATCACAATCTGAACATTTCTTTGTTGAAAGTTCTAAGTTTCCTTTTTGTATGCGGTGGGAAAAAAGGCCGATGGCGTCGAACAAAACACCTATTGAAAACTTCTTGAAAGGCCTATGAAAACGTTATTGTAGTCATTCAGAGAGAAAATGTGCTAGCCACATTTCCGAGTTGGACACCAACCTGTTCTTCTTTCTATAGTTTATCGACTCTACAGCAAGTACAACCGGATGATTTTCTATCATATCTTATCTGAGTGAGAGTATGGCCGTTGGATTATCCAGTTTTCCAGATAAACCACGACAACAGTCCCTCCATGTTCACCATATTGGTGCAGGACTTGTCTGTGAGGATAAATTCACCAAGATGCTACATCTGCATACACCCGATAGTCACTTTGCTATGCCAAATATGTATTCAATCAACTGAACGGTGATTAATGAAGTCGAATTAAGGTCGATCATTGAGAGATTCATCAACGCTAAACATTTTCTATGCTTTCCTTCTATTTGAATGTGGATATGAACCCATTGTTATTCATTGACTAATTTATAATTTTACGCTTCACGTCGTACATGTGCTGCTTTCAATCTCTGGATTTAGTAGTTGCTTATTTCATTACATACTTTTCGTACTTGCGAGAGGTAGTCTTTGTAATCATTCAGTCAATGACGAGTATTGTAGTATCTCTAACTGGTATTGCTGATCATGGAAACAGACTTTCAGCAAAGTTCGGTAATAATAACCAGTCGCGTAAAAATTACTGATATTCCTAAGTTAAAGAATACTGCTTGATACGGAACCGACCGCGTTCCAGCCTCTGGCAAATGGTGTCGCTTCAGCTCAAGCGCATCTATCGGAAACTTTCACAGCCTTCAGCCTTCATATAGTTGTAAAATTCATAATGTTTCCAAATACAATCTTCGCCATCTGTCAGCTAGTGTATTGCCGACTGGTGTTGGATGGACAATCTAAAGAGAAGCAAAACAATCAGTCAGGAAACATTCCGAATGGAACGGCACTCTTGGATGAAGTTACTTCACTCGCGATGCAGTGCACTTTATTCTACCTGATTCCACATGTACGAAAACGGCTGTGTACATATAGGAATCTGACTGAAATCACCGTGATTCTGAAGAAGGTGAAGGCGCCGAAACGTTAGCTACAATCAGGCATTTACTGACATGCTCGTGTAAGCTTCTGGATATAACAGAATATGGAACACTTTATTTATAGCTTAGAGTAATTTAACGTGCTTATTCTGGGAAAAATACGCCCAACGGAACTGTGCAACCATTGTGGAGCAGATTCCGAACATCTTCAATACTTTAGTCATAATTGCAACCGAAGTTCGTTTTAAATTACTTTCTGAAGCAGTAGAATTTTTGTCCCAAACCGACTTCAAGGCTGTAAAAGGACTGTGGCATATCGACGCATATGTTAGTTTCGAAAGAAAATCATATTAGTTCGGCGTTCTTTTTTTTAAGAGTTCTGTCGTATGGAAAAAATTCACTTAGAATAAGCTCACAAAAAAATAACATTATATTCTCAGCCCATCGCACGATGCCTGGATATCTACGTTAATCCGTGGTACGTCATCCTGGACAATTTTATTCTTCTGGCTGACGCCTACGACTTAGTGCCGTTTCCAAAACGTCGTTGTGTTAGCCTTTTCAAGTAAATGAAGGACATGTTATTATGCTGGGTAGAAAGAACCATCCGCATCGTAAGAGTATTTCTCAGCTTATGTCACTACAGAGTTCATCGCCACTCGTCTTCGTCGCAGCGGTAGCTCACGTACTCTGACAAGAGCGAATAGTCTCCATCGCGACAACGACGATGGGTTCGTCCATCTTCAAAGACAAGCTGTGGATTCATCCGAACAATCGGCTCTGATACATATAATGTGAACAGCTGGTGCTGTTGTGTTGTCTGTACTGTGTGCAAATGTGTGGTGTTTTTGCATGTGCTGTTTGTTAAGTTGTATTTATTCATTTGAAAACGCGAACGCTTTCGAATATTATCAGATAGGGAGGTAAAACTCACGAAAACTACTTGATTCGATGGAAAAAGCATCTGACAATTCGATTCCATAAATTTTGTCTGAGTTTTCGAGATAGCAAGTCAAGTTCTTAATTGAAGTGGACTACGGCATACCTTAAGCTGCTCTAATATCAGTTACGGTTCAATTCTCAATGAAAGCGGAACGCTAGTGATTAGGTTCCGTAAGATGGATAATATGGGTTGAGATCCATAGGATTCATATGATTGCTTTTCCACCAATATCGGCGACGTTCGACGCAAAAGTACGACGATAGTCGTGCTGACAGACTGACTATTCGACACATGCCAATTCGCAATCTCTTCAACGACATTTCCCTTTATGCTGGACGGCTTTCATGAATATAATGGGCTATGAATTTGAATGTGACGTTTGAAATGTTTTAAAGCATTTTATCTCTTTTCAACATCCTCCATATATTTGTACGAAGCCATTTTCAGCTTGTCGAAAGCACAACAACTGTGGGAAAGTCATAAAAATGAAAGATGACCGAGAGCGTTCCGTCTGCTTACCCCTCTAGCCGTCTTGCCATTCAATGCAAGCCTGCATAAAAGAACACGTGAACGGATAGTTTAAAATTCGACAGAGTATTACATTTTTCTAGGTAAGCACAGAGCACAGAAACACGACGGTGATCATTTTGAACTCGGAGTCACCGTCATCGCATTGGAATGTGAAACGTCAGGGCGAAAGTCTCTCAGTACATTTTTGATAGCTTTCAAGACTCAAAAGATGAATCGAAGCAACGGATTCCTCACTATTATAAGTGACTTTGCGCTTATTTAGACAATTTTTCTGACTCGAAGAGATTTCATTTACTATGCTCTGTGATCAACATAGGAGTGGTCTCAAAGTCCTCAATGCAAGAAAAGGACGAGGATTCTTTAACAGAATAGGGTTTGGTTTATACATTAGATTTTCATAAGCAAGTACATCTTGTCAGCTCATTAAGGACAGCAAGGAGAGTTTTTCAAGATAATATAAGCTGGTCCAGAAGTAATTTAATGTACTTTTTGTGCGTCCATAAATGATTCTCACGTTTGTGCTATTGCCTTTGTTCTGCATAATCTCTGTGAGAAATGGGAATAGTTTGTGGGGAAAGCAGGAGGAGTCATTATATTATTTCATTAAACAATTGTTTGTAGTGAAGAAAAAAAGGTAAAAGTGATGCTTGTTTGGAGGGAGAAATGCTTAAGACTCCATTTTTACTATCGGTCAGAAACATGAAGTCCAGCGGCAGTGGAGACGGGAATCCGAAAACTGTTCTCTCTGTTAATTGTTTCCTCTACTGCCTATTAGAATTTTTCATGGCACGGTGTTACGTGTGATACAATCACAATGATGGTGAGATAACTTCAATAATGCTGTGATATTTGCAAAACTCCGCACCGCAGGTGTCTGCGGTGGGGAACGAAAGCGCTATTGTCCTTTCCGGCGAGTAACGCGTTCACCACCACACCATGTGGGTCCTTCGTTTCGCCTTTCTCTCAGCTGACGGATGATTGCTGATGGCAGAGATCGATAGGACTAGCTCCCCTGGAAACGACAATAGCGCGTTCGTTCCCCACCGCAGACACCTGCGGTCCGGAGTTTTGCAAATATCTCAGAATCATTGAAGTAGGCAGTAAATAAAACGGTTAAGGTGATGAGATATTTGCAAAACTTCGGACCGCGGTGTTTGCGGTGGGAGAACAAACGCGCTACTACCCTTTCCAGGGTTAACGCGTTCACCACCACACCATGTGGGTCCTTCGTTTCGCCTCTCTCAGACAATGACCCGCATGGTGTGGTGGTTAACGCGTTAACCTCCGGAAAGAGTAATAGCGCGTTCGTTTCTCACCGCAGACTGTTCACTCTGTTCTGGGGTTCTAATTGAGAACTGTAAGCATCACTTCTAACAGTTATTGCATATCTCAGTTTCTCTAACCTTGCTCACGGATTCACCTACGTTCCTCGAATATCCTTCATGAATCCCTCTTCTCAGTTAGATAAGACATTCGCGCTCTAAGCATTCTCTTTGTGATAGAATCCTATATGAGCGTCCTTCTGATAACTGTTTGTTCGATAATGAAGCCGAATGTTGCTGAATTCTGTCCTCGGAGGCGTTCTATGTACCAGAAGAAACAAAACACTTTGTCCGAAACGTTACGCATTCAGAACACATGGCATGCGAATTCCTCTAGCGCCACACTAATTCATTCTCACCTTTTAGACTTCTCATTCCCCCTCATAAATTCCATGATACAGATGAAGAAATGCAATAGCAGTTACGTTTGACAAATTACTGCATAACCTAAATTATACCTGTTATCTTATGAATCGTTCTCTCATATCTTTACGTGAATATTGCTATTACTCAAGGCCTACCAGCACAATGAGAAGCGCTTGAGTGAGAACCATCATTCTCCTCCTTTTTAGACAGACTACAAAGATCTCTGTTGTCCTAGAACATTCTCCTCTCTTGTAAATGGTGAAAGTGCCCATCCTAAGTCATAAATGCCCGTTTATTGCATCATAAGATGTTCTTTGCGCATCTGCTTCACTAGCGGTCTCATACTTTTATACGAAGTGGTGATTTCGCTATCTTCGTTGGAATTTACAGTACCACTTATCTTGTTAGCTTGTCTCCTATATAAAGATTCTACTACTCAAGGATGAGGTGTGACGCTAGAAAAAACTCCGATTTCTCACGTTACGGCACACAATGGAGCTGGAGAACGATCATTTCCTAGTTCGCTACAAGCTTCGCATCCGCATGAATGTTTTTTTACTTACTTTGTTCTACTCGAATATTTTTACTATCACCGTGTTATTGTTTTCGTAAGCCATATCTGCATATTCTGCATATTTAAGCGAATCATTAGTAATTATCGAATTAACTACTGGGAAGAGACAAGTAGGAGTTAGAGTCAAGATTTCTCAAAGAAGGCTGGCCATCAATGGAAAATCTGTACTAATGCAGCAGTTAGGAAAGGAAAAACGCCTGCTTACAAATGCTTTTTCAGCCTTACGTGCAATTTTCTTACAAGAAAAAAAATATTAATTGGCGGGCGACTCACATTCATCGCTGCTCTCCGAGTCCTCTTCATTGTTGCCATTTAGCGGCCATCGTTGAATTACTTTATATTTGCATATCTAAATATACTGCTAACTTAATGATGGTTTGTGTGTATATATATGTGTGTGTTTGTGTTTGTGTGTGTGTGTGTGTGTGTGTGTGTGTGTGTGTGTGTGTGTGTGTGTGTGTGTGTGTGTGTGTGTGTGTGTGTGTGTATATGAATATTCTACGGAAATCTATTTCCAAACGGCTTTGACATTTGCAGGATTCTAAGTGTATTCCTCTAGGATGTCAACGAGTCTCTTTGAAACGAATAGAGATAAAAGGTAAAGACTCTTTTTTAATTCTCTCTACATGATCCGTCTTTGCTGCTGTGAGATTCCATCCATTCTCACGTCCTGTTTCGTTCTTCGTATCCACAATTCACGAAGATCTTTGAAAATTTGAATGTAGGTTCGGCAGTTGCTTGGACATTTTTGTCCTCTTTATGAATATCGTTGAACACCAGTCGAGTCGACTCTCCCTAGAGTCTATGGAATAGCCATGCTTGGATAGGAGGGAGTGAGCACGTCATAGACAAGTTTGGCAACAATTTTACGACTGCAATGCATGGTGTCAAAACAGCATCATGCTCGTGATGAACGGCGTCACTGCCACTGCGCTACCCGCCCCTTCAAAAATAAAGAAAAATCAGCGCGAGAAAACTAAATAGTTTGACATTTAGTTTCTCAATGAAAAGGATAACAGAAAAGTTGGAATGAATAATGTGAAATGTGCTAAATAGCAACCTCGCGATTGCTATAAAAAAGAGAACAACAGAAAAGTTTGACGTTGGAGAGGCGTCGTTGGAACGAATTCGACAGCGAGTGGCTGTTCTCTTTTTCGTCATTCGACTTTTTGACGTCTTCCACTACATTACTACTACACTGTGGAGTCTCCACAAAATGAATTCTCGTGTTTCATAAGTTGTTAACACCGCTTCTCGATTTTTCGATTGCTTCTTCTTTTTGCGAAGGTCATTTCGCAAAAAGATTGCCAGTTTTTTTTACTGTGCTTCAATCAACTATACTCAACCGTAACACTTACCAGTATTCGTGGTTTTTGGCATGATGCCATTCAGGTGTGAAGATCTACTGTGTGTAGATGTCATTTTCCAGTGATTCCTACCGTAGTATCGGAATCTTGACCGTGGATAAGATTTATTATAGCCTCCGTGCCAAAGAAAAGTGTTCGCGCGAAAAACCGTGTTTTCAATACCGTCCTTGCAAAAACGTGCAAATTTTTTCTGGTTTTATTTTTAGTACTGTGTTTATGATCGTTTTCGACTACGGGATAAATGCGACCAACACGACTTACCCTGGGTGATCCATGCATATAATTTGCATCATAATAAAACCTAAGGCGATTGACGCTGCAATTCAAAAAGTTTACCGCGACGATTAAGAGCACTCCCTATTCATTCCTCTACTTGTTTGCAGTCATAAAATGTTGCTGACCTTCATGGCCCAGATCACGAGCTCATTAAATATTCTATCAAGTAGCGATGTACAAATAGACAACTGAAAAGCACGAGATGAAGTAGAGATGTTTCTCACGAAAGTCCTGAATCATCGATATTAACGTGCGCCTAGGAATACGCTAAAGTATCGGCGGCGGCGGCAGTGGTGGGACAGGGCGGCACCGTCCAGCACACAATCGACCGTGTAGGTTTCCATAAATCGTTGAATTACAAACATCCATCGTCAAAGCGACTTCTACAGTAATATGTTGACAATCATCTTCAACTGTTTCGATAGAGGATGCACTTAGGCAATGCTATTATTGGCACAGTCCTTGCTCGTCTATCTCGTCAATGAATGCAAGAAAACAATAAACGTGTAAATTTATAGGATATGATTATTTGATGAAGAAAAAGTGCAAATATCTCGTACTTTATGTTCGGATTCTCACAATAATCCATTTTATATCGTATTAGTTGTCTGGTGACCAAATACAGTAGTGTTAGTGCAAACTGCGATTTGATGTATGTGTTTGTTTTGTACGGTCATCGAGCGTCAGCCTACTGAACACTCAAACGCCCTCATTTCGTTTTAAAGTATTCTTATGCACGGTCCTTCTTACATAAATGCAAGTCAGATTCTGAAATAACTTTCACCTCTTAGGCAAAGATTGCTTCACAATATTGGGTTGGATGCCTCTTTGTAGTGAGATCGTTTTGTTTTTCTATTCGAGGGTAGTTTCGGAATTTGTTACCTTCAGTGTATTAGAAGAATGTTAAACCAATCTATGAGTTGTAAGGAACATCAGCGAACGCCATGGGACTGATCGGGTATGAATATTTAGCGTTGGATTGATTTCGTTTCCTCAAGCTACTTCTCAGCTTCATTTCCCCTTCAATTCTCAGTGTTCCTTAAGGCTCGGAACTCTTCCTCTCCGCTTTTTTCTTGTTCGTGAACAAACCATCTGGTTCTCACAGCTGTACTGATGTTTTTCACACAAATGCTCTGTCCTATTGCGATATGTTTCTTTGGCGGAGGGTGCTCTGTCACATTTAAGTGACGATGAGTTGGTTGTGCTCGTGAATAGCATTCCACACGCAGCGAAGGCAGCTCGTCAAACTCTTTTCACATGGTTCAAGCATAGTTCGTCTGAAAATCTTTTTTACATTCTTACGTCCGCTGTCGAGAAGAAAAACCGCCGAATCCATGGAAATAGCTGATTCATCTGACTCCCCTACCTCCATCGCCCCACACTTTTCTTTAGAGTAATAGGCATGCAACCGTTTGTGATGTGAGAAAACATGGATGCCGATTAGCCCCGAAAAAAAAACAACTAAGAAATCCCACCTTCGAGGATTTTTGCGGAATCAAAACAGATTTCGTGAACAATGGAAATCCTGCTGAAGTCTCTGGGAAGTCCTCTATAGTTATCATCCTACTTTGTTGTTCGTCTTCTTTGATTTTATCACGACGTGCTAAGCATTATGATGTTCTTTGCATTTCATAATTAGCTACGTCTACGTAAACGTTTGCTCGTAAAATCCATTTGCAGTCGAACTAGCAATTTTTCGACGATCAGCTTTCTATTCAGACGCACGTTGATGACTAGGCCCTTGTCTTCTTTGTTCATGAGCTGACGATAAGCTGTAAATATAGTATCGATTCTAATTCATAGTGGTTTTTGATGGGTTTTACCACGTTCGGAGTGGTCTACTTTGTAAGTGAACGATCCATGAAGAATTTATATGAGCGTTTACTATGCATAAAAATAATATATGTCAAATACGGTTTCTTTGAGCTCTGAAAAAAGTGAAGTCTTGCAGAAAAACCAAACGTACTGACTCATCGGGTACAAAATAAAGTGCCAAATTGAAATGCACGATATGTTTTATGATCATGCTATACCTTCTTCAGCACTTTCGGTACCTTATATAGCTATTCTTAGCACAAAGTACTGCAGGTTTTCATTCGACTGATATTTTGCTAGTTGGGCAGAATTTTTTCTTCAACGTGGTGTTGTTGTGATAGCTGTGCACGTGTTCCGTACGTCGTCAACACCGGCAGAACCGAGTGTTTTCGATCGGAGGGAGCGACGGCTATCTTTGTTCCTGTAGAGCTGTGATTATTCTCACTGTTATTCTTTCTCAGCAGTGCTTCTAGATCGAATCCATTCTCATCCCGTGACACAGAAATTAATACATTGTTAGAGCATCCATTATGACTATAAAATATTCAAAACTGTGACCTTTACACCATTCTACATGATTTTTAAAATTTGCGATATGACAAAGTATAATGAGGTCCTATCAAAAATACTTCTAATCCCATTTCAAGCTCTGAAAAAGACGATACTGCTGAGTCGTCAGCTTTAAGGAAATAAAGAATATAGTAACACCTCGTGTTTGCTTAGCAAGAATCTCGAGGAAAATACTTCTCTTTTTAAAAAATGATTTGAAACTCCAGCACGTTCTTATGACGTTTGTGTTTCATTTTCTCTTAAAACGAATCAGATTGGCACTCATATAGGTTAATCTAATATTGTTTTTACACAGGGAATGCTTATATTACATGTTATGACACCTGTTTTAGATGGGTCTATTTTATATGTTACAACAATTACTTAGTTTATTTTATCCACGTACGGTGCAGTGGTCGGAGGCGCCCTGCAACACACACATGGAATCGACGCACACGCCGGTGGCTCACCAAGCCTTCCATACCTCCGAGGTCGGCAAATTAGTACCAAACTTGTCTGGGAGTATAGCAGCACATACATCGGCAGACCACCGCGAGTCATTCTAAAAGCCAGATATGCACTCAATCCGTTGCTTAATGAAGTCGAATGCGTGGCGCATCCCTCGGGGATTGATCAACGCCGAGAGCTTTATCATTTTTTATTTAGCTTTACGTCACCTACATCAAACGTAAGGCGATAACTAAGAACTAGCAACTAGCAACTCATGAGGAATGATGATGAAATTATCGCTGTGAATTTGATAGCATCCAAAAAAATCTATTTTTAATATGTACAACAGCGTGGACACTCCTCTAGTGATCTTTGCGAACTTGATTTGATACAGTTTCCAAACGAATATAACGTTCCTCACTGACTTCTACCACTGTTATCACTTCACATTCTGTTCAGGTGTCATCATGTTCTTAGTGTAAAATCTAGTTATTCTGTGAACCACGAAGCATCTTCCGGTATCTGAATAGTTTTTTTTCCAGTTAATCAGCTAATTAAACTCTTCTTCTAACTGACGAAGAAGAAAGGGATAATTTTGTCACATTGCTCAAAGTTCTCTCCAAATATTACAACTCATCAGGTGAATACGATCGATTAGTAGCTCCCTCAACAACCTGGAGTGAATCAGAGCTCTCGTCTCAACTACGTCAATCGGTGATTTGGTTTCAGTTCGTGATTAGTGATAGGCTCCTAACTATGATCCAAAGATTTGTCGACACCACTTCGCAGACTGTCGTCGATTGCTTCCTTCCTAGAATTTGTCTGCGTTGAAGAGGAGCCTTAGATGAAGTCCTATGAGAGCCCTAGAACCAATCAATTGATGACATAATCGCTAACATTAATTTTCATGAAGCTGACAATTTCATAAGTCAGATGACGTAATAGCGCCATGAGACTTAGTCAGTGTTGAGCATGTAAAGTATGCAACACTTCGTCGAAGTGTTCAATCGTCAAATCAAGTAAGCAACGTTATCAGAGCTCTTATAACACCCTTCTTAGCAGATAACAACGACACGCTTCCTTAATTTTAGGGTACTTAGTGCAGTAGAGTTTCAGAATTTAGACGTATTTTGCAAGCATCAACACATATGTTTATTCCAAACGTGCAAGTTTTTCTAGAGATTCTGACAAACTCTAACTCAGAGAGGAAGTTGCATGTGCTTCATATGTCTGGATTTGAGGAAAAAAAAGTGTCAGTCTTTGGATAAGAAACGATACTTACCAAGAGAATGATGGAAATAAAATGCGACATTGCGGACACGAGAATAAATTTCGCTAGTTGCCTTTACCAGAGTTATCATAGATAGGTCTTCGTTCAAGCTTGCCTGTTTTTGATTAGCTAACTGATCATCACCCGAATGTCGTTGCCATTTTTAGCCACACCAAGGTCAGCTGATTCCATAACTGGCGTCATGACGATCGCCGTTTTCTGGCGGTTTCCTCTCATCATCAAACTCTTCTCACTGGAATTTCCGTTCCCACTTATCACTAACGTAGACGGTTTGGTGATATTCATAGACTACTCTGACTGGTCTCTATTTCCGCCCTGTGAGAGCGTTTAATGAACTTTGCTGTAATCTGGTTATCTTCGCGGACTTATTAATTTATTCATTTAATTACATTCATTATAGTCGAGTGATAGAAATCAAGCGTCCAATTCAAGTGTAAATCGTTCGGTTTCATCGCCTCGTCAACTTCTTTCACTGATTTTTTCTCCCGCTGATGCCTCAACGATGAAGAAAAATACCCCTACTTAATGAGGAAGTATAGCTGAACTGTGATTAAATATGATGATATATGAAGCTCTACGAATCCCTCGAATTCAGTATGGGTGAACATTCACCACGTGTAGATATGAAGAACTGATGGATCACAAAGTGGCCGTTGTTATACAACCACCGCTCAACGGAACAATGGGCGCTTTTATGATCAATTCATTTGTCATCAAATCATCGACAGAGATAAAATTAATAAAAACATGTGACTATCGCTTTCCATTGTATCCCTGTTTCTGCATTTTTCATTAAACCCTTTTGAATGGGTGATTCGCAAATCTGATTTCATTCTAGAATTCCAGACACACTCTCTACAAGCGACCCGGCAAACAACCAGTTCCGCGGCTGTAGTGGTGCCGTACTTGTTCGCAAACGCTATATCGTGGCCAGACTGCTCACATTTCCTCTTTGAATCTCCTCACCGATTTCTCTTCATTGACCGACATTTGGCCAAACCAGACCAGGTCAGCCCAATCGAGAACACTTTGGTTGGCACGTATGAAGAATTGGTGATGTGAAGAAAAGTGTTCTCTTTTCGGCTGCACTTTTATTATCGGCCGAAATCGCATAGAAAATAGAGGATTGAAAAAGAAATCATTCCTTACGATGTTTTTGAGTCTACTCAGTCGCAACTAGTCGAGTGGAGTGAGGAGACACACGAATGAGGTCTACTTCGCTGTTACTTACAGTCACTCCTATGGAAATCCGACTCGAATCATTGCCACTACATCATGCTATCGTTACATCGCTGTTTTTCTTTATAAGTGTGGGAAGCTCTAAAGAAGGCTATGCCACCGAAACGTTAGCCGTAATGAAGTTTTATGAACCCATCGTATAACCTTGTCAGTAAACGATAACACTGATAATCCTTGCCGAGGTTAAACGAAAGACGATATTGAAAATATTCGCTGACTTCACTCACAACTCAGCGTCTTGATTTCAAGAGCTCTTGAATAAGAAAGTTCTCCCAATTTTCTTACCAACCTGACATTATCTCCTCTTGGCTCTAAACCTTAGTTCCAGCTCAGTTGTTCGTAGTATTCCTTTCTTAATAAAAGTTTATTGTCTTACATCATGTCATAATTACATCACTGTTCTCCTATGTCACTGTAGAAAACAACTTCAGACTGATTGAAACTGTTCTTCAAATTCTGAAAAATCGTTATGTTTTAAGAAACCTTTCAGCCTTAGTTTTCTTCAGCGCTACAATAAACGGAAAAGAAATTCTGGATATCGAACCTATGGTATGCATTTTCACATCTTGAACTCTTCGGCTGCATTCTCATTGTCTTCTAGCTGAACATTTACTGACTTCGCTTCTTCAGAACGTTTGTCTCGCCTATTTATGTTCATTTATCATAACAATTTTGTTATTGTACGTCTGAACTGATGTCGTTCACCATCCAAACGAATGTTTAGGAACGCCGATGATTTCACACTACGGGTCGCCACGGCAGATCGTACGGTGACATGTAGTTGTTTAGTCAGCCTGCGCCCACTAAAACATCCACTATCACATTTCCTCCGATTAAAATCTCTAGAGTAACATCTTTTTTTACGGCCTTGGTAAACATTATATTCTTTGTCCTTAATGGCTGTGCTATTTATGGTGATCATTTTCGCTGCCTATTGAAGGAGATGAATGGGTGCTGATTGAAAAATCGCAAATATGCGATCTTTTTACGTGTATTGAATCAGAGCGCTATTGTAAATAGATAACGGCTGCGTATTCAAAACAATTATTAAATATTTATTCAGACCGTCACCATCGATAGAGATGTTGCTCTCTAGGTGTGTTCAGCTGGTCGTTTTATCGTCCGCGCTTCACCACAATGCCATGATTGACCAGCTACCACTTTTATAATACTTTTTGTATTTTATTTATTTTCTTTCATATGACTTGTCCTCACGTCCACTGTGCGGATCCTACTTCCCAGATCCGGTTCGTTTCCTCGCATCCATTTTCCACGAAGGTCTTCCAACTTTTACATGTGGCTTCGGTTGCTGCTTGAGGGATTTTCATTCCATCTTGAATGTCGTAGAATGCTGGTCGAGCAATTCTTTCTGGAGTCCTGAAATAGCTGGACTGGAGCGTTTCCAGCTAGATTGCAAAGAGTGATTTTTTCCCAAACAAGTTCGACACCAATTTCCCGACCCCGGAGGGATGAGGAGGCTTGGTTTGCCCGGAGCAGAATCGAACTAGTACCATGCTCGTGATGATGGATATCACTACTACTGTGCTATCCGTCTCCTATACTTTTCTTGTAATGGTTTCCGATCCAATGCGAAGAAATCTGTCTCATCAACCGTTCTAGGATGTGGAACAGCTTACTTAAGTCATTGACCCTCAGTGAAATCGCCTTTGTTCTCCGGGTTTTTTACACTCACTTTTTGTGACTTTGATAAGTTAGAAATTCCTTCAGCTTCTTTGTTCTTCTTCTGCTTTCTTGATTTTAACATTCTTACATAGCCAAACGTGACATGTGTCACATTTTGCAGATCCCAGCACTTTTTGAATTCGATTCGCTCCCTCCCATCGGTCATCCATGGCCGTCTTCGAATTTGGGATAGCCTTGCCAAGGCGTTCCAACGTGGATTAGAGAGAGTGAGCTTGCACCAGAGAAGTCTGGTTCCAATTTCTCTGCACTAGAAAATCTCACTGGGAATATCACCATCGTTACCAGCGCTATTGATCACTCAGTTGAGTAAGCTCGATTTGACTACGTTGACTAAACTTCTTTAAGTCACTCTTGAATTTCTTCCTTCCCTCAGTTCCTTAATCTAAAGTTCGGTGAGCAACTGTTAATATATATTTGTAAATTCGTCTTCTCTAGGAATACTACGTTCATAGCGATATTATCACGTACTTTTCTAGTTACAGTATTTGCCCCTGTTAAAATTTTTTCGCCCATTTTGAATGCTTGACAAAAAATGATAGAGATACAACTGTCTCTGAACATGGCTGAATGGTATTCTTTTGTAGATAAAGGAAGCTGTCGGTATTAGAATTAAGTAGATTCGTAGGAGTGCCTGTATATCCCGAGATCCTTAGAATTATCATTAAGTAGATTCGTGGGAATACCTTTATATCCGTGTTTTTGTTGAGCTTAGTTTTTGCCACAAGCATATCGAGATGTGTTGGTTATCCGGCTAAATGACAAATTATAATTCTGCCAAACGACCTTCGTTTCGCATTCCTCTCGGCCGTGTTTTAACCTAAAGGTGCTATCAGCAATCACCTGGATCCGTCAACAGTATGATGGTGAGCACATTAACCTCGAAAGGGTAACAGTGCGTTCGTTCCCCACCGCAGGCACCTGCGGTCCGGAGTCTTGCAAATATCTCAGCATTATTGTAGTTATATTTCTCATCATATCCTACCATGCAAAAAGAATAGGCAGTAAGTAAAAAGTGGCTGCATTATCTTTACACACTTCGTTTCTTGACATTATCTCTACAAAACCTGATTTGAACCACAATTCCTTCTCGTTCTACATGTGTCTGCACTACATTTCAGCCCTAGAGGCCTCAATGAAGTCGCTATAGCTTTGGCCAGCATCTCTAGGACAAAGCGACTACCGTAATCTTCCGGGTTTGGCAGTGTGGAAAAATATGCAGATTATTGTTTCGAAGCCACTTTACACGTGCTCGCAATACAGCTCAACATCGTACACTTCCAATTTCTCGTTCTTTTATCATTTTACGCCACAACTGACAGCGGTCGTAGACTTTTCTCTAACCAATTTAATGGGGTTTTCTCAGTAACCAGTGTAGTTACGGCCTATCGACCACTCAGAGAAGACTCATTTGTGTTAAATCGTCTGTTATGTTGCTATTATTCATGCATTGTGCTTATCATGGAAATCGATCACTACCTCCTAGAATCTACGATAAAAACACGCTCTAATCTCTTGTCACACCGGTTATCACCATCTGCTTTGTCAGTGCTTTTTGATAAGAATACCGTTCAATAAGGTTTCTACTCTCATTGTAAACACTTTTCATATATATATATATATATATATATATATATATATATATATATATATATATATATATATATATATATATATATATATATATATATATATATATATATATATATATATTCTTTTCTTTTGATGGGCTTACACGAGATTGATAAAGATATTTATTTTCGGCTAGCGTTTCGACGTCTTCGTCTTCATCAGAGTCGATGATCCTAGTCGATGATCCACGCTTGTTCTTCGTCTTGATGTGGCGGCTTCTCCTTCGTGTCGAGTCAGGTCTTCCTCAAAGGGCCATCTCCTCAAACGTGGCATACTCATTCGGTAATGCCCTTTTATGCAGGAGGCTGATGGGTCATAGCTGTGGTAGTCCGGTGATACTGACTTGTTTTTCCCGGACTATCAATCCTGCAGAAGTCGGTATCATTATCAGCTGGCAAAGAGCAATCACAATATTTCAAAACAGACTTTCCTTTAACCTCGGTATTACCAATCAATATGTACTCTCTCTCTTTGACGAGCTTACACGAGGTTGATAAAGATATTTATTTTCGGCTAACGTTTCGACGTCTTCGTCTTCATCAGGGAGCCGATGATCCGAGTCGATGGTCCACGCTCGTTCTTCGTCTCGATGTTGCGGCTTCGCCTTCGCCTGTGATGAAGACGAAGATGTCGTAACGTCAGCCGAAAAATAAATTTCTTTATCAATCTCGTATAAAGCTCATCAAAAAGAGAATACATATTGGTCGGTAATACCGAGGTTAAAGGAAAGTCGGATTTTTGAAATGTATATATATATACATATATGTATATATATGTATATATATATATATATATATATATATATATACATATATAGTGCGTATATAGTATACATATACATATATAGTACCACATTTAGTGCGAATATCTAGTTGTTTTTTGTGCGACTGAAAATTTTTGCTATCTCTCTCTCTCCTTTCTCCCGTCTCCCTCTTTCTCTCCTTACCTTCTCACCACTTCGCTCTCTCCTCCCTCTTCCCCTTCTCCCCTTTTTCTTCCTCCTCACCCTCTGCCTCTCTCTTTCGCCTGGAATTGTTTCGTCATTATCGCTTCTGTCATGACCATCCAGAATAGGCGCATCACAAAGAATATCACTTCATTGTCAAGCCTATCACATAGTTTTTTATTGTCATTAAATCGCCTATAAAACAACCGTAATACGGAGTGGTCAGAACTAACATGTTTTGTTTTTTTTTTTTCGTAACCATACGCGATTGCTAATCATTCGGTATCACGTGAATTCTGGTGTAAATATGTCGTACAGATTACTGATCTGATAAGATAACGCGAGAAAACTCCGTCACTGGTACTGCTGTTCAATGTTAATGTGACGGAAGATAGCTGAAGTCATAAAAATTGACGGAGAAGCATTCAGAGGGTAAGAGCCGCAGTTACAGTAATCCTGCCTTTTTTTATAATAGTGTCTGTCAGAAGGCCATAACAAGAATGTTGAATAAACTGGAACTCTTGAGAGAAATGCAGCTATACGTGGTTTGAAGTGAACTGGACTTCTTCTTTCTTGGATTCCCTCCATCCTCCTTGTTACTTTTCTCGTTCCTGTTTTCATTTCATGCCATTTTTTATTCTACATTAACTGAATTCACATATTGTACGCATCCCAGCTTTCGTTTCATTCAATTCGTTTCCTGATGTCCAGTATCTTCGTAATCCTTAGACTTTCTTGTGCATTCGGCTGGTGCTTGACGATTTTTGCTTTTTACGAAAGTCGTTGGGTGGTGCTCGAGTTGATTTTCCTTGGAATTCTGGAATAGCCGTGTCATAGCGTTCCTAAGTCTTTACTACAGGCGTTCACCAACGTTTCTGGATAGAGAGGAAGGGGTTCCAGATAAGTCTGGTACCAATATACCCATCCCGAAGGGATGAAGAGCTGGTTTAATCCTGTTCGAAGTCGAACCAAGGCCTTGATGATATTATTGAAGGACATCACTATCAGAGCGCTACCTGCTCCTCATTTTACTTCTACTTTTAATGTTGTGCTTTCAATATGATTAAGTTGTTGTACTAGTAGTATTATTACTAGCGTTAATGGATCGGGCCGATTGCATGGTCCTCGGTTACTCGGTCAACTGATTTCAAAAAACTGTTGCCACTTCATGAATCGTTGTCGTCCTAGAAAAATCTTAGTCACTGAGCAGCAAAGCTCCTTCGGACTCATATGAACGAGCGATTACTCGAGGTGAAGAGCTAGGAACACTCGCATAGTCCTTTAAGCCTAACAAGGAAAACAGGCTTCACGTGCATTGAGGAAAAAGTCATTTCAAAAGGTCGTTCGTTAAGCTGGAGCCAAACCCCTTCTAGTCGAACCCGCCTACCTTTACGGAACAGTTGCGAATCCACGATGGAGGGCATCTGAGTGTGGTTATTAATGTTATTATTGCCATTAATTTGACATATTCACTACATTTATTGTTGGCAACATTAATGGGATGAATTATCATATTATTTTGCAAGTGCTTTTAATTCGTTAACGTTGTTAATATCAGTGTAACAACGATTTGTTGTTATTAGTATTGTAATGATCTGTGTGACGCAGTTGTTAGCGATTTCTTGCAGTACACATTTCATTGTTGGTTCGATTGCATACGCATCTCGCGAACCCTCTACTCTTTCCAAGGTCAGCCTATTGGTTCCACGCTGTTCTAATAAAATGGAAATAGCTCCTCTCTTATTCCTTTATTAGTGCTTTTGTTCGCTTGCGTTTTTTTTCGTTTTGTTATCCAACCTATTCATACCATATACAACGCACTATACAACAGACATACGGTAGCCAACAAACGAAAAACGGTGGGGAGTGGGCTGGGAGTACTGTTATTTCACTTACTGCCCCTGAGATTTACGTCTTTATTCTATTAGTTGACGCTGAAAGATTTCGACTGTCATCGGAAGGCAACTGATGTTTCATGCAATAACATGACAGCCGACATCCAGCGGTGTTGTCCTGCTGCACCCCATAATCTCATCTCTTAGTTTAAATATTCCCATATAATGAGGCTAATAAAAGTATATTCCGAATGCGGAGATCATTGCGCAATAGAAACTGTAGAAAAAATAGAAAAAGGACGAGGTTTTCGGCTTCAATCAATCCCTGAGGGATGCTCAATGAATCCTGCTTCATCGAACATTATTAGAGGTGATTGAGTGCACATTTGGGCTATACGATGAATTGCGGTTCCCTACCGATGGATCAAGTTAGTTCTACTGTCATCCCCTAAAGGTCTGGTACCAGTTGCCAACCACGGATGGGTGGAAGGCTTATTGAGCCTGGGGCGCAGTATCCAATGAACGGTTTGTTCTATAAGTGCTAGAGTCACTAATATCGCAGCGCAAGAGCTGCTCATATGCGCAAGGCCCTAGTTTGACGCCGCACCAGGCTCACCAAACCTCCAATCTGCCCAATGTTAGGAAATTTTCATTCCCTCTGATCCACTTGAGAACGCTGTAACACGGCTATCCTAGGACTGCAGGGAGAATGGGCTCGGCCAGCATTCAACGATCTCCATAAAGAAGACTGAAATCCTTAAGCAGCCGCCGAACCCGCGCGCAAAATCCGAAGACCTTTGTAGATGAGAGGAAACGATTTGAATGAAAGAAGTACTCGTCGTGAAATTAAGCAAATAAAAACTATGTGTTATAAGCTAAGGAATCTACGAAATTAAAGGATTTCATTGAAAATCAACAACTACGCCCACCACCTTTTTTCCTTCACTTTTTCCGCACACGAATACACCGTGTTACCTGTTTTTTCGAATATTTTTCCAACAAAGCGCATGTGAGTTGAAAACTTTGATAAAAAAGTGTGACTCGAATTGCTTGTGTTTGACCATGGTTTTTCAAAGCTTTTTCAGGGTTTTAGTAATCGTCGGTTACTCAGTTTTTGCCGTGATTTCCCAACCAGACAGTCTACAACCACAATCGACTGTTATTCAATGAGAAATTGTGCTTTAGTTATTGTTAAATTTCCATCGTCGGTCAATAACCAGCAGGATTCATTCATAAATGGTAGTACTACGACGACGACGAACTTTACTGTGCCAAGACAACCGGCAACCACTCGACTTAGCGTTTCAGATTCGTCAGACTTCTCGGCGCCCATTCACACGTTGTCTTATTGCCCCACACTATTATTCAGATGGCAATAGCCGAGCTGGTCGATCGGCCCCCCTCTGTCCAATATTAAACCCATAAATCTTAACCTAAACCTAAAACTCTAACGGTGTCATCAATGCGTGATGTCGTTGATACAATATCATTGTGTTCTTTCGAGCAACAGAAAGAATGGAACCTATTGAGAGGCGTCGCTTGGCTTTTCACGGAATAGCACTTCTAATATTCCCACATTCTCATCGGCTTTCGTTTCTTATGATGAGAGTCGGCTAAAAAAAAGAGTTGCGATGTCTCATTGAAAAAGTGCATTCTTTTGCATTTCTTTGTATAACTTAGAACGCGATAGCTCATTTTGCCTGATAATAAATAATGTATAGTATGCATGAAATTTGTAGTATTCATGCATTTCATGGCGGCCTATGACTCCGCCCAGTGTCACATCGTCAATTCATTTTTAATATTGTGCGCCGACGAATGTGTAGTAGCCTAGACGTCAGTGAGAGAGTTCTATGTTATTTTAAAACGTTTATTCCCGTCCTATGTAAATAACACTTTGGTCGTCATCAACATGCCATGCTGAGCCGAGGGCACGACGCAGGAAAATCGGGTTTTCTGTGACGGTGTTCAATCACAGAAGTTCTTGTTACTGTCAGCTTAACAGATCATTTCTTTTGTTGTCACCGTACATATGTACGTATACGCTCTACAATGTTAATACTTGCTTAAAGGTGCTAACCTCACATGACATGCGAGCTCTATTTCTTCTATGCACTTCGTTGTCCTACCACCAACATCCATGCAGTTGTTTTGGTTCGTGCACGGCTGCGGCTGCAGCGTGAAGGTCTGTCTACTTTCTTCCCCGTTAATATGGTTTCTTTCGGGATAGCCGTACTAGGACGAGCCTAGCCTTTCACATGTACAGGTTAACAGCAGTTGCAGATAGCTTCGGTCAACAAACTTCCATCACAGCAGCAATTAATATAGTTGCAGATATTCCTAAGCAGTAAAGGCCAACATAACCATCCAAATCCATCATTAATAATAAAAACCACCTGCATCATTTGTGGTCTCATTAATAATTGAGTAGTTCAAGCGGACACCACTAAGCACTCCATTCATCCGTGACGAGCTTCCGTGGCAATGGGTGCCTCTCACCTGGGAAACGAAGTGAACCACATTTTCAGCATAAGCCCCTTTATTTTCACTGTTTTTTAGTTAGGATATAGATGCTTCCACGATTTCGCATAGTGAATCAATGGATTATTCAAAATCCTCTGCATATAAAACTCCTCGTAATCGAGCTGACGTTTCGACAGAATCGCCTTATTCAGAGCCGCTTTTTTTTCACCTGTCTTCCTCGGTGGAAAACAGGTGAAAAAAAAGCGCGGCTGTGAAGAAGGCGATTCTGCCGAAACGTCAGATACGATTGTGTTGTGTGTTCTTGTATGGAAGTAAACGTATGCTGTTTAACAACCACGCGATTGCTGAGAGAGAAAACGACGAATTTATAATCCAGTGCCGAGGTTAATAGAAAGTCGATCTTGGGAACTCCTCGTAATGTTTACAAAGCCTCTTGCCATTGCTTTCTTCTCTCAAAACTAACAATCCATCATTCCCAGATATATTGTTATTATTCGCATTTCTCACGAAATGAAAATGTTTTTTCCGAGCTGTTCTTCTTCAATATAAATTTCCGGAGTGCCAAGTTTGGAATCATATTATCGGCATATTTATGGAATGTAACCCTGGTAAGGGAAATCCATCCTAGTAAGAGAAACCGAGAACTCATTCCAGGCCTAAGCATTAGTCGCTACCACTATTTTTTGTCATCAAAAGCGGTCGACTGGGGTTGTCCATCACATTTTCGTTTCCCTAGTGGATAAAAAAGCCTCTTACGTCTTTATATCAGATCTCCTACTTGATATTCTAGTGGAAGCGTTCCGCTGAGTAATCGAAATAGTCGGAGTTTCAATTTCCAATTTCTCACTTTCAAACGATAATCTGTATTTTCTTTCTTTTTTTCTTAGAGTTGATTCCATCGTTTGGGGAAAACAAATTTTCCGTTTTTCCTTTCGATCGTTTGGCCGATTGTTTGGTTTTAGCCCAGTTACGTAACTTTCATATTATTCGACTGTGTTCGTTCAACTACAACTGTAACATTCCTCGTCATCAATCGTCATATCGAAAAATGATGAGCGATCACCCTTATTCCTTTGTGCATCCTGATTCGTCTTCAGAACAGTCGTGCTGAATTTTCAGCGACGATTAAATGTTTTGCCGTACGAATATTCGATCATTCGACCACTTAAGGTATCGACTTTTAGGCTTTCATGCTTTGCTGCTGGATGAAGTGACGAGCGTTAGGTCAGTGTGTCCTACGACTCACAGTTTACTCCATCAACGTTCCCAGGACCCTTAATATAGCCGTGCAATATGTCTTTTCATTGAATTCGAACTTTCAGCCAGAAATTAATCCACGCGAAAAACTTTTTTTTGACAATCCTCCAAATCCTCCTACCTGCGTCGTTTTATTATTTCGTTACAGAGTGTCGCGATTTTGGACGTACAGTATACGATTGTTATAATCTTCGTAATCATTTATTCTTTAATGTTGTTGTAAATGTTCTCAGTTAACTTTTGCCACTGGTTGTCACCGGATGTCGCCTATTGTCGCCGATTATCGCTGATTGTCGCTGATTGTCGACCGATCCTCTCTCGCTCGCTCGTTTGCCACCAGTTGTGATAATGCCGTGTGATTATCATCGATTTCCTTTAGATCCATTCACTCGATGGCAGCACAACCGCAACAACTCACACCGCAGCAAATCATGTATGGAAATTCTTTCTAAAACCTAAGTTCAACTTCGATTCCTCGATTTTTTTCAATTTTCCCAGAAGATAATCAGTTGTTAGAAGTATAAACGAGCTATACTAAAATAGACCCTCACTAATGTTCTTATAACTTGTTTAATTTGTTTGACATGTTTGAGATTACGTCCTGGTTTTTCGATCTGCATAGAAGCTGCGCTTTCACCGATGAAAGATCGGTTGATCTGAAATTTTATTGAATATTTGTAGTCGTAATATTATAGTTTTTAAAGCTTAACGAATATCTTTCATGACGATCTTGTTTTTGAGCTTTGTTTGTCTGAGAGCATTTATAATGCAGTATTTACGAAGAACAATATTAGTTTGCAAATGGATCTACAGTCTATAGCATTCTGTTCCTCCCAACGGATTACCGCCTCATCGTGGCTGGGGGTGATCCTGGGTGTCGTGCTGCGATGTGCAGCGGTGGGATTCGTCCCCTCGGCAGGGTTTCTCAAGCTGAGAAGTAGTCCGGCGTTTCAATCAGGAAGCCTTACCATAAGTAAACCAATACTAGGACCCACCACCGTATCGGTGTGGTACTGGTCCCACGATGGCCAATCTTCTTCAGATCCACAAAGGACAGCGACTGCCTATGGTGGTGACGACCTGGGGCAGACTTTGGCCAGGCTAACCTCGGCACTCCAGGGAACCACAATGGCGAGACCAGCAAAACTCTGAAAGAACGGGAATCATACTGGAATCGGCACAATTAGTGAAGATGGGCCATACAAGTATACAACTAAGTATAAGTGTAGCATTCTATTAATTAATGTCGTCTCCAAGATTTACTTTTTTTAAGAAACCATAGATTTTTAATGCGCAGTTATATCCGCTCTTCACTTATGTTAAGAACGCAGGTTTTCTGCGAAAGGACAGATTTCTGTACGAAAAATCTGCTTAGGGACTTAGGTCCTTACATTTCCACATTTTTTATTTCGATTCTTTCCTGTGAAATAATCTTTCGACATGAATTATTTAAGAAAATTCCACTTTGTCATAATAAAAGAATGAATTGGATTTGATGAAATTATTCTATTAGAGTATATTGAATGGATGTTCAGCATGTTTTGCGAGGGTTTATTAAGTTATCACTAACATATTTATTACATAACAATGTTTTCCTGATCAATCCGGCTATGAAGAAGACTTGCTACCAGATTTTTCTGGGAGGATAGCAGCGCTGACTTGATACATCTATAGAGATCCGCAAAATATTTGAGGTCATCACTGTAGTGCCAGGAATTGAGTGGATTATCTTTAAGGGAATGATCAACGTCGAACGCTTTGTTCTTTTTATTCCTTATATTGTGGGCTGTTCGTCGCCTTTTATCCGGATCCTTGCCTTTTCATCTGACGTGTATCGTGCGCCTCTAAGCAATCCTGCAAGTTCGTGAATAATCATCGTCGATTTAACTAAAATGCGAATAACAACGAAGAGCCAGAGCAGGAATAAGAATAAGAGAGAACAAGAATAGAAATAACAGCAGTGAGGGTTTTCTCTTTTTTTAATTTTTCTTTTCTTCTGCTGTCGTCGTTGTAAAAGAAGCCTTAAAAACCAGACAACGAACCACTGAGGCTTATCCCAAGGCTTCTTGGTTATTGCCAGTAAATTGTTTTACAGAGTTCGTAGATGGTGACGGTGGTGGTAGCAACGATGAATTTTAATCGTCTCTCCGAAACTTTTCTCGTGCTGAATTAATACCTACACTTAGACCAGGGTTTTGTAGTTCTTATCGTCTCCGTTCAATACCCACATCGAGCCTACTATAAATTTGTCGAAGTCGCGGTTTTCGATCTAGTGTAAAATTTAGGGATAACACACTATATGTCAAACAATGAAGATTCCATTGAAAATCGCAGAACTTCAGTAGGACGTTAGTTTAAATAGTTGGTAGTCATCTGAGGCAACTGTGCCGTCATTTTTAGATTTGAATTCATATGTCATGAAGATTTTGTTTGCAAAATGTCTAACTTCTTATAATTTTGCTTTGGCGTCAGTTTCTACCGCGAGCTTTCATAACTCTCGAGGTATCAATGTGATCGCATTCTCCTCCATCATCGTCCATTCCTTCTATCAACCAAGAATAACTTCAAATATTCGGTTATTGGCGAGTTCCTCACTGCATTGTATTTGGAAACGGAAGGGAACCAACCCGAAAATTTGAGGTTTAGAAGTTTCCAGCCATTGAATATTATTGGAATGCGCTATCCTGTAATATTTCGGGATTGGTCCTTGAGATAATTCTTGCTTTTTAGGTTTATTTGTGGAGTTATTGGGATCTTTTTCCAAAAACAATGCTGCAAGGACCGAATTTACTGAGTGACAGTGTGGCAATTTATTCGAATAAAGGGCGTCGGCAAGAAAGCGCAAAAGGGCGCGTGTGGCACAGTGGTGGGAGGCGCCCTGTAACACACATATGGGATCGGTTCACATGTCCGTGGCTCACCAAGCCCTCCATCCCTCCGGGCTTGGAAAATTGGTACCAGACTTGTATGGGAGGATAGCAGCACTGGGTCGATACATCGGTAGGGCACCGTAAATCATTGTAAAGGCCAGATATGCATTCAATCACCTCCAACGATGCTTGATGAAGTCAAATGCATGGCGCATCCCTCAGGGATTGATCAACCGAGAGTTTTATCTTTCATTTATCCTTAAAGGGCATCATAAACGTAACGCCATTCCATTCGGGAGGTGCTGCCCAAACTCATTGGGCTGTGCTTGAGGATTTAATATTATTAAGATAGCGCAAAAAATTAAATGATTGACATCAAGTGTGGATATTTTGCTATTATCGCAATTCATTCGCCTTAATGATTGCCCTTTAAAAATGAGTGTCTTCACCAAGTCCAAACCAAATGCGTAAAATCTTCAATGCAGTTTAGATCAACTGAAACGTTATCATTCTTTTTTAGATTCACGTACCGCCTAAAGTGTAGCAGAACAGCGTTAAAGAATAGGGTTAGAAGTTAGTATAACTTAAAAAGAGTATTTATAACTGTTGAAATTTTATCGAAAGCATGTACCAGTCAATCTCTTTTTCTTCCAAATTAATCAAGCATTTAATCTTATGGTTTCATCATCTTCTCTCCTAATTGCTTCGTTCCACTAATGTGGCAGAGTTCATGCAGCCGTACATCTACTTGCAACACTTGTGTCCTACAGTTCGAGCTCAGTCCAAGTTCTGAGAATGACGGTTTTACAATGTCATTAAGCTTGTTGACCATCTTAAGTGTAGAAGTTTACACTTCCTGATTTGTAGAGGTCATTCATAACAATGGGTGCATATCGACGAGAAAAGTTATGATTTTGACAGCTTTGATGTAAACTGTAACCTAATGTGGTCACTACCTATGTATTCCACTATTTACTATAGTGGATAATTCTTTGTTATGATGTGTATCATTCGTTTTACGGTGAATAGTGTGAGATCCGATCGTCATGATGAATTCGAAGCTCCGGAGAAAATAATGCTAGCTGTGCTTCGCATACTAGCTTTACTCATCATAATGTTAACTTTTTTATTTACTGTCTACTAAAATTTTCACAGAAGGGTATTATGAGAAATCAGCCACAATGATGCAGGGATATTTGTACAACTCCGGACGGCAGGTGTCTACAGTGGGAAACGAATGCGCTATTACCCTTTTCAGGGACTAACGCGTTCACTAACACACCATGCGGGTCCTTTATTTCGCCTTTCCTTCAGCTAGTTTTCTATCTATCAGTACCATCAGCAGTCACGCGTCAACGGGATTGATCTGGGGAGCCCAAATCGGCATTGAACCCAGTTAAGCTGAGGATGCAGTCGAAAACGAGTAAAAGTTAAAAGATTATTCCTTTTCAATTTTTCATCGAGACTCACCTTTCAAGCAGAAAAATTTGAACAGACGGGTTTTGGACAGAAATACTCAATAGCATCCTGGAATCTGTCGTTTATGCTGCAGTTGCCTCCCTTGTGCTAAAATTTGGAATAAAAGAACTAAAAATTGACAGGCAAAGTATTTTGTCTGAGTACGTTATGTCCTTAGAATTTCACGTTCTCTAATTATTGTAAGCTAGTATCGTTACGAAGAATATGTTTAGGACCACTAGGTCTTAGTGGGTGCGAAAGATTTCTAATTGAATCAGATTGTGTGGAAGGAAAGCTTGCAACTGGATTTAGAGAGGACGAGGTTTTTAAAAAATCGTGGTTATTCTTATCCTATCATTGTGCATACATGGGATAAGCCGTACAACGATTACGAGCGTTGCAAAATATTCCAGCTGTGGAAGCAAGGACACCAATATGACCATGGTTTGGAAGGACCGCTGGGTAGAAGACAAAGGCAATTTTAAGCGCATAAAGAATAGTCGAAAAATTACTGAATAAGGGCACATTCTCCATCTTCACAATCTTCTCTAGCCTTCGTGTTGGATGAACTGATTGTTTCCTGAAGAAAAACGACTGAATGCAGACTTAGAAGAGACGTAAATGACATGGAGTTGAGATCTAATCATTGCAAAGCGGTGATTCGAGCGATTCATTTTGCGTTGTTATCGAAATTTCGACTACGCCCTGCCATAGGAACGATCACATCGGCACCCAGATAGCCCGAATGCATCGTATGTTGTTATGTGCAATTGTTGGTCTTGTAACCAACCAAATGGATTTGGCTGATTCTCGAACAGCTAGTTCATCACTTATCGTTATTATATCCATACGTCCTTGCAGAGGTAATTGGGTGGAAGCATAATGCTCTTTGCATTCTTAGAAGGCATTTTAAATTGTAAGTGATGCTTATTAGATTTAGTGGACCTGCTAGTACTTGTAAAGATATGGCAGGATGTGAGTTGCTGGTCAGTTTTGTTCTATCCGAACGTTTTACTACTCAACCTCCAACCCCTAAGTATTAAGCGCTTCCAAATATATTTATGAAAAATAAGGTTGCCATGAGATGTTGTAGTTATAATGTTGTGACATAAAATTCAATTCCTTCTCTGAGCAAGCAAACCAACCACCCCTCCCCTCCCCCCTCCCCCCTCCTCCCTCCCGGCCCTCGTCCTTTCGATCCAAGAACATCTTATCAGAATTTTCTGTAGGATCACGTAGCTTCCTGCAATCTACAAAAGCTGGTGACTATCTGTGATAAAGATCTGAGAATGCGTTAGCACGGTTATTCTACGCTTCTAGAGAGAATTGACCCGATCAGTATTCCACAACATTCGGAAGACCTTCGTCGATGATGAATGCGAAGGAGCCAATCAAATACAAGAGGTGCTAACATCCTCGTAATGTGTGCTCTCAGTTCTTGTGAAATAAAGTGTGTTACAATTGTATATTTACGATGTTCTTATTTCTCTTCTGTTTTTCATTTTCATCGAGGTTATTAAAGCTGACATTAAATGATTTTAACTAAAGATGGATGGATATGGTTGTTCATTGATCTCTTAACGAAATTGCTGCCAATACGGGAGACTTCAGCCCCAGTCCCTTAGGGATGCGCTATATATTCGACTTCATCACTGATCGTGTAGGTGCTTGAGTGTGCATTTGGTCCATACATTGACTTTCTTTGGCCTACTGATTTCTGAAATCAGTTCTTGTCTTCTCACAGAGGTCTGGTGTCACCCAACGACCTCGAGAGGTGAAAGAATTGTTTAGCCTAGGAGCGGAACCAGAGACCAAATTTACAGTGCAGAGTACCTCTAACCACCGCGCTATACGCGTCCTTTCTTCTTTAGTAGTAGACTGTAGTACTTCTCTAAAGCTTTCATATTCATTTGAATAATGTCCCTATTTAATATACGCCACTGAACGTGCAGGCTTCGCTTCTTTTTTTTGGATTATGCTTATGTTTCATTCTTATTAGTTTCCCTTTCATCAATATTCTCGCTTGTTTTGCGTCAACTTGTAAATGAAACAGTTGTCTTCA
This sequence comes from Angiostrongylus vasorum, assembly GCA_018806985.1. Taxonomy (NCBI): domain Eukaryota; kingdom Metazoa; phylum Nematoda; class Chromadorea; order Rhabditida; family Metastrongylidae; genus Angiostrongylus; species Angiostrongylus vasorum. The sequence goes on along the minus strand of JADANN010000202.1, from coordinate 2,285,531 downwards.
GCATGAAATTCCTAGCTCTCAAAAGTCATATATAACTCTGCACACTGTGGTAAACAAAAAAAATGGTGTTGCATTGTTAAATGTTAAATTGGATAATCTTTTTATTATTAATTCCATTATTCCTCTAATGCGACCATTATTCATTCATTCATTCACTCATTCATTCATTTATTTCTTATGGGCTGTCACCCTTCATTACCGATTCCTCGCTGAACAAATGCGATCGTTTAAGTGAGAAGGATAAATTTCTTATGCATACAATTGTAATAGTTTAAGCCGTAAAAATTCATTCCCAACGGAAAAAAAACTTTGCGAAGCTGGTGAAGCCAATGAATCCCAGAGCTTATTAGCGAATATTACCTAACATTAATCCCCTATGTAATAAACATTAGCAAGGATAAATAGAATTATCACTGACTGACGTACGCAGAACGATCTTCTGGATAAGAAGAAAAAACGCTAGACAGAAGTTTTTCAGTAGACAAATCCACAAAGTGCACCTAATCATAGGTAGACAAAGATTTTTTCACTGTTTCTGAGTGGTTCACTCCTTAGTCCTAATGACTTACTACTAGCTTACTACCGATATCCGAGGAAGTAAGTCGCATCTGCCATCATTCCAAATCAAGACCCTTCATGATCGATCGATCGATCATCATATCCAGGAAGTGAAAAAGATTGTTAATTTCCTTCCAGTACTTTAATCATTCCTAATCAAAGTACTGTAAGAAGCCTGCAATTATTACAATCGCCATCTGTTAGACGGGCTGATAAGCACTTCTATCACACGACTTGATACACTGTGTTATCGCGGTTAAAAGACTCGGAACCATCATGCTCACTATTACATCGGTTTTGATTTTCTTTCCATAGCAACGTGTACGAAATAAGGTATTATGAGTTCAATTTAAGTTATGACAGACTTAAACACCGTGTACAAACTGAATCGGGGCACTCAATAACAATACGGTAACCTAAATTTCGAAATATCATAGAGTGGGTGATGTCAATCGAAAATCCTTCATCGTTGACCGATTCGACGCCAGCGACTGACGTCTCTTTCCGTTTCTTCTACTTTCAATCACGCACATAAGTACAGTCGTAGTATCACCTGTATCACCACCTGTAGTCCCGTTGATCGCCGAGTGGCTCGAGCGGGCGCCAGTAAATCCCTGTCGCGTGCAAGAGTAGCCCAGTGGATTCTGCTCGCTATAGAGACTCGTCGAGCATCATATCTTTCTTCTAGGCTCTTCTTGAAGAACTCTGACCATCGGGTCGGTGGTTTTCCTGCAGTACGTTTGACATCCAGTCACTAACGGCTCTTGTCCATCGGTTGTCATTCATACGCATTACGTGTCCAGCCCACCTTATCTTCGACTGTTTGGCGTACGGGACGGCATCTTTGATTTTTGATCGTTGACGCAGGTCGGAGCTTCAGATCTCATCCCTTACTTATGTGAAACGGGATACTCCTAGCATCGTCCTTTCGACCGCGCGTTCGATAACTCTGAGTGATCTTTCATCCTGCTTACGCATCGACCAGGTTTCTGACGCATACGTTAGGGCAGGAACAGTCGCAGTAATAAAATTAATTCCTCGACTAATCGGACTATCGCTACCCATCGTAGAACTTTTGTATCTAGCAATAATTCATTGGTCTTTACCATTACTAAAAAGTCTCTGCCGTTCAGGAACGCTGAAAATACAATTGAGATTTGTGCAGGAAAGTTGTTATCTTCTGGAATCGCATAAACTGGGAACATTCTTGAATTCCATTCACCACTGTCGTGTGTAGGTCCTTCACTCCACCTAAAAAAGTGGAAATGCTTAGATTTTGGAGCACTGAGCTATTTAAATTTCCCAACCTTTGTACGAATACATGTCCTTTACGCCTAACGTATACTGATGAATTGTTCTTAAAGCAATGTGGATTACTGTTAGTGGAAAATTAAGCTGCGTCTTAACACTGCTCAGATTTGTAACGAACTGCTCCTTCTGCTATGGAAGCACGTTTTGCTTTCGTTTTCTTTTTTCTCGACGGTGTGCCATCTAGTCTTCACCAAATGAATACGCATTCAGTTACCTCTGCAAAGTTTAATGAGTTCAAATATATAGCGCACCCCTAAGACATTGAGATTGGAGTCTCCTGTTTCAGCAACAACTTCATTAAGCGACTAATGAACCATCGTGCTCATTCATCTTTAGTTGAAATCGTTTAATCTCAACTTCATTAACTTCTTATCTGCTTTCTTCTTCTTATTCATTATTAAGCACAGGATTTTCCACAAGCGCAACCGAGCTTAAATGTCGATGAAATGTCGTTCCTTATCTCTAGTAAGCAGACCACCTGCCCCTCTGGGGAAATGAGCTCTCTGCCTCCAACACTTGTCATTCGTCCGTCTCATGTCGATGTTTCCAGTGATGGGTGATGGGAAGCGCTAACGATGAGCAACAGTTTTGCTTTAATATACCTGTTAAAAATTAGTTCCGCATGTTTTCCTAGTTACCTTCTGGATCATTTATTCTTTACTAGATTTATCACACTCTGTTCTTCTTCAGAGTTTCACGTGAGAAAGCAACCTTCAATGAATTCAAGCACATAGGAAAACGATCCGTCCATGTCATTTCCTCAGTGGTTTTTCATACCTAACGCGGCCCACATAACTGATTGTAGATGAATGGAGTTTCCGATAACTGGAACAGAATCAAAGCGATTTTTTATTCTGGGCAACTCTTATACCAATTTGCCAATGCTGAAAGTACGAAGGCCTTGCTTTGCCTAGAGCACGGGTTCGAATCAACCGACCATATGTATCGAAGAGCACCCTTTAACCAACGTACTACGTGTGTCCGAAGAAATGACAGTAATAATATAATAGTAACAAAACTTTGTAACAATGTTTAAGGGTGCGGGTAGCGCAGTGCTAGTAATAGCGTTCATCACTAGCGTGATTCCTGCTCGACTCCACGCCGGCCTTAGCAAGCCTCTCATCCCTCGTAGTTCGGGAAATTGGTACCGGACTTGTCTAGACTCAAATCAGTCCCTCATTTCAACGCAGGAACGTCTCTAGCACAGTATCACAAGATTTGAGGAGTGATCGACTCGACCATCCTGCAACAACATTCATAGGGAAGACAACAATCCCCAAGCGTCAACAGGACGCAGACATGAAAAGTTCACAAACTTCGCGAGGAAACGATTCGAATGCAAGAAGTGCTAGGATCGATCTGCACTGTAAATACGAAGATAGGCAATAAAGTTTAATAGTGAACATTTGATTATTATTAATGCTTTTATTATTGTTAGTATTCGCATTAGTATTATTATCCTTAGCAGTTCACCGTAACCCTAATTAGTTCCTTTTTTCGACTAATTTCATATGTATTGCCAATATTTTCTATTATACCATTAAGAAAATGTCATAAGACTTTTTAATGTCATTTTCTTTATAAAGAATGCCCACGACAAATCTAATTTGCTCATGTTTTTCTAAAATGGCAACTTTTTAGTCTTCGACAATTTCTGTTATTCAATTGTTAGATGATTGTATCAACGCTTCCGCCCAACAGTGAAATTAACAACCAATAGGAAGACAGTAGCGAAATGCACTGCGAAATTAGTAATGATCATCCACATTAAAGTGTAAAAAGACAAAGCGCTCGGCGTTGATCAATCCCCTGAGGGATGCGCCATGCATCCAGATTCATTAAGCATCGTTTGTAGGTGAATGAATTCATATCTGACCTTTACAATGACTCGCGGTGGCCTACCGATGTATCGAGCCCGTGCTGTTATCCTCCCAGACAAGTCTGATACCAATTTGCTGACTCCGAAAAGATGGAAGGCTTGGTGGGCCATGGGCATGGAGATCCATTCCATGTGTCTGTGTTGTAGGGCGCCTCCGACCATTGCGCCACACGGGCGCTCGATCAGCCAAATTAGGAACAAAAAAATGAAAAAAAAGGAAAAACTTCCTTCAACCGTTGAAAAAATTTCTATGAGCTTTAAACGATAAGTAGATGAGTAAATAAAGTTAATTAAATATTAATTGACATGAAATTTCCAAGGTCATTCATATAAACAGCCATTGGAGCTTATAGCAACACTAATAACAACGGACAAATTTCAGGAAAAAGAAGATTTAATTGAAAAGTACCCGATGTCGATTTTGACGATCGATTTAGAGACGAACCTCTTACGAAAATTTGTTAGGGATCTTACTTCGAAAGAAGGAACTTAAAAAGGAAATCCTCTTTTTTAAGTAGAGAGACAAGATGTTGTATGAAATGTAGTCCAGTGCAGTGGCGGTGGTGGTCATGGTAGTCGTTTATTTTTTCTTATCGAAACAAAGGCATTTATCGTAGCAAACACGAGTGCAGTTTTTTTCTTTTTCGTAATCTCCGTATGGATCAGCCGCACTGCTGCTGTTCTCAGCTGGGTCGTTGTTGTTCATTCATAATGTCATTTAGTCATCATTCTATTCCCATGTCTCACACTCATTTCATTTCAGCACTCAGGAGGATTTCATGAAGCTATTCGATCGTGGTGGTGGTGGTGGCACTGTGCCAGTGGACACCGAGAAGGACTCACTGAAACGACCGTACCCGGCAGCTTTTTCGCAATTTGTGAGTTGGTTGTTTTCATTTAAGTACAGTAGTAATAATTAAAGCACTAAACGACACTTTGGATGGTCACCACGGTGAAGTTTTGCCGATCTATCGTAGTTCACTTTATGGGCGTTGATGCGGCCGCAGCTGCAATACACGCTTTATCTTATCAACTGCTGTTGATAAAAAATAATGCCTTGTGGTTATCTGGGCTGTTTCAAACTAATCAGCAACCGTATAAGGAAGAACTTGTTGCTTTATCTTTTTTTAAGCGAATCTTTGCACTTCTAACATTGGATGTTCATTTCTATATTGCGAGGAGTGTTACATCGTCCTAATGATATGAATTTTCTTCACAAAAGAAAAAACCAGCCGCAGTTCTTCCCTGCAGGGAAAAATCAATTACACTTTGTTGGATAATAATTCCATTCCTTTTCCTATCTTCGAAGAAAAAGATTCCGCTCTCAGCCGCACATTCTCTCTTCATTTCTTTGAAAATCCTTGGTTTTTTCTCTTTAATCCTAAATTTGTTATCTCAGAAAGAATTTCTGGAGACAATATTTTTGGATGAAAACTACGCTCAACTACAGTTTTCGTGTCTCAGTCGTATTGAAATATGACCACGATATAGCTGAGATATTTGCAAAACTCCGGCCCGCTGGTGTCTGCGGTGGAGACCGAACGCAGTAGTACCCTTTGCAGGGGCTGACGCGTTCTCCACCACTCCTTGCGACTCCTTGAATCCGTATTGAAGTAGTTCGGATCCTAACATTGGTATTGTAGCCACTAAAGAAAATAAGCTAGCCAATTATTGAACATATTGGCTGCGATATGCATCGGTATCAATACATAAATCTGAAGTGACTTGGCCTTTCAAGTTCAGAAGGAATGTCCCTGTTTATAGTAAACTTTTTTAATTGAACTAGGAATAATAACAATCTGTACATCTTTTCCAACATTGTGTAGCATTTAGCGCTTTGCTTACTGAACAGCGATAAAATTCTAGACTTCTGGAATACAGAAATCATCTTTTCTTTCGTTCTTTTTCTTCGAAGCTCTTAGTTCAAAGCAAATAATAAGGAGCATGTTACCAATCAGAATACGGTAGCATTTTCGAGTGGATCGTTGATATTTGTAGCTTCCGCGCTTGCGTCTAGAACTTCAAATCTTACTCCGCAGAGCTGTTTTTTACGCCTTGTTTTAAAAGCAAAAAAAAGTGATGTTTAAAGGAAATTGTTTGTACGCTTATAGTGATAGCTTACACATACCGTTTTCTTGGTGAGCACACACGCGATTGCTATTACAGTTTTATTCACAATAGCCGTCATTTCGCGTATTTCGCCTTCCTCAGAGACTGCAAAGGTCAAATTGACATGCACTCTACTCAGTCAAGCAGTTGTTGATCAATGCCGAGATTAATAGAAAGCCTGTTGTGGGACAGCTTAAAACTTCGTTCCCCATGCCTGTTAAGTGTTTATTCGCACTTCCTCCTAACGGTTTACCGCCTCATCGTGGCTGGGAGGTGTTTCTGGATGTCCGACTGCGATGCACAGCGGGGGATTCGTCCACCCCCCAGGGTCTCCCAAGCTGAAAAGGAGTCCGGCGTTTCCGTCAGGAAGCCTAGCTAAGAGTAAACCAATACCAAGATCCACCACCGTCCTGGTATCAAAGTCGCATGGTGGCAAATCTCGCTCTGATCCACAAGGGCTGCGACTGCGTGTAGTGGTGAAGACCTGGGGCAGACTTTGGTCAGGCTGACCTCGGGATTCCAGGGAACCACAATGGCTTGACCAGCAAATCTCCGAAAAAATGGGATTTATGTTGGGGCCGCCACAACCACTAAGGACGCGCCATTAAAGTGTCTAGTAAGTATTGGCATTTATCGAAAGAGTGGCAATGGTTGCGGTTGTGATTGTGAAAGTTATTCAGCATATGAATCCTCTTAAATGCACTCGTTTTCGGATCGGTCAACAAATCTCCTAAGAAGTCGATTCCGATCAATTTTCAAGACTACTGGGTACTCTCTTCTCGGGTAGTTTAACTAGCTTGTGCTCATAGTTGCCGCTTTCATGTCATCAACGCTTATCATCCTAGCCGAGTAAACAATCAACGTTATCTCTTCATGATTCAATCGCTCTGTTCTGACTGCTTTTGTTGTTATCAGCATTATCTCTAAGTGTTTACATAGCTTTACAATGCCGGTCTTCTTTTCCAACCCACTCGCCTTCACATTTTCTCCATGAAATCATTAAAGTATTCAGGATTGAAATAAGTTCAAATTTGGTTTATTCGAAAGCAGAATATGAATTAGTAAATGTGAAGTGAAGATGAAGAATTAATGTGTGTTTAAACTGATGAGCTTACACGAGGTTGATAACGTAGTTTTATTCGGCTAACGCTTCGACGTCTTTGTCTTCATCAGAGCCGATGATCCGAGTCGATGGTCCACAGTTGAAGAATTAATGCTCAACGGTTTGTGTGAATGATTCATATAGGATGATTCTTAACTAATTATTTTGCTGTTCACAACAATCGCTCTAAGTTCTGCTCAGGTTTTTTCACGGTCCTTAAAAAGAAGAACCGTTTCACCATCTACAGCATATTTTTTGTCCCTTCTATATTCCGTCACTGTGAAATCTGCAGTGCACAACAGAATCGCGATGAGAAGCGACAGTATTTTTAGAATTCTTATCAGCTTCAACTATCAGTGTTCGTAGGATAAGCGGCTGGTGGGGAACGTCGTCACTGACTGAACACAACATTGAGCCAGAATTTATGAACCACAGCGAACTGTTTCATAGCAGTTCAGCAACTGCTATCTGGTCGAAGAGAAAAGCCCTGACTTCTTCGTCGTGGCCAATTACTTTCTTTTTGCCTTTTTTTTCAAGTTTTGATGCATTGTGTTATGTAATGGTATATGGGAGGGGCGAGTAGCGCTTTAACAGTGATGTCGGTCATCCCGAGCACGGTTCTGGATCGATGTCGTCCAGGCCTCATCAGCACATCAACCTTTTGGGGATGGGAAATTGGTACCAGACTTGTCTGGGAAAAGTCCACTCTCTAGATCCAAATGGGAACACTCTAGCCTGGCTGTCTCAGGACTCCATGGAGAATAGGCTCAACCAGCTTTCAACGACATTCATGACAAAAGGAAAATCCTCAAGCAGCAGCCGAACCCATACGCAAAAAGATGGAAGACTTTTCTGCATGATGGATAGGAGGAAAGAAATCGAATGTAGGAGTTGTTGGAATCCACGCGCTAGGTGAAACACCAGTCGGTCATCTAAGAAAAATGGGCAGATTAGTATCAAACTTGTCTAGTAAACGTTCAGCCACCTGCGATCCACAGAACTCCACAGTACTATCCCATCTGGGATGTCGGATACCCTATCCCTATCCTATAAACGGTAGTGCACTAGAAACCCAACGACAATGAACCTGAGCAGAATTCAGCGATATTCGTGAGCTAGACAGAGTCCTCAAGTGGCGGTTGAATTCACACGCAAACCAGAAAACGTGCAGAAATCAGAGATACGAAGGAACTCACTGAATGAAGGAAGTCCTGGGATCCGCACAATACGTGAAAGACGAGTCGTATGAATAAGCACGATAAAAAAAATAAAGCTCTCGGCGCTGATCAGTCCCTGAGGGATACGCAATGCATTCGACTTCATTGAACATCGCTTGGAAATGATTGAATGCATATCTGGCATTTACAATGACTCTCGGTGGCCTACCGATGTATCAACCCAGTGTGGCTCTCCACCCAGACAACTCTGGTAGCAATTTGCCGACCACAGAGGCTTGGAAGGCTTGGTGGGCCAAGGGCGCGAGGAACAATCCCATGTGTATGTTGCAGGGTGCCTCCGACCAATGCGCCACACACGAGTAACTACAATAAACGTATTATATATTTGACCTATATAATATAAGTCCAGATTCGGATCTATTTCAGTAAATATATAAACAAGGTAAAAATATGATGTTTCATCTTAAGAAAGTTCATTACACTAACAACATTAATTCTGCCTTCGTAATTGGCACTGATTCGATAGCTATTGATTAGATGATCTCGTCCGAAAAACAGCGAACATACAATGTTTCGTTATTTACAACTTTTTAATTTATTCATTTCATCTCTTTCTTCGATTTATTCATGAAGTTTATTGGTTTCTAACGTATTATCGAAATGTTACAGGCTTGTAATTTTTGGCCGCGAGAATAAAAATGTCGATTTTACTAGCTCCTGTTCCTGCTATGTACGAGTACATATGTATATGTAGATGTATATATATATATATATATATATATATATATATATATATATATGTATATATATATATATGCGTATTTATACGCATATATATTTGTCTGCTTACTCATGTCATAAATCACCATAATTAAGCTAGCGAGTGAGCTAAAAAGCCTCCGCGCTTTTTTTGCGGTCTCGTTGACTCCACTGATGAAACATCAATTGTAATCTATCTGGTAAGCACTAACTCTCAGCCTTAGCGTTCAGTTTCAAAAATTTCCGAGAAATACGATCTTAATCTACTATTGTTTTTCGTCAAGTAGTATTCAACTTGTGATTTTTGATATAAAACCGTGATCTTCTTGATTCTTAGGTAGTTATTTCACTCTGAAGTGCTCTTCGATCATTCATTGCATGAGGTTTTCATGTACAGATGGTGACGGTTTCGACATCCAGAAACCTGACGTTCGTCCGCCTTCCATGTCCATTTGATGGCCGCGTTATCTTAGAAATCGTCACAGCTGGCACTCATTGATGAGACAAAGCAAAAAGTGACATGATCTGATGAGAAACATTTTTTATACAACTTTAACTTTTTTTTCTAAAGAAATGCAATGTTTTGGGTGACTTCTGCTTTGATTTGTTGCAGTTTCTAGCTGCCACAACAATGACAGAAACGTTGCCACAGTTGTTCAACTAGTAGTTGCACGGTAGATGTTACACACTTGATGTGCCTAGAATGAGCATATCTGGAGGGTTTCATATGCAGGGGGTTTACGAAGCACTGCTTTTATCGTCTATGGAATAATGAGTGGTTACTGAACATGATGAAATCACTCTTTGAGAGTGTCTGCGACTCATGTGCTACTGAAGAGACACTTAACTGTCTTAACTACATTTCTAGGAAAACTGAGTAAGAATGACGAGTCATGACATTCTATTTTTTCACATGGAATTTCGATTCCTCTGTTCCCCCTACAGGAAGGAGTTTAGATTTCCAGAATTGAGAATCCGAGTCGAACTGATTTAACCGACAAAGATTCTGCAAAAACTTGTTAGTAACCATAATGCTCTGGTTAAATTTGGCATTCCCAGCTGGAATATTGCAAAATTCTAAGAAAGAGAAACGCGGGAGACAAATCCGAGGATATTAAATATTCAACCATTTCTTATTTCCGTTATCGTTCCCAATAAAATTGTTCTCAACACCTATTTTTTGTTTAGAAGACTTTTACCAACAGGAAGTATGTTGTTAAGCGAAATTTTCTTTCCTGACAACAATTCTATTATGACAATTGGCGTCTGAATAGGGTGGGGAACCCTTTTTCTGAGAAATGCACCTCATTCGACGATGCACTTTGCGAATGCCAGAACGGCTTCAGTGCAAGTTAGCCACATTCACCGTACCCCCATCGTCGAGCTTTGCTTGTTTCGACCGTTGGTGCTCATTGAGTTGCTCTCAGTCATCTGTTCCGCGGCCTGTCTCGTATTCTTTTACACCTCTTGATGTCAAATCGCATACTTGCCCTTTTCATCGAAAGGCTCGAATGGCCAGCAAAAAGTTCTTCTTGTCACTCGTCACATGTGTCCACTGAGCAGTGCTCACTCGGGAGATACAAAGAAGGGCCTTTTACTTGTGCTGTTCCGATGTTTTTCTTTAGAGAATAACCGTGATTAGCTTACCATGCCACCCTAGGACTTGGAGATTCTCACGGGTAGCTTTCCGAGTTGTCATATCGTATACATGGAGTTGTTGGATACAACAAAAGAGAACCTCATATTTAGTTTCTGAGCACCAAATCATGGATTTTTCACTAAATCAACACTTCTTATACGTTCTGTTCATATGCTAAAGTAGCCACGTACGTATACATGAATGCTTTACTTGCACAATGAAGCGTAATAAGTCAATCCAACAACAAAAACAGGGAACCCATTTTCTAAATCCAACATTTCTTCAAAATAAATGTGCTTTCTCTTTTGATTTTGGTGACTGGCCTGCTCCAGGGATTTCTGCTTAGTCACGTCATGTGTTCAACTCCATGAAGGATCGCAGAGGTGAAGAATGCACATTTTCTCTAGACAGTAACATTCAGGAGCTAGCGATCTAGCAAGTCAGTGTTTTTATCGTTCCGGATAAGCCACACACCAATTGGTCAATCCCAGAGGATGGGAGATTGGTAATCTAGGCCGCAGCATCGAACTGACAACTATATATCTATTGTGAGGCACTTCTAATGAATGACCTGAGGCTATGTGCTTCTTCATTTTGATATCAAATCAGCAAATACTATGAAAAACGATAAGCGACATTACATCGTACTTTCCACTAAATTTATCCTTCTTTATCGAATTGTTAGTGCTGCTTTTGTTTTCGTTACTCTTCAACGGGCGCAACTTCAGTGGAGATAATAACTGGTAATGCCAAGAATCAACTCCGTTATTATGAATGTGCAACTTAGCTTTATAATTAGCCTTGGATGCTCATTATTTCTAACTTTGAATTCAGCCTCAAATTTATTTCTAGTTGTTGTTTTAAGTCGACAAATTCAACTTCAAACGGATGACTTCAGCTTTTAAAGTTTTCAATTTGTAGAGGATTAGACATGTTGAACACTCTGCTTGAAGTTTTCTCACGAATCTTTTACAACTTTGCATGATGTTGGAACTGATCGATAGTAAATTAGCTGAGACTGGCGAAACGAAGGACCTGCATGGTGTAGTGGTGAACGCGTTAGCCCCCGGAAAGGGTAATAGCACGTTCGTTCCCCACTGCAAACACCTGCTGTCCGGAGTTTTGCAAATACCTCAGCATCGTTGTGGTTAAATGACATTTTAGAAAGTCGGCCATTCTGCTTAACTTTACTTCTGGACGATCGATTTCTCAGTTACAAACTAAAAAACTCCAAACAATTTGAAGACTTCAACAGCTCATTTTTCATTAAAAGAACACCATTCAACTCCTGAAATATCCGTTCCTACTAATTCCAGTAGCGTTTTTAAGGATCCAGCAAGTAAACGTCCATTACCAATCATACCTCAAATGCAGAACAGTATGCTTACACATCAACATTTAATGCAACAGGCCGCATTACAAGGTACAGTTGTTAACAGAACTTCATTACTATTAATACGCGAAAAGATGTTAAAAAGGTTGTAGAGTAGAACACGGCATGCCTATATAAAAAGTATAAAAGTACTGGATTAGAGGAGGTATACAGTGTAGTTGATGACACCATTTCTAATTAAGCTTCGTTCAGCCGCTATGCAAGGCCGACCATTACCGACAACTGTGCAGAACTCGTACTTCTCGCCACATCTTCGTCCGATAGACACGTCGGCCACACAACAGCTTCGCCCACCCGATTCAGCTCAGCAGCTTCGAGCCCCTCTAGATTCGGCTTCTGCTCAACAAATGCGTCAAATTGACCAGCAAAATGCCGCCGCTCAGCAGTACCGATCACATGAACAGGCGATGGCACAGCGGCTGCATAGGCAGCTTCCAACGCAGATGATGCAGAATCAGGCAGTACAGATGCGAAACCAGCAAATTGCTGTGCAAGAATATCATAATCTACTGAGGCTGGCTCAACCTACTGGACTTCAACAACCGAGACGACAGACAATCTCTGGAAACAACATCAACGCACAGATGCCCTCGTCGGTAGCTCGACTTCAGCGGTCAGCCACTACTATAGAGCCGTCTTATTCCTCATCTCTACAATTTCCACATCAAATTGCACCAGCACTTTCATCATTGGCCACTTCACCTATCTCTCTTGCTACACCCATCCAACTTCAACAACAAAACCTACTTGCACAGCAAATAATGTCAAATGCAATGCGAGCTGCAAGCACCAATATGGCACCACAACCACTTCAAATGGTTTCCACTAGTAAGTCACAGACAACTACCAATTCCGGGGCCGTTCAGCAGACAACAACGAATCTATCAGGCGGTATGGGAGACGCCGAATTTCTAGCCTTCTTAGATAATGTTCGCCAAATTGAAGCTCATCTAACACGTACATTAGCTGAGAGCATACAACGCTCAACAGCTGCGCAACAGAAAAGTTAATATAAGTCGTTCTATACCTTTTCACATTCATCTGTTTCGTTAGCTAAGAGAGCAGCAAAGCGTCTTGGGGAAAAGTTCGTTATCAAACCTCCTTCCTTTGCATTCAGAGAACTTCCATCTTTGATGCTATGTATGATTTCATCACTAAAATATCGCCATCAGCACCATCTTGTTCTGCACTAGAGATCCCCCTAGTCCACAGAAAGAGCTGAATTTAAAAGACGCAGAACTGAATATCGTTGAAAAATTACAATTTTCCTAAGGTAAACGGCATTGCCCTCCGAAAAGTCCTAAATAATTGTAAACAATAAAGTAAACGAGTACGGGTAGAGCTTCATGAGTAACGCGAAGTACAAAACGTCACTATTTGGTGCTCAAGCGCGTTTACGCTTCTGCCACCGCAACCAATCGATAATTCCTGTTCGTGCTCTGATCTCAACCGCGATCTCAGCGAAGCGGTTACCTATCTTTTGTTAGCTTGTTATTTTCGATTCTGTTTTCTTCTTCGCGATGTTTGTTTTCATTTTTGGTTTCGTTGTTTCGTAAACCACCGCGTTTTCCACAGCTGGCTTCTCCCCATTTCACATTCCGCACTCCTCCCTCAGTCACACCCTCGCACTATCATATCTCCTTCTTGCACTCCATGACCTCCGCCGATGACTTTCCCTTTGACAAGTGATTTTGTAGGGTTCATGCAATTCAGATGAAAATTGTAAATACTAATTATATATTTACGCTTTCGTAAAATGTCGTTGATTTATATGAATAAAGATTTTATTAGTGAGGTATGTATGATGGAAACATGATAAAGAAAAAAAAACAAACTGGGGACAAATCAAGGACTCGCAAATTCCATCTTTCAGCCGTTCATTTGCATGTAACTGGAGTATTTCCTTAACTGAAGGAGTGGGTAGTTCTATGGTAGTGATGTTGTTCATTAGCAAAAAGCGCTAGTTCCACACGTACCCAAATCCAACAAGCCTCCCAAACCTCCAGAGTAGAGAATGGTACCAAAATTGTCTGGGATCAACGCTCTCCTTCCAGTCCGTGGGGTTCTAGCATGGTTATTCTAGGGTTCAAGGTAGAATCCTCTCTACCAGCATTCAACGACGAATGAGACGAGCTCCTGAAACAGCAATCAAACCAGCACGCAAATACAAAGACCTTCGTGAATGATGGATGTGAGGAAACGAATTGAACACAAGAGTGATGGGATCTTCATAAAAAGTGATTTCAGGTCACGTAAAAGAATCCTCTAAATTCTAAGGATTTAACCTGCAAAAGCCGCAAGAGTATGTATCGATTACAGCTTAGTGGATTCACGGCGAACAGAAGCATATTGCTCTACAGCGCTTCAAGCACTCTAAATGGGCTTAATCCATAGGAAGGAATATCCGAGGGTTCAGCTGACGCTAAGAAAACAGCCGACATATCTGTGAAGATAAATCCGCTTATGGAAAGAGATTTCGAACAAACTGGAATGCGCTGCATCTTTTTTGTTCTCCGCTTCAATCTTTACGTGATAGCGCTTGTTGCACCAATGGGTGCTCCAGCAGTTCAGTTATAGTATTGCGAAAGGACATGTGACTGAAGACAAGAACTCATTCGTTGCTTTCTCAGATATTCGCACTAGAAAAGATATTTTACCTTTTATTTTCTACCTACTACAATTTTCACGGCAGGGTACTAAGCGAAATACAACCACAACGTTGCTGAGATATTAGCAACTGGTTTGTGATTTCAACTACTGCCTCAGCTTAACTGGGTACAATGCCGATTTGGGCTCTCCAGATCAATCCCGTTGACGGGTGATTGCTGATGGCGCTGATCGATAGAAGTAGCTGAGAGACAGGCGAAACAAAAGAACTGCATGGTGTGGTGGTGAACGCGTTACTCCCTGGAAAGGACAATAGCGCGTTCGTTCCCCCACCTTAGACACCTGTGGTCCAGAGTTTTGCAAATATCTAAGAAAAGATATTATTTTTCTGGTCTAAAAACTCCAAATTCCAAATGTGTTTCAAAAAATCACAAAAAGAGTTCTGTTAGTCAATGTCATTTGTCGTTCCAATGTTATATGCTGTGTTTGCTGTCAAAACAATTACAAGTACTGGCAAATCATTAAACTGCCTCATTACTGGATCCAAATATGAAAGGTGATAGTTGACTTACACATAGTCATGATAGAAAAGCCGAACGATCACCTCCGTTAAATCTGGATTATTCTTCCTGTACCCTTTTCTCACTAAGGCTCCATACTGAGACGGCAGTGTCTTGTGAATGAGCTGTGGTACCTAGCCTGAATTCTTCAGATTCAGCTTAATCGAAGCGTTCAACATTTGAACAAGCGCTGTGATGTTCGATTAGAATGCAGTTGTTAGGAAATCGCTAAAATCACAAGTCCTACAGGGAACAGATCTTTACAGATTGGAAGTTAATTGGCTGGACAAAGTCCACGAGCAGCTCAAAGCCTAAAGTTTAATGAAGCGTCAAATGTTAATGGTTATGCAAGCTAATTCGATTTTGACTTCGAGAATAGAATTCAAGAAATGAGTTATAACACGGGCATGAAACGTTTCGTCTTTTTGCTACAAATACCTTTTAAGAAATGAGTGGTATTCAGAATAATCGCACCAGCAGAAAAGTAGGAAGGTGTTCCCTTGTGTCCCAGCAGGCCGGACTTGTATTTATGTTTGTTTCAGCGTAATAAACCCCATACTTGGACAGCTTGACATTTGCATGACGCATACTATGTATATATATACACATATATATATACATACATATATACACATATATATATATATATATTCCAGCACTTATTTTATTTACATGATCTAACATCATAAATTGCGAGTCCTTATGAATTGGAAGAACCTTCCCAGAAATACATCACACCAAATTTCTTACCGTTCACGGGTTACAGACCTGGTTGGCCTGAAATGGGATCGAACCAGGTCGACGCGCACACTGATCGACATCTCCATTACCACACCATGCCTTCACCGAGATAGTAGCATAGCGTGCGATAGATAAATGCAAATAAATGTTAAAAAGCGCGCTACTTCTTTAGCAAATAACGGAATATGTTGGTTCCAATGAGTTCCAGTAGTTGGGGCGCATGTAACGCGGTGGTTAGAGGTACCCACATATGGTCCTTGGTTCGATTCTATGTCTCGGGCTCAACAAGCCTTCCATCTGAGGTCGGTAAATTGGTATCAGGCATGTCTAGGAGAATAGCAGCACTGAATCGATACATCCATGAGCCAGCGCAAGTTACTGTATAGGGCAGCTATGCATTCAATCACGCCTAACAATGTTTGGTGAAATAGAATGCATGGCGCATCCCTCAGCAGTTGATTATCAACGGAACTTCATCCTTTATTCTTTTACAAGTAGTAGAACAATTCAGAAACTGATAGCAGAAACTATGTTTTATTTCTACAAGGTTTTATGTAACATCGTACGAAATATTCTTCTAATTTCAACGTTTTTAGAACCGAAGTCTTCAAATGATCAGAAACAAAACTTAAATTTTTAAAACTTGCAAAATAAGGGTTCAAGCCGAAAACATCAACGATGTACTAGCGAAACCATAGCTTTCCACCCTTGTGGATTGGCTAGAACTATTCCTAAAGAATTCTGGCACCCCTAGGAGATAGAACTTCTGCTGGACAAGGGACGGGGTCGCACCAGCAACCCAATACGCATTACTGCATCTTTAGCCATCGGGCATTCAACCGCGTCCTGTTACAACTACACGTCCATAATGATCCCATTGGTTATTAATAGTACATATTTACAGAAAACAGGACAAAGATATTACTATGAAATCTCAACCTCCTTGAATTTCAGTCCAACACATTCAGCTTTTTTAGCGAAATCTTTGTTTTTCACGGATTTTTTTACGGATTTCTAAATATTTTCTCTGGTCCACCAACCGACTCTTTCTGCACTAACGTATACCTCACAAACTTGGTCGCTGCGTAAGAGGGATCAAAGACCACTCAGCGTTATCGAACGCGCAGTCGAAAGGACGATGGTAAGAGTATCCCGTTTCACACAAGTAACCACAAGATGGGATCCGAAGGTCCAACCTGCGTCAACGATCAAAAATCAAAGATGCCGTTCTGCACGCCAAACAGTCGAAAATAAGGTAGGTCGGACACGTAATGCATATGAACGACAACCGATGGACGAGAGCCGTTAGTGACTGGATTCCTCAGGATGTCAAACGCACTGCAGGAAGACCACCGACCCCATGGTCGGAGTTCTTCACGAAAAGCCTAGAAGAAAGATATGATGCTCGACGAGCCCTAGAGCGAGCAGAACCCACTGCGCCACTCTTGTACGCGACAGGGAAAAATGGAAGATGCACTGGCTCTCGCTTGAGTCAATCAACGACAAACGGGAAGACAAGTGATGCAGGCGATTCCTCTCTAGTTACAGTACGTTACAACAACATTCTACCACAGCTGTAGTTCTGATTGCATGAAAAAAGTTGTTCTCGCTCGCTCCGCTCTATTTAGTGTTTGTAAAGTTGACGGGATTTTTAACAAGAATCCTGTTAGTTGTTTTTAATACCATCAGCACGTACTAAGTTTGTAAGTATTATGTGCTTCCGAAGGCGAACTAAAATCGATGGAAAAAACTCCTGCCCTTTACGTTCATTGGTCTCAACAGCTGTGTAGAACAACATAATGTTAGAACCAGAACTCAGTTTTCAAAAAAAGGTTCATGCTATTGCCACAAACAAACTGATCATCGTCAGTCCTCAATACTGACCGCGTAAGTAGAACAGTCGCACACTGAAGCGACTCCAAGAAGGTCACTGGTGTGCATTGTGTTCACTTCGCGTCTCAAATCAGCCCGAAGAATAAATCGTCGTTCATGCATGAATGTCAGTCACTGTGCAACCATAAAAAAGCCATATGCACCATTGTCTTCATCAAATACTGCACTTGTCATATTGCAAAAAGAATATCACCAATGACATAATAGAAGTATTGTGTTTTTACAAAAAAGCTCACTACTTGGAAGTTCTTGAGAGCGCCATTGTTTCTTGGCACGTTCATCATCAGGCCAAGATTCACTCCAAAAAGGACTCCATTGTTGCAGCGGTTTGATGTATCTTCTCTATATTCATAGATGTATTCATACATGAATCTGTAAGTTTGCTTGCCCAATAGTGGACTGTAGACTACTTGTCAGTTTAGCCGAGAGACTGTGAAATAATAAGAACACTAAGTCATTCAGGGTCGTTTCCAGAAAAAAAGAACTTTTTTCTATTTTATGGAAGACCAATTCATGGTATTTTTCGCCAAAACAATAACAGACAGACTCATTCGACTGGCTCCAAATGAACTCACGATGAGGCTGCTAAAATCCCAAGGCCAATCTTGGCAACTTGAGCTTATAACGACCATGGTGACGACCTGTAATGCACGCTAGCATAGGAATCCTCTACTGAGAATCTGGTAAATCAAGCTTAAAAGTCGAAGTCGGCGTTATCGGGTTGGTCAAGATAAAAAGCACTAGTGTCCCTCGCTCAGATGAGTTTAGTCATGAACGTCAATTCTTTTGGTGAACTAACAACGGAGCTAATAATTTTGAAACCTCTACTATAGACGTTGGACCTGAGAGTTTTCAAACGGAGAGTACCATTAACAAAAGAACAATTCATAACAAATTGAGAGCTTTGAATAACCACTGTCACTGTTCTCCCAAGGTTATCGAATCCTCACCTCTTTTGCGTGTATCTGTTCTTTTTCCACGCATAAAACAGTGATGCAGGAAAATTTCAGAAGCTCATTTCTCAAAAAAATTCAGTAAATTGGGATCGTTTCGTAACTTCAACCGCTTTTTGGGGAGATGCCGTTATCGAAAGGCGGGGATCGGAAGAAAGACTAGATGTGCACAAGAGCGCACCTCCAACCCCTGGCGCCACAGGCTCTCTATCTTACCACCTATAGTGGTGGAAAAAAAGAACCAGCGTTTGAAGTCATCTAGAGGTAGCTGCGCTCAAAAAAATGGAGTAGAGGATAACATCACATTAGTGTTGTTCAATATGCTGAGAACCACCAAGTAAGCTCCTAGCTTGTAAACCTTAACACAGAAAAGACAAACGAAAATATCAAAGCAAGAAGTGCAAAAGTATTCGCTGTGGTGATATAGGAGCTTGATTATCCTGTGGCGTTCAGACGGTATAGGCTACGTTTTCAGATAGGCCTTCGATGTCCTTAAAGTCATGCACTGTTGAAGTAAAAGATGCTATCTCGTCAATGGAGGTGCTATGGTCACGAAAAAGCCTAGTCAATCATCCTCCAAACACAAAGAAACTGGCAATGAAACCAGTAAAACAGACGATCAGAGGTTGTTGCCATTGCATTCTATTTCCCCCCTCATGTGCGACCATGTTGCCACACATCGATTTGGAACAATGTTTTCTGACAGGTAACGTCTGAACAGCCAAACTAATGTGTGAATGAAGGATGGCGGTGACTTGTTCAGATAGATGTTCCGGTGTAGCACTCTCCGGAAAGTGTACTGCAGTGTTCTTCATCGACGAAATGTTACGCTGGATTTAGAAAGGCAGAGACATTGTGATCATATATTCAGCTTCCGTGATCTGATATGGAAGCCGATGCACGTGACCATCAAAGAGATCGATGCAGAAATTGCGGATAGTTTTGTTCATTGCTTTGTTCGAAACCGAGACTCTTCCGCGTGACGGATGGTGATTACGTTGATCTTGTGATTGTCAAAGTCTCGGTTGACGTTGTGGATGCTTTTGTCACTCCCAGCAATTCCAGCAAGTTCTAGTGCTCCTCTGTTCTTAAATAGTTCATCGCTTCTCTACAGCGTTTTGCAAGTTGGGGTGCGATTTGATGACGCTCGCGGTTCGTACTAATTCTACATTGTGCACAGAGTCAAATGTTCTCGCAAACAAGTGTGTCTTAGAGTCTTTAGGTTCTCGGATTCTTCAGCATAGGGGTTTTAGGATAAGCCGGCTGTATACCTTTTCAATGCTGCTGGTAATGGAATCTTCCAAGGAACTAGCTAAAGATCTGAACAAATCCCAATTTACAGTAGTTTAAGTACTTTCGTGTTATGAATTTTGCGGCATCGTTTCCTTTTTTGAGAAAAAAGAATGGAATCTGGCACTACAGAGACGGCGTCGGGTCCGCCAGAAAAAAATGTGGTGTTGGCACCACAGTGTCATATTTTTAAAATGAAACCTTCGATGTTATAGAAAACGGTCTACTGCGTTCTCACCATCTATGCTTAAGAGTGTCCCACTTCCAACATTGAGAGCTCTCCATCTCCAATTGTGATTAACTAACCATGAATGAACTTGATTATGTTTACCTCGGCCTCTCACCTAGTTCATTAAATTCGAAACCATGGTGAAATTGGTTAAACTTCTTCCACATGTAATGTTCTTCCTACCTTCTTCTAGTTGTAATCTTAGCGTTGCAATCGCCGATGGTTGTCTTGTGGTAAGCATGAGAATCACAGTACAACTTGATCAGGTCCATATATAGTGTTACGATCCCACATGAGTCACTAGTTCTTAAAAGGAAAATGTCCATGGACATTCCCATGTCGATGGCACCATGTGGGTCGTCTCCACTGTTATCGCATGTTCTGAGTAACATGTCCTCTCCCTTCGTCGCAAACGATCTACGATTGCCCAAGCTTTTTCTTCTCTCTTACCTGTCCACTGCGTTGGAGTTGAGTTAAACTGAGAGCGATGTGGTGAAGACTTCCTCGAGCTCTGGTGTGTGGACTGGATATGCATGATTTTCACCACTAATCGGCGTAATCCTCTTCTTCGAGTCTCACTGTGTACTACATACTTGGATACTTCAATGCGTGTCCCCACTGGTTGTGCGGACCCAATATAATACCCATTTTGTCGGAGTTTTGCTGGTTTAGCCATTGTTGTTTCCTAGAGCCTCGAGGTCAGCCTTGCCAAAAATCTGCCCTAGGTCGTCACCACCACAGGTAGTAGCTTTGCGACCATGCCATTAGTTTGATGCCACGACTGTAGTGGGTCCTGGTGTTCGTTTACTCTTGGCCGGACTTCTTGATGGAAACGGCGACCTCCTCAGCTTGGGAGGCCTTGTTGGGGGAGTGGGTGAAGTGTTCACCCAGGAACACCTCCCAGCGACGATGAGACGGTAAACCGTTGGGACGACCAAGTACTATTTTCCTAAACAATCGTGTACATATAGACCTGTTAAACAAAAGCATTGTTGCAAAATCATAAACCGTCAATAGAACACCGATTCCATCAAAAATTAAACAGAACATCGGCGAATGAAACCACCGTCACCAATCCATTACCACTTCAACGCTTTGTCATCTCCTCTGGACGTAAGGCATTCGTAACGATAAAATATCAGTTGCGAGCACATAGTACACTAGGACACTTCTCATGCATTTCTACGGATAGCTCAACGAAATCTGTCATCTTTAACTACAACGATGCCGAGATATTTGCAAAACTCTTATCTATTTTTGAAAAACGCCAGTGGAATACACTATCTGTGAATCGTACAACTACAGTACATAGCACAATGTGATCCCCAGAAGCTTCATTGTAGACGAGCACAGCTCATTCACTCATTAAAACCACAACACCACATAGCAGAAAACTTCAAACTGAACAGATAAAGAGAAATATTCGTAAAACCAGCAACATAGTAAGAACCGGTGAATTGAATTCATTCCGTCAACACACTGAAACCATGGCCAAATCTCACACTTTCAAGATAAAATCCCACCAATACTGGCAGATAAAAGGATACTTGGTAGCAACAGTAGTAAACAGTAAGTTACAATGTGGAAGTCAGCTAAAAACAATGTAATTCAGTTAGTTTTCGAGTACTTATTGTTCGTTCCAGGCAAATGCATTTGCAGAAAAGCCTAGTTCAATCGGTCAAGTAAGTCGATAATACGCTCAATAGATCTGCAGCCACCAGCCTTCTTGCTCTAAAATTAAGAAAAATTGAAAATCTGAAATTTTACCTTCGTTTAAGGAATGTTCGTATTTTCGAACGAAACCAAACAAATTTGAGATAAACAAACTCGATAGAAAATTAGCAAATTCGTGATGCCTCTCAATACACACGTGGGAAGAAGGGGGCAATCTAGGCGAAATGCAACCATTTCTAAGCATTTTCTTCTGAGAAAAAAAGTATTTGCTGCATATCAAAAATAACAACAATCTGGACGGCGTTCGCTCTCACGACTACCACAGGAACATCCCTGATTACTGAGTAAGTAAACTTTAAACGTTCGAAAACCAAAAACGCTTAACCATGGCAGGGATGCAAATCTCAGAGAACCCATACATAAGTAAATTTATAGTATAATTATGTGCTCACTGTCAGCAAAATTATTCACTATAAAACAACTGGGCGTCCAAAGAGTGGGTATTCGACGACCTGTTCCAACATAGCTTCCCGTTTTCAATCCTTACTTTCAAAACCTTCCAATGATGTTGAAAACTCCATACTCAAGTAAGTTTACAATCCATGATTTTCGAAATCCTGACCTTCGCAATTTACAATTTCACATGTTATTTTCAATCCTGAAATTAAGATGTTATAGCTAAACGACCTAGGCAAGCATAAATGCTACACTGAATGCAACCATCCCTAAGCTGCTTGATATGATTAGTTGATATGATATATGGCGCTCTAATTAGTCGAATGAAACTACAGAAGAACTGGGCCTTGGACTCATTTACAGAGATTCGGTGACATTTTAAGGATAGATCCCTCAATAGAAAAGCTTCAGTGACTAAAAGCAAAAAACATATGTGTACCTACAAAGTTGGCGAAGAGTTTCGTGTCACATTTCGTGAACATCCTAATAATATCCTCTTTATTCCCTCACTAAAGAACTGAAAAAAAGATGGAGTTCGCATTCACCAAACTCTAAGGGATGCTTAATGCATTCGAATTCATCAAGCATCGTTGTAGGTGACTGAATGCAAATCCGACTTAAACAATGAATTACGATGCATATCGATATCAATTCAGTGGTGCTATCCTCCTAAACAAATTTGGCATCAAGTTGCGGACTACCGAAGGATGCAAAGAAGGTTTGGTGAGCCCGAGGTTTAGGAACGAACCAAAAGAACACGTATGTATTTTTAGAACACCCTCTACCATTGCCTTTATGCACCTCAAACCACCAAATTACAACGATCAAATTTTTGGAGGGTATCCAGTTAACCATCACTCATGTTCTGTAGGATGGCATGCTTTGGGAGCCCTTTCCCATTCTCGCTACGTGTGTCGATCAAGTGGATTTTCCCGCAGAAAGAAACATCATAATCTGAATTTTACAAGTGACACATAACGCCTTAATCTAGTTCTGCGAATCTGCAAAACTCCAGACCGCAAGTGCCTGCAGTGGGAACCGAACACGCTATTACCATTTTCGCGGCTAAGGCGGTTACACTACACCATGCCGGTTCTTCATTTCGCCTTTCTCTGAACTTGTTTTAATCTATAGTTGCTATCAGCAATCACTCATCAACGGGATTTATCTGAGGAGTAGAAAATATCTCTGTATCACTGTAGTTATAATTCATATCACACCCCGCAATGAAAAAGAATAGGTAGTAAAATGAAGTGACTACATAAGTGAGGGTTTTTCATCCACACAAATTTATAAGCTAGCTGTCGTGAAATAAAGACTGCGGTAACAACTTCGTGCCTGATCATCAAGAAAATAGTAAATTATTGACCAGTGCCAGCGTTAATAGAAAGTGGATCTTCGGAAATAAAAACATTACAAATCTACGTAGACTGCCAACGACTTGATTACTAAAAGCTGACAGCACCACAACTCACGAATGGACTAGTACAGCTTTACAGACGATATTTGTTGAATTCAATGAATACAGAACAAGGCAGAAAAAGATTCCTCACAAATGTGTCGACTGCCATAGAAAAAGAAATGAAAACAAAGTTACACGAACACTTACCGCAATTTTCATGAATTCTAGGAAACGCTGCAGTTGATCGATCATAGGAGAAAACGATCCACCCTGTAGATGTGAACGTACAGATGAAGCATGTCCCTAAGCAATAGCTTTTTAAGACTTGAGAGACATTGATACAGTAATTATTATTACTATTATTATTTATTTGAAGCATTATTTAAAACATTAAAATTGCTTTCCGATTTCTAATGAATGAGGTTCCAGGAAGAACAAAGACTACAAGATTAACAAAGAATGCTATGAAACAACCAAGATTAAAAACATGAAAATGGAAAAAAAATTGTAAGCCACGAAACAGTGAATAGGGAACCGTCAACAACTACAATCCAAAATCTCACACCAACTGTAGCTCGCCATTCGTTCTAACATTTAGTACCTACAGATTCGAATTTTCATTAAACTCCGGAACTCCCAAGTAAAAGTGTTCTAGCCTCACTTTTTCTCTAGTAATTATGCAAAATATGTTAAAAACGTGTCATATCTAAACGTTAATGCGACAATAAAAAAAAATAAAGGACAAACATCTCGGCGTTGAGCAATCCCTAAAGGATGCGCTACGCATTCGAGTTCACTATGCATCCTTAGAGGTGATGAATGCATGTATTGCCCTTACAATGACTCGTTTAGCCTACCGATGTATCCAGCCAGTACTGCTATCCCTCTAGACAGGTGCAGTACCAATCTGCCGACTCCTGAGGGATGGAAGAGACTTGGTGGGCCATGGGCGCAGGAATCGATCCCATATGTATTGCAGGACACCTTCTACCACTGCGTCACATGCGATATCCACATGTTCATGCGATACTACACCTAATCATTTTATACCTGGAAATAGCTAAAATACCTCATTCTGCTGTAAGAGGCATCCAATCAACAGTGCGACATACGATGCAACTACACTATCCTCCATGTGGGCAGAAGCCTTGCTCATAGCATTTTGCACTGCTTGCAACATCTCGCTCTCACTCATTTCGTCCATCTTCGCTCGATCCAATCGTCCATCATCTCTGCACTCCTCGTCCGTATCATTACTATCTTCGTCAACTGGTTCCTAGGGACAAGTTACTAACAGTACCGATTGTAAGACAGAAAACTACAATAAGTTTAAATTTAGGCTACCACATACTTCAAATGCTATGTCCTTATCGAGGTCTTCATCAATATTTTTAGCTTTAGCGTCATGAATAGTGAAGAGCTGAAAAAGCATGCAAATAGACCTATGTGGGAAAACGAGTTAATAACAATCATAAAAAAAAGACTACAGCCATACAATAGCAAGAGCATCAAGAGCCTTGTGTTCGGTGTCTTTCCCATCATCTGAGTGGACTTTCACAGACGTATCAATAAGTTTCCGGCGATTAGAATTACAGCGTTCTACCAAATTCACACATAAGGACGTCATCTGGATAGAGTATTGTTAATTATAAATGAAAAACAAAAACCGTTCAAAGCAGGGGATTAATCCAAAACTATCGACTTACCATAACGTAGAGGTCGAACTTTTTATCTTCTGGCGCATATTTCGGGACAAGAAAAGTGTATGACGAAAGACAGAGCGGTAGGAAACCTGGGACCTGTCCAAGTTTAGTGCAGCACAACTCTAAAAAGACACACTATTATTGAAGCTAGAAAAAATAAGTCCCTCATCAGTCCTGTATAGTATATATATATATAATGTACATATGTATGTACGTGCATATATATATGTACACATATATACGTGCATATATATATATATATATATATATATATATATATATATATATATATATATACATACATATACATATGTAAACGTGTACATATACACATACATGTACATATATATATATATATATATATATATTTTATATATATAATACATATAAACAATTATGTAGAGAAATCTGGAAGACCTTAAAAGATACTGTACACAGATATAAAAAGAATGGAAGTATTAAGGCACAGATGCAACCAAATTAAAGACTCTAAGCATGGAAAAAAGCCTCTTAAAAACCAGTTCTCTTCGGCTGAGACGAAGTTAGTAACAAAATTTATTCAATAATGAAAGGCGCTTCCGCGGCTTCGGCTTTTTCGGAGCGTGAAAATGTCCATACAACGGGGTAGATTTGGAAGTCAAGGTCACTATCTTCACACAGGAATCTAAAATGTCAGCGCGTCAAACTATTGAAGAGTTTTAGATAGGTTTAAGTAGAAAAGGAAGTTATTATAATGAGGTCTTGCTTAGTGCAGTGGTAAGAGCTGCTCTGCAAAACGCACCTGGTCGTTGATTCAACCTAACGCCCGGTGTTAACTAAGCCGACAAACTGGTACCAGATGTGTTTAGGAGGATAAAAAACCCTAATGTGAGCAGTTGGGTCCCATAAGTTATTGTTTAGACCGAGTATGCATCCAACCATCTCTAAGGTGTTTGATCAAATTGAATGTATAGCATATTCTTCAGCGATTGATCGACGCTAAACGCTTCATGCTTTAATGTAAAAAGATTTTTGATACGTGTTAATAAATAACACTAGAAAACGAATAGCTCTAATAAACAGTAAAGAACAACCATAGCAGTAGTAATACGAAATTTTGACAATATTTTTTACTGCGAAGAGTCAATTTTATCCTTACCTTCATCTTACCAAACACAAAAAAAAACAGAATAAAAGAGGAAACCTTACCATTTTCATGAGAAAGGTTCATAAGAACACGAGCCATCAACGATAGACAGACTATATAAGAAGAAACCAGTTGTGAACCAACAGAAGAGTTGCTTATTGTATCGTGAATTATGGTCATCAACCTCAAATCACAAATGAAACAGCAGGTGTTATAACAATATTGAAGTCATTTTTTAAACGTGTAGGTTGGCGACAGGATTCTCCATACAGTGGCCGATTCATCTGCATCAATCATTGACCTCTAAGAGACTTAAACGACAGCCATAAAATTCTTTAATTGATACTGTCAGGGAGAGCAGCTTAACGGATAGTGTTCACTACAGGAACTTGGACACCAACGAATCTACCTGCTAGGATCTTTCGCAAAACAAGTGAGTGGTTTCTCAGAGCCCCATGCTCACATAGTCTCACAGTTGGCGAAGTCCAAGCGTTTGACATTGCCACCTCAACCTTTGACCACTATTACACTATTCTCACTCTAAGCCTTTTACCACTTCTCCTCAGAGTTTCCCAAGTTTAGAAGTAGTTAATGATTGTTTCCGATTCGTGCGTCCCCATGTTGTGCAATCAGCTCAAATGTTCCTCAACACATACGTCTCTTTGTGACATTCGAACTCTCCACTTTTGAGCAATAAATGCCAATTTGCGATGGATCTGAGATTTCACTCCTTGAATTCTAAGACTTTTTTGTTTAGTAAAACGTCTTGTGCAAAACATGGTTATGTGCAAAACATTAGCAAAACAACTATTTAAACAAAACCTTCAATTTAGTACAACGTGGTTCAATACGTAATGGTACATTACACTGACAGAACTCCATTTACAATTTTCAGAAAGCAGGTTTTCGATTTGCGAGTTAGTATTGATAGCCTTGTTTATCAACTAACCCCAGCCGCTCGCACTGTTCATTAAATTCCAATAAATGGATTGCCTTTATCAAACTCTGCAGTGCGACCAACTACTGAAGATAAGATTTCATTTGCAGAACTTTTCCAAGTCCATATAGAACACGCAGACTTCACCTTCATTCCAGTTTGATGTTCAGGGACTATTAAAGCCGATAGTAGTCCGCATCTTCTCAACCATAAACGTTAGATTTCAGCAAACACTGCCCAAAAGAATCGACGACCACGGATATAAACATCGACGAAGAACACAATAATTGTAGAATTATGAAGCCTTGTATAGGCTTGTAATTTCAGCACCTTATTTGTGTTCCTCGCTGAAGTGTTACGATGAGGTGTCGGAGAGTACTTTCTGCAGCAAGTGAGCAGAGCCTCTTGATCTTTGATATTTCTCATGACCAGTACTTACGGGAAGCTTGTTAAGTTCTAGCACAGTGCCTTTGTATACTCAAGCATACCTTGCCAGGCTTTCTAACCGGTTGATTCATTTTTGAAATAAGAGATACTACTCACTGCATAACATCCTACAAAGCCGTAAGAACTATCTCCAATCTGATACGGGGCCTGTTTAAAAAACCCCGGAAAAAAAACCACTTTACTATGCACAACAAAGTTGGTGACTTACTTCCCACACATTTGAATCAACAGACTGCCACGATGCGATATCAGGAAAGCTTGGTTCTTTTTGTGAAACATTGTACACTGAAAAGCAAAACTGCGAGCAACTTCGATAAACAAAATCGTGTTCGTGGGAACAAAAAACAAATACATGAAGGAATAAATGTGAAGTAAAGGGAAGGAAATAAAAACATTCGACTTACAGACTCGAGAATACGAAAACATCGCTCGAGAACTACAAGATGTTGAAGTGCATCAGATTCAGTTACTTTATCATGCAATAACCTCAGCACGACCTTCTCCACTAAAAATTGTAACGTAGATGAGTTATTTAATACTGTAGTCAAAGTACATTAACAACGACGATGAAGTGAAAGCAAAAAGGGGGAAACATTGTAGTTAACGAAAAGGGATATGGGCAATGGTATACTACCTCACTGTATTCGTGGGTTTCAACTGTAATGTATAGCAGTGGGTTCAAGTTCTCCATTGCTAGAAAAACCGAGGGGCTTCATTTTCCTTTTCCATTTTCATCTGGAACTTCAACAAAGGGTAGCCTTTGCCAGGATCAATGTTATCCTAGAAGAGATCTAGTCGTAAGACAGAATGATCCTCTCGTCTCTGATGACGAATGCAACGAAAAACAACGCCCCCAAACGATAACTCTAGCAATAATAATGTGCCATAAGGTCTACGCAACCCTTCATTTCGAACGAAATTAGTGGACCCTATGAAACGTTGCTTGAGAAGGGCAGATCTAGAGAAGTTGATAACAGTGATTGAAATGCCACCGGACACCCTCAGATACCAGCTAGTCCGTAAGCGATTCTACGACCGTCTGTGCTCAATACAAAATTGCATATGTTCTAAAGGAATACCTCTTGTAAAGCGTGAGGGGAAGAATACATTGGTGGAATGGGTAGACCATTGTGCGTGCGTACAAAAGAACACCCAGTCGGTACACTTAAAGTTAGACCAAACACTGCAATGGGAGCGAGTAGAACACAGAGACATAAAGAGGAATACTTCGAAGAAGTTAAGATCCTCGCAAAGGAATCGAAAACACTAAAACGCAAAACTCTCGGAACAATCTGGATACTTTCCAAGAATCCGAAAATGAACCGCAACTAGGGAGTGCCTTGTGATCACGCGTGACCTAACGCTACAGCTCAGGCTGCTTTTTTTTACCTGAGCCAGGCAGATTCCTAGCCAATTTAGGACTTTGTGGGGCTGTTCTTCACCAAATGACGAAGACTTATAAGGAACAAAACGGTTAGGGTTTAAAAGGATCTATATGTGAATGAAAATTTAAGCACTGAGTTTTATCTCCAGAGGTTTTGAAAGTGTTTGGCTGAGTAAATTGCACGTCAATTTGACCTTTCCAGGCTTTCCAGGTTTTCTCAAGTCCGCAAAACTGTCGAAATATCAGCTGTATTAATGAATAAATACTCTAATAACTATCTCGTCCATGCTCATCAAGAAAACACTGAATTCACAGCTAACCGTTTACTCAAATTACACACTAATGGACCTCCTTGGAAACAGGTTTTTTTTTGCAAATCATTAAATGCAATGGATGGTTTTACTGGCCCCACCCCCCCAATGTTTCGGTCTGTTTTCAATTAGCTAATTAATAAATACATTGTAGAGAAAAATTTTTTGAAACCCAAGGGACTCAAAGTGAACGCTAGTCTCCACCATAATGTGCTCTAGCGTGGACCGCAGATTTTTTTCGTTAATAAGAGCTATCCAAACATCCAAATTTAAAGCTCTGAAGATCCTAGTTAAACAGAAAAAACGGAGACTAGATACAAAGCAAAAAAATGAGCAGGTCGGTATGAATGCAGAGCTATGGAGTATTGATGATAAAAAGATTAAGCAGAAGACATAATCACAGAACACACTACACTTGCCGTTACTGCTGATAGAACCATCTGTTTCGCTAATAAAATCTGTTAGGAAGAAATGACAACGAGCATATCATCCACCGCCATTATCACCGTCAAATTGGATATGATGAGCCCAGAGAATCATTTTGTTAAGCAAATATGACAAAGAAAAAAAGTACAGAAATACCATTAGCAGTCGTTTTCTCATTAACTATTTAACTACTAAGCATATTACGGGATGTAGTGCAGTGGTCAGAGGTGTCCTGCAATAGATGTGGGATCGATCGTCGTGCTCCAGGCCCACCAAGCCTTCCATTCCTCCGGGGTCGACAGAATGGTATGAGAATCGTCTGGGAGGATAGCTGCACTGACTTGATATATCGACAGGTCGCCGCGAGTCATTGTAAAGGCCAGATATGCATTCATTCACCTCCTACGATGCTTAATGAAGTCGAATGCATGGTGCATCGCTCAGGGATTGATCAACACGGAGTTTTATCCCTTTTATTCATAGCACGGCATTCATAAGTACTGCCTCTAGAATCCCCCCATCAAACCGACTGCAGTGGAAATGAAGTTTCCCACCAAGAACCTCCAACAGTATCATAGAAAAACTCTATATAACTCTATACATTTTACCCAAAAAGGAAAATGAGAGGGAGAAATGTATTACCTTTGCCTACTATCCACTGTAGAATGCCAATATTGAGAAGTTCTGTCTTCAGGTTTTCGTCCGTGCATCGAGCCAGAAGGAAAACTAGAGCGTCCAGTATGAGAGATGACGGCTGAAGTTAATGAGTAATAAAGTGAGATATAGTGAGTGACAAAACAGAAAAGGGAGTGATGCCGCCAGCACATACAGTTAACTGCTCTTTGCTAAGATGGAACGTAATCTTCCTTCCAGATGATGATTCCATTCGTTCAAAATATGAGGTGAAAACTTCCCAAACCTAAATGGGATTAGAACGAAGACACTCTTCATATAGTGTGATATATTTGACACTTCAACAGTAAGGCTACCAATGACGCATATTTCTTCCGTTCTTCGTCTTGCTCCAATTTCTCAATACGAAGCAATTGTGAGAGAAGCCGTAGAGAATGTGTATCCACAGGCATAGGAATGAAATCGCGAGACATCAAGTATATTACAGTCGATGCACAAAGAGCCAAATTCTGGTCACTTGGAGAATCTGCCAAACACCTGAGGACATTAGAAATAAGGCCCTCACTACGAAGGAATTGCCTGAACTCAGAAGACACGCATTTCCTCCCCAGCGACAATGTGCTGCAATGAACAGTAAAAATATCGCTTGATCTATTCTAGGGAGGAAAGTAGCGCAGTAGTTAGAGGTGTCTTGCACTACACCACGACCTCGATCCCGCATCCTATGGTAAGCGAGCTCCCCAACTTAAAGTCATTAAAAGAATAGAAGGATAGAGCTCTCGGCGTTGATAAATCCCTGAAGAAAGCGCCATGCATTCGACTTCATTGAGCATCGTTGGAAGTGACTGAGTGCATACCTGGCCTTTACAAGACTCATGGTGGCCTACAATGTAC
The DNA here is from genome assembly GCA_018806985.1 of Angiostrongylus vasorum. NCBI lineage: Eukaryota > Metazoa > Nematoda > Chromadorea > Rhabditida > Metastrongylidae > Angiostrongylus > Angiostrongylus vasorum. The sequence continues at coordinate 2,253,937 of JADANN010000202.1, read as the reverse complement.
GGCGCCAGTGCTGTCATTCTCCCAGACAAGTCTGGTACCAATTTACCGACCCTGGAGGGACAGAAGGATTGGTGAGCCCGGTGCACCGAGATTCCCCCGTATACTGTAGAGCGCCTCTGACCATTGCTCCACACGCGCCCCATTACATTAAAGTCATTACACAGCTCAAATGTTCACTCAAACACCTGTACGTTGCTTGACGGTGTCAAATGCTCGGAAATCCCAAAGGGATCGATTAGCGCCGAACGGTTCACGCCTTCCTGTGGTTACTGATTCTGAAGTGCAAACATAACATTACGATGAAGTTAACATCTCTTACCTCAAACATTTTACGTTAGTTGACGCATCACTGTTCATCGTGCTAAGGACGTACTCAATATCCTGCTTAAAATCGTCGTGCTCTCCCGACTCTAAACACTGATGGGCTTCTTTAACACGATGAACTCTCGCTGTTTCACTACCTCGGCTATCGACAGGAAGACGCTAAAGATGAAAATCAGTTCAAAAAATCGCTTAATAATAACAATCATAATGATGCTGAGGTATTTGTAATATTTGTAAAACTCTCGACCGCACATATTTGCGGTGGGGAAAGAACGCGTTATTATCCTATCCGCGGTCTAACACATTCACCACCACACCACGTAAGTCCTTCGCTTCGTCTTTCCCTCGGTAATGATAATAATGATAGCACTCTATCCCATATTTACTGCCTACTCTTTTTCCACAGCAGGGTATTTATTATGTGAAAAACAACTACAAGAATGAAGAGGCATGTGCAGAACTAGGAACCTCGGGTAGCTTAGAACCCGCAATTACCCTTTCCGAGGGCTCATGTGTTATTCACTGTACCAACCGAAACCTGTTCTTTGCCTTTTTTTCTCACGCAACTTTTCAATCCAGTTGATTGCTGACAGCACCATTATGGTAAAAAAAAATGGCTGGGAATAATGGTAATAATTCAAACTGACTAGCCACAAATTAACGAAGGGACTTACTTTATAATAAACTTAAACTTTTCTCAACGATAAAGCACACCTGTGAACAAGAAGTAGGGACTGAATTGTTTGACGCTACTCTAAGTTCGTTTGAAGCACCACTACCGCCTTCACTTTCCTCATCATCATTAGCAGTCCATTTATGTTGGTAGATTGGACGGCGTTCTTTCGGATCCATAAATTTAGTTCCCAATGAAAACGAAGAATGCGGTGAAATCTTAGTTCTCTTCACCGAAGGAGGAGGGGAGTCATCTTTATCGTCGAAATCGAATTCGGAAGTGCGAGCTGTACCTACTTGGGGCGAATGTGACGACTGCACTTCAGTAGTAATGCATGCACTAAAACAAAGATAACTTTTAAGTCTCCCTCATATTCCTCGTAGATCAACATTTTTTTACTTTCTTTTTACTTTATATGACCCATTTTCAAGTCTACAGTGCGGATCTCAGCACTTCTCACATTCGATTCGTTTCCTCGCATCCATCGTCCACGAAGATCTTCCAACTTTACGTGTGGCTTGGATTGCTACTTGGGGATTTTCATTTCATCCTGAATGTCATAGAATGCTGGTCGAGCAATTCTCCCTGGAGTCCTGAGATACCCTAGCTGGAGCGTTCCCAATAGGATTTCACAGAGTGATTCCTCTTTCCCAGACAAGCCCGGTACAAATTTCCCGACCACAGAGGGATGAGGGGTTTGGCTGGCCCGGAACGGAATCGAAATAGCACCATGCTCGTGGTGACGGACATCACTACTACTGTGCTATCTGCCCCTGATAAACGCCTTAATTTTTGAAATGTAAAGTTTGCACAGTGGTGCTGAGATATTTTCAAAACTCCGCACCATGGTGTCTGCAGTGGCGACCGAACATACTACTACCGTTTCCGAGGGCTAACGCGTCCACCACCACGCCATGCGAGTCTACTTTTCGGCTTTCTTTCAGCCGAATTGTATAAAGCTTGCATAGAAAAAAAAGCAGACGCTCTCACAACATATCTCTGCTTAAAAAAATGATAAAACCGTAAAACCTATGACGACGACATACCTTTCAGGTGGCTTACTAGTTAAGATCGGGGATCGAGCAGTGCTCGGAACAGGTTGGCTATCCTCGTCACTGCTGCTAGACAAAACATGGTCATTCTCCATGGTCCCATCCGTCGACGTACTCTCTGGTAGACTTATTGGTGGAGAAAATACCTGCTTAGGAGAATCATGCGTTGGAACGGCATCGGACACTAAACTGTCTTCACGTTATGAAAAAAGGGTTAGCAAGAAGAAAACAGAAACTCAAAAAAAACAGATATAAACCTGATGGGAGAGAATCGACGGTGGCAGGATCGCAGCAAACTGAGGCTGCTGGCTTTTGTGTTTGATTACGCTTCTTTGGAAGGCTGAACACAGGAGATAACTAACAACGCGAACCCGGAATCCAATTGAAAGTACATGCACATGTACACATATACACACACGTAATACACAATATCTATAGGTGTATACATTGGTGTATACACATGTACGTACATGTACATACATATACACATGCACATTCACGTAAACACATGCATGCATCTTTTCATTTTCATTTTATATGACTCTGTCTTCACCCTACTCGGCGGACCCCAACACTTCTGATATTCGATCTCGTCCCCCTCGTATCCATCATCCATGATGGTACTCCAACTTTTACGGGTGGTTTAGGCTGCTGGTTGAGGATTTTCATTTCATCTTGAATGTCGTACAACGTTGGTCAGGCCGATACTCCCTAGAGTCTAGAATTAGCCAGGCTGGAGCGTTCCCAATTGGATTGCACAGAGTGATTCCTCTTTCCCAGACAAGTCCGGTACCAATTCCCCTCACCATAGAGGGATGAGAGGCTTCACTGGCTCGGAGCGGAATCGAAATGGCACCATGCTCGTGATGACGGAGAGTGATTTTTCCCCACCAAATCCGGTACCAATTTCTCGATTCCGGATGAGAGGCTTGGTGGACCTCAGGCCGGATCTAACCAGCACAATGCTCGTGATGACCAGCATCAATACCACTGTGCTATCCGCCCCCCATATACGTATATGTGGATACATGTATATATGCATATATATATATATATATATATGTATGCATGTAAGTACACATACATGTATGTACACATATATGTATATATAGTCAAGCTAGAAAAAAATAACTTACGGTTTAGAAAAAGCTGCGTCGAAAAGAGCTGATGCTTTGGAATTAGGTCCGAAGCTACCATAAGCCCTGTGTTCACGGTTTATACTTTTGGAATACGACATTAAGGATCTGTTAAATCCTCCTAAAAACTTGTACTCTTTACATGTTTCATATTAATCGACACTTTTTGCATGATTGAGCTGCCAGACGATTTGTATACCTAAGGAAATAAGACATATTCCATACCAGTTTATAAACTAGGAACTGATTTGTAAGAGAGAAGACGTAAAATGAATAAATGTGCAAAGGATACAAAAATTCCTAAACAAACTCCAAATGGAAGGAAAAATATCGGATGGCAGACGGTTTGCTAGTAAGCCAAGTTAGTGCTTTCTTTCAATGAGCCATCACGAGGTTGATATCATAGCATTCATTAGCAAACAACAGCCGACATCTCGGCGGTTTCGCCTTCTTCAAAGCCTGAAAGGGTCAAATTGACATGCAATCCCCTCAGTCAAACTTTCATAACCTTAGCAAACAAGACTTTCAAACACTCTCTTTTCTGCTGAGGTTATGAAAGTGCTGGGCTGAATAGATTGCATGTCAGTTTGACCCTTCCAGGCTCTAAAGAAGGCGAAACCGCCGATACATCTGCTATTGTATGCTAATAAATTCTATAGTACCAGCGTGGTGTTTGTTCACTGAAGAAAAATTACCGATCAATGTACATGTTAAGAGAAAGTCGGTCTTAGGAATAAGCCAAGCCAATAGTTGAAGTTTGCCAAAAAAAAAGAAAAAAAAGAAAGAAAGTGGTGGCACGCGTAGAATGAGATGGGAGAAGCAATATTTCCAAACTGACTGCCAGAACTACTGAACAATTACAGCTCGTAACCGATATGGAAAACAAAGTCTGACCAACATAATGCTCTATTTACGATTCTGTTTACTGCTTCTACAAGGACAACAGCAAAAAATTTCGAAACAGGTCCCATGGAACTCAGCTCGGGATGTATTTCGAAAAGGAGGGACTTGAGAAGTAACTAAAGCAGAGAAAAATAGAGTAAAATAAGCAAAGAAAAGGTAAGTGAAAAAGCAAAACCACCTTAATGATTCCTCATTCAACTCTACAACTTGGGAAGCAAACGAATAGATTCTATAGCTGGGAGAAGTTGTAACAACTAGAACAAATCGCTCATCCTTCCTCCATTTTACAAGAGAAGCCATGCAAACCCTATAGCCACACCTATTGAAAATAACTGCAAGGCATCAAAGTAGTGGTCATATGAGTAACTATATAGCTCTTAGATAAATAGCTTTACTCGGTAAGTGGAGGATAAATAGTCGATGGCACAGACAAGAACATTCACCTCGAGGGGAAGGCTCAGACTTTCGTCCATTCGCCTGTCCTTCCAACCTAAAGTCCTGGAAGAACATCTGACCACGAATGAAAGCAGGTTCACTCTGATCCAACGAGCGGAACTCAACACGATATGAAGGACACTACTCTAGCCAACTATTCGTTTCGGTGAGCCTTCCTAGACCTCCTCTAAAGAGCCTTCTAAGAATGACAGCACACCAATCACACATCACAGGCTACTGACGACGGACCGCATCACCAAGTCGAGCCCTGCGCTCCGACCGCGCCTGAGACCATGCCTTCGTGTCAGGACCACCACGTCCGAATTCGAATGCGTTTGGCTGCCCGCCAACGGGCGTCCGGGCGTCATTGATTCCCGCGCGTTGGCGGCTTGCGGCGTGTCCTTGCGGCCGTCTCCGCCTTGTGTTCGCGTGTTCTACGTTCTCTTATTTGTTCGAAACTTCATCTTTTCCAGGAATGCTTGGAAATCTTTGCGAATTGGACTCAATGCATTGTTCGTATTCGTGGGCATCACCATTCGTGTGTATCCTACACTTTGTGTTGCGATGTTATTTATTGACCCCGTGTTGTGTGTTGCTTGTAGTTGTTGTTTCCATTCGTTAACAAGTTTTGCTTTAGAATTATGGCAGGCGGCAAAGGCAAGGCCGGCAAGGATTCCGGAAAGTCTAAGTCGAAAGTGATTTCGCGGAGCGCTCGTGCAGGATTGCAGTTTCCCGTTGGACGGATCCATCGCTTCCTGAAGCAAAGGACCACATCCACAGGTCGTGTAGGAGCTACGGCCGCTGTTTATAGTGCCGCCATTCTCGAGTATCTTACCGCTGAGGTTTTGGAGTTAGCTGGTAATGCTTCTAAGGATCTCAAAGTGAAGAGGATCACTCCTCGGCATCTCCACCTTGCTATCAGAGGTGACGAAGAACTCGACACGCTTATCAAGGCAACTATTGCTGGAGGAGGTTAGATTCTGAGAGTTTCTTAGAGTTAGGCTCTGCTACAAATCCCTTAAGCAATAAATGAGACCCTTGCAGGAGTTATTCCACATATCCATCGTTACTTAATGAACAAGAAGGGCCAGCCGCAACCAGGACAGAAAGTTGCTCCACCGCCATGATCGACATGACTCCATGGTAGCTGTAATGTGTAACTACAGAACTTTTTACTCTACGTTTGATGCCTTCGTCGTTTTTCTTTATGATGACAATACGTTTCTGTTTGTCGAAGTCACCTATCGTTTGGGAATAAAGGTAATTCGTACTAATTTGATGCTACTCATACCTGCCCAACATTCACGATTGTTGTACATTTTGGATCTATGATGTTGTATTTTATCATGTTCATCCGATGGAAGTAAAGATCTCTTGTACTGATTGTCATGGTTGGGAGAGGATTTCATCCATACTGTACAATTCCATAGGAATCCTAAGAAGTCTGAAATCTGATTGCTTTTACGGAGGTGAAGATTACACAGTACTGCTATTATTACTGTAACTGGAGAGCAGTGAGAGCTAAAATAAAGCCAGGATAAGTTTGGACTCGATTGTCATAGCTATTGACCAGTATTTGGAAGTGGCAGGTGTCCTATGACGAGGGTGGGGTGTATCGATCTCCACCTTCCAGCACCTGACAGGTGATTCAGTTCCGTAGCTTTTTCTAGTAGATGTCTTGATTCTAGATTCTAGTAGATGTTTTAAACATACAACATTGGGTTCCTTAGTTTTCTGTAGTGCAGCAGTATTTCAGAGAGAACTGTAGTCTTATTGTGTCTGGTGCTTTAGGCATTTCATCATGTCAACCCAACAGAGCGAAGGTGGTAGCCCAGATGGCATTAAAATTGTGCCAACATGTAATTGATTGCTGTAGTTATTGTCTTGTTACACAGTTAAAATGTACGAAGGCACACAAATTGCAAAGTCGGGGTTCTCAAGGTATGGGTAGGGTAGCAAGTGGGTAGGGTTTCTTATACGGTCAAGGGAGTTTTATTGGTTTCTTGAAAGAAAATATCGGTGATCTCAGTGATTTCTGTATAGTTCTGGTACTGGGTGAATGTATACTGGTTACAGTTGTTGTTCTTACTTTACATCATATTTTTTTAATTTACCGAGTTACGTCATACCAATTCGGAACGGTTCGTTACGGTTATTTTTCTGCAACTGCGGACCAAAAATCATCTGTTCCGCAGCGCCTCTGTAGATCTCATTTCTTACAAGTGAATGAAGTAGTTGTCTCTGCATTTGACGCTGTTAAGGCGAATGTCTCAACCGATCGTGGGTGAGCAAACCAGAGAAGCGGTAGACCTGTCTAATGAGAAAATTCTCAAGAATAAGCCGAAAGGTGCGTTTGTTTTTCGTTGTTTTTTCTTCAGTATCTGTCCGTTTTCTTTGCTCGATGGTCCTTATTTTACTACTTGACCCTATGGATTTAGGTTGGTCGGTTTCATTTCCTTAGCCATTGTTTTTTCACTTACTTGAGGTGATGTCATGCTCATATTCGCACCAAAACCAATCTAGTGCATTGTATTCTGGTGTTCTGCATTAGGAATTCATAGGCCAGATGTAGCGCAGTGGTCAGAGGCGCTCTGCAATACACATGGGTTCGATTCCTGCGCCCCGGTCTCACCAAACCTTCTATCCATCCGGGGTACGCAAATTGGTACCAGGCTTGTCTGGCAGGATATCAGCACTGACTCGGTACATTGGCAGGGCATCATGAGTCATTGTAAAACCCAGATATACGTTCATTCTTCTTTAACGGTGCTTGGAGTGGAGTCGAATGCGTGGCGCATCCCTCAGGGATTGATCAACGCTGAGAGCTTTATCCTTGGTCCTTTATCCTTTTTTTTAAATATAAACCTACTGAAACATAGTGTTTTCAGCTAGTAAGCTGCGACAGCAGCAATTGCCAGCATGGCAGCCGATCCTCACAGCTTCCACTGTTATTCCGACAGTTATAGGAGTTGGTATCGTCTTCATTCCCATTGGTGTAGCACTGTACCTCGCCTCGGAAGGAGGCACAGTTTCCTTTATTTATTTTTCTTGTTCATTCTTTTTCTTTTCCTTAAGATGCAAAGAGTTTCAAACCGTATTCGCTTGCCATAACTTGTCACTTATTGTTAACCTATCGATAACCATATCAGCAACGGCAATGGGTAGCATCTAACCAGAGATCTATTATTCTTCCGGCTTTAGAAATCCGCATTTCAATTGATAGTCGGCGTCGATGGTTGGAATGAGGACTACAGTAATCTACACATCTTTGCCAAAAGCAGATTAACTTCTGTCGTAACGAAATTTTAGATTTCTAGGGACCATGAAGCGGTTTTTTTTTTGGTTTAAATAGAAATGGCGTTTAAAATTTGGGAATATCTTCCTATATAATCCTCAAAGTCATAGGACAAAATGCCCCTTTTAAACTTTTCAATTAATTAAATTACCTAACGGTTGTCGGCACTTATTAAAAAGCCCTCAAAGTCATCAGTGGATCAATAGAATAGGTTGCGGTACTGAAGCTTTCATTCCATTGTATGCAATCCGTTTCTTTAGCTTTCTTATTAGTTTAAGAAAACTGCCTCCCAAAGGTTTACTGTCTCATTGTGGTTGGGAGGTGTTCCTGGGTGTCGGACTGTGATGTACAAGGGGGAGGGGGAGAGCGATTCGTCTCCCCGGCAAGGTCTCCCGAGCTGGGAAGGACTTCGGCGTTTCTATCAAGTCCAGCCAAGAGTAAACCAATACCAGGAGCTAGCACCGTCCTGGTATCAAAGTCGCATGGTAGCAAATCGCCCTCTAATCTGCAAGGGCTGCGGCTCCTTGTGGTGGCGAAGACTTGGGGCAGACTGTGGCCAGGCTGACCTCGGGACTCCATGAAAACGCAGTGACTATATCAGCAAAATTCCGAACAATGGAGAATATGCTGGAGGCCGCAAACTAGTGAGGACGGGCCGTACAAGTGTCCAAGTAAGTTATGAAAACAGACGTAGCTGTGAATGGGAATCGCCGTGAAGTTTGTGATGTTCATCACTGCTTGTGAGAATGTCATTTAGCAGTGGTGCATCCTCATTGTTTATCTTCTTCTTGAAAGCCACTTAGTTATCCATTATTTGGGAAGAACTTCCTGTAGAAATCACGGATTTTTTGCGGCATATTGCTATTATGGAAGGATTGTTTGTGTAACTCGGAAGGCTGCTAGTATTCATTTGTTTCAGTGAAGGAGTACACGATTGATTATACAAAGTGTGGGATAGGCGCTCCATGCGTATTGATGCTCAACATTACTGAGGATATGCAGGGTGATGTTTATATTTACTATTACTTGGAAAATTACTTTCAAAATCATCGGCGTTATGTGAAGAGTAGAAACGACAAGCAGTATCTCGGAAATCTTATGGTAAGCTTCTGGCATTTTGGAGATGTCGAGATGACAGAGTGGGTTGGTGGAGTTCTCATGTTGATGCTTTTTAGGAAGTTTCCGACTGTGAGCCCTATGCTTACAGCGAGAACAACGTTCCAATTGCTCCTTGTGGCGCCATTGCTAACTCCATGTTTAACGGTAGTTCCAAGTTTTGGTCTTCTGGCCTCCCGCTTTTGAGAAGATTCCTAAACAAAACTTTTGATAAAAACTGAATGCGTTGAGTGAATACAAGTAAATTCAGTAGTCGACATTAGTTTGAGGGTATGAAAATTTGGCACATTTTTCGAAAAGGAGAGAATTGTTTGGGGCCTATTTGTCTGCTTTCTCTCACTTTTTTCCATAGTTGATTTTCCCAATTTTTAAAGTTTCTACAATGCTCCTCTAGCTTGGATCGTTGCAAATTTCTAGTAGTTCTTTCTTGTTTGGGTGGAAGAATAAAGCAGGAACTCCAGCTGTTGCTTTGAACGCCCACGTGAGCCAAACACATTTAATACAATAACACTATGCGAATTGACTCCAATCCAGTGAGTGCGTGGTGGCTGGGAATTCTAGACGATGTGTATTTTTTCCAACGCATTTTATTTAGAGTTGTTTGCTTTTCAACTCATTTTTTTATAACATCTTCTTTTACTGATTCAATATTCTTCTTGCCGCATTTATATCCGTGTGGCTCGAGATGAGCTATTTCTCTCGCGTTACAATTTGCAAAAGACGGTTGTTGAGCAGGATTGTTTTCCTAAATTCCGCGAAGAACCCTTCGTTTTTGTACAGTTAGAGCATGTCAGGCTACTGGAATTTTGGGTAACGTATTCTTTGTTTTAGATACATATGAACTTTACTACGTCAAAAATTCTACGAGAATACGTGTTCCGGTTACCACAGATGGGGTATTGTGGGACGTGGATAAAGAGAGAAAATTCAAAAATCCTCCGGTTCCACCTGGCGGGGACCTTTGTGATGCGTTTAAGGTAGTAAATTAAATTTCCAAGGTATACGATTAGAGGTAAAGATTAGAACGATGCCGATAACAAATCTCGTAGAGCAACGCATCATTCTTGTGTTTTATAATTTTCAGTACTGTTTCATGTTCCACTCTTTCTGGGTTGATTCACGATGACATACATAGGGAAGTAAATACTTCTGTCCCACCAGTGAACCAGGTGTCACTTGTTAATCTTGAGATTAATGACTTCAACCCGAGCTGTAGCATTGCTCTGTACTCCAGAACATATGTAATCCAGTTGCGTGGAGTTAAATTCTGAGCACTGGTGTTGAGCATTGTAAGTACTTCTTCAGTTTTTTTTTATTTTACATTATCTATCTTCAAATCTACTGTGAGGATTCCAACACTTCTTGCATTCGAATCGTTTCCTCGCATTCATCGTCTAAGGAGTTCGAACGTTTTGCATGTTCTTTTAGTTGCTGCTTGAGGATTTCGTCTTTTTCATGAATATCATGAGATGTTGTTCTAATCAATTCCCCTTGCAATCGTGGAGGTAGACAGGCTAGGGCGTTCCAACATGTATTGCAAGAGAGCGTTGAGGCAGGGGTCGAACTAGCGCCTTTGCTTTCTGCTCGATGGCATAGCTATCCACGCCCAACTTCTTCGTTATACGTGTACGTATAAACATGTATATGTATATATGTGTTTGTGTATATATGTGTATACTTGGACACTTGAATGGTCCGTCTTCACTGGTTGTGCGGGTCCCAGCACAATTTCCGTTTTTCTTTTTGAATTTGCTAGTTTAACTATTGTGGTTCCCTGGACTTCCGAGGTCAGCCTGGCCAAAGTTTGCTCCAGGTCTTCGCCATCACAGGCAGTCGCAGTCTTTGTGGATTAGAGCGAGATTTGCCACCATGCGAATAGTTTGATACCAGGACTGTGGTGGATCCTGGTACTGGTTTACTCTTAGCTTGGATTCCTGATGATAACGCAGGACTCCTCAACTTAGGAGGCCCTGCTGAGGACAAATTTCCCCTGCTGTACTTCGCTGCCCGACGCCCAGGAACATCTAGTCACGATGAGTCGGTAAACCGTTGAGAGATACATGTGTATACATACATGTGCACCTGTAATACATATATATAATACATATATATATATATATATATGTATATATATGTATATATATATACATATATATATATATATATATATATATATATATATACTATATATATATATATATATATATATATATATATATATATATATATATATATATATATATATATATATATATAGCTATCTATGCAGTTTTGTTTCCCGTATTTTCAAGTTGAACCGGGAATTCCTGGTGAAGTGATGATATAAATCTTGTTTTACTTTCATATATTCAGTTGAGAAGAGACGTGTAAATAAATGTCGCTTCAAAATTTGGAAAGTCATATTAGTAAATTTGGGTAATGCTTTTTTTTGTTACTAGTATTTTAATTCTTAATGCTTTTATGACTATGATTCTTAGGGAGTTTGCAAATTGTTTACTTTAATGTTCACTTTAAAGGGAACTGCGAAGCCACCGAACTGGGCTGTTCAACCGTGTATGAATGGTGGATTCGAAAACGTGGATTTGATCGTATGGATGCGAACTGCTGCTCTTCCAAATTTCCGCAAGTTGTGGAGACTTGTAAATCGCAATGCGAACGATGTCCAGAGTAATAGCTTGTTCCGCGATGGTTTACCAAGTGGAGTTTACGAAGTTCGAATCAATTCCAGTAAGTTGTTAGTTAATAGATTAGGTTCAACTTTTTTCTCAAGATTCAGTCCCATATTCAATGTCTTCACTTCTGTCATCCCTGGATAAGGTTGGGTAATCCCAGTCCTTTGTCATGAATTTCAGCATCCTTTCGTTTTTTGGGAAAATAACCATTCTCAAGGAAACAAGACGTAAACTTTTAATGGTTCTTTCGCTATGCTCTTTCTCTCGTATTTTAGTATTCCTAATACAGCACCCACGGATCTCCCTCAGGCTACGTGGCGCGTCCCCAGGTGACGGATAGGGAGTTAACCGCGAACCAAAAGCGACCTCTGTTTCCCTGAGACGCAGGTGGATAGGTGGATCCAGGGAATGGACTCCCTGTTTCCGTTGCGCCGATTTGGCACATACTTTCTGTGTATGGTAGGCGTATTCATGCATGCGTGTGTGGGTGCGTTCTGGCTTATGCGGATTGTATTCTAAGAGTCAATTTGGCCAGAAGCCTGCAATCAAGTGACGGAAGTTGGGAGGCGGTTAGGAGTCGCCTCCAACAAATAAGCTCCATGTCCACTCTGGGAGAGCCCGGCAAGCTATCCGTGAGCATACCCAGCCCCCACGTTTCAGAGCCCAGCAAGCTATACGGGGGTATCAAAATGTTAAACAAAAATGCTAAACACAGTAAAAAAAACGGGCCTCATTCCCCTGACCCCGAAAGAACCCACAGTTTCGCATCGTTGGATAGGAGGAGTACGGAGAGGCTACTAAAATCTCTGGGGCCAATGGAAGCTGCCTGGATTACAAAGAACTGTGGTGAGGATCTGTACCTTCGATGCACGTACACTTGCATTCTAGTCCTCGATAGAGGACATGTTCATGCGGGCAAAAAGGATAAGGTACGACGTCATCGGCCTGGACGAGACGAGACGACGACACCCATTCAACGCCGTCTATGACACCGGGAGAAGAACTGTTCCTCGGAAACATACGACAGTAGAGGAGTCGGCGGCGTCGGCGTTCTCGTCAACACGAGTTTGTCCATGAACATCGTTGGAACACCTCACAACACGAATCGGACCTTTACGATTAAAAAGATGTGGATCATACGGGCTTTGACTATCTTCGTCGTTTACGCGCCGACTTCAAAATACGACGAAGAAGAAGTCAAAGCGTTCGATATGGACTTGGAGAAGTTGCTACAGAGAAGAGCATACATTCTTCAAGGTCATCACTGGAGATTTCAACGCCAAGATTGGACGAAGAAGAACGTCACATTGGGACCCACTGCTGAGAATGGAACGAACACGGTGAGCGGCTTTGTGAGTTTATTATGGCGACCAAGACCATCCTTGGTAACTCGCAATTCCAGAAGCCCCACCCTCAGCGCTGGACGTGCGAGTCTCCCAATGGAGAGTACCATAACGAAATAGACCACATCATAGTAAATCGAAGGTTTTGCCTTACCGATGTCGCTGTTGTCCCAAAATTCTACACGGGATCAGACCACCGTCTCCTTCGTGCAGGATTCTATTTCTCGCGCAAAGGAGAAAAAAGCCGCTAAATTCAAAAAACCGAAGTCCCAGAACCACCGCAAGCTGGGACTTATTCAGTTCATTAGTCTGCTGTTGGGAAGATGCCGTTGTCGATAACATCGACGAAGGATACGATCGGCTCATTTAACATCTTCACGTTAGCTCTATGAAAGCTGAGAGTTCGAAAGTCACCAAGAGACGTTTTGTCTCCAGAAACACTCGAGCTGATACGCCAGCGTGGAATCGCACGAGCTGCAGGCAACCGCCAGCTAACGTTCCAACTTGCAAAACAATGCAGACAGGCGAGAAAAGAAGATCTTAAAGAGAGAAGAGCAGCAGTAGTGGTCGAAGTTGCAGAGGCTGGGAAAGCATTCGCAGAGTCCACCGAAGCTTCGCCAATTACAAGACCAAGATGATTGCATTCCGACGCCCAGACGGAACAGTTACAGTGTCTAGGAAGGCAATGGAGAAAACCATTCACGAATACTACTCATATCTCTTCGATAGCCACGTCAACTTTCCGTTATACGAAATAAAGGAGGATGGATATGTTATATGACCGGTTCTCCCTTCCGAAATCCGACATACCATTTCGGCGGTGAAAAATCGAAAAGCACCAGGCCCGGACAGGATAAGACCAGAACACCTGAGGAACCTTCCGTCAATCCTCGTAAACACACTGGCCCGGCTCTTCACACGTTACCTGTCTGAATGCAAGGTACCCTATCCACTGGAAGACCAGCAAGACCGTGTTATTGTTCAAGAAGAGTGACCTACAGGATATCGGCAACTATCGCCCAATCTGCTTACTGTCTGTCGTCTACAAATTTTTCCACTAGAGTCGTCCTAAACAGGATTGACACAACATTGGACGAAGGACAGCCACGTGAGCAAGCAGGGTTTCGAAAAGGATTACACGGTGACCACATCCACACGGTAACAAGGCTCATTGAAGTATCGCGAGAGTACAAAAGACCGCTCTGTCTCACCTTCATCGATTTACAGAAGGCATTTGATTCAATTGAGAAAGAAGCAGTCATGGAAGCCCTCGATAGTCCCAGGAGTCCCTACTCAGTACATAAAGATTGTTCGTGAGCTGTACAAAAATTTCACAACCAAGATATCAGCATTCTACAACGATATTAACATTGACGTCAAAAGAGGGGGTTAGGCAAGGCGATACCATCTCGAATTATTTATTGCCACCCTCCATAACGTCATACGAACACTGGAATGGGATAATATGGGAGTGAAAATCGATGATCGGCAGTTACACCATCTTCGCTTTGCTGATGACATCGTCCTTATAACATCGAACTTTAGCCAAGCGGAACGTATCCTTACCGACTTTGATAAAGTCTGTGGAAAGATTGGTCTTCAACTAAATCTCACAAAAACGATGTTCATAAAGAACGGATTGGTTTCGTATGCTCCATTCAAGCTCATCGGAACGAATATCTCCGAATGCTCCAGTTATATCTATCTAGGTCGAGAAATCAATATGATGAACGACCTAGCTCCAGAGCTGAGCAGAAGGAATTGAGCGGCTCGGGGAGCTTTCAAGAACATCTAATATGTAATGAAGAGGACAAAGAACACCCATTCCATGCCCACCGTTTTCAACTCAACAGTACTTCCTGCACTAATGTATGCGTTAGAAACCTGGTCGCTACGTAAGCAGGATGAAAGATCACCCAGCGTTAATGAACGCGCAGTCGAAAGGACGATGCTAGGAATATCCCGTTTCACACAAGTAGAGGATGGGATCCGAAGCTCCGACCTGCGTCAACGTTCAAAAATCAAAGATGCCGTTCTGTACGCTCAAACAGTCGAAGATAAGGTGGGCGGGACACGTAATGCGTATGAATGACAACCGATGGACGAGAGCCGTTGGTAACTGGATTCCTAGGGATCTCAAACGTACTGCAGGAAGACCACCGACCCGATCGATAGTCATAGTTCTTCACGAAGAGCCTAGAAGAAAGATATGATGCTCGACGAATCCCTAGAACGAGCAGAACCCACTGGGCTACTCTTGCGCGCGACAGGGGAAAAATGGAAGATTCACTGGCGCACGCTCGAGTCACTCGATGATCAACGGGACTGTAGGTGATATAGGTGGCAGGTAATACATCACTGGGTTTTCTTGGGATCGATTTATCTCGTAACGCACAATATATGAATCTTATTTACTTTATAACTTATCTGGCATCTTCATTTTGTTTTTGCTGCCTGTTTCTAAAGATCCCACACCTAGTCCCTCTCATTTTCGTGGGTTTCTAAGTTTGTCGTAGAGTTAGATTCAGAATTTTTTTCCAGGTTATCCTGTGACAGCGTTTGGTGGTCGGAAATCTTTTGTAGTGAGTACAACAAGCTGGGTTGGTGGAAAGAACTCTTTCCTAGGTGATGTGACTTTGCATTTATCCGATTGGGAATTTTTAGTGGTGTGTACATGTACGTGTAATTTTAGGCATTGCTTACTTAGTCGTTGGATCACTTTCTATTGTGCTGGGCATTGTATTTATAGCAATTCACATAAAATTTGGACATTCGTAAGTTCCTTTGGCTACTTAGTTTTTTCCTTTTTTCTTCCTTAGTTTGGCCTTTATTATGTAATATCTCATTTTCTTACAACATTTCCTCTAGGGTAAACGAGCTGAGCAATGTTGGGCCTTCACATTAAGTGTTATTACGAAGTAATTCATCTGAAGGTTTCATCCTTGGGAGGAATTTTTGTCCATAGATGTAATACCTGTCAAGTGCTCACAAATCTTTTAAAGCTTCGATTTGTCTAATAGTAATTTCCTAACCAAATCTCTTCTTTTGTCCTGTAAACAAGTTATGGGTGTGTGTGTGTCAGTACCAGAGGTACTGTAGCTGTTCAATTCCAAACTGTTTTCGTAATCTTTCTGGCTAGTCGTCGTAGTGAACTTAAGTTTGTCAGTTTGATATACTGTGTTATACGAATTAAATAACATACTTTAATTTTCCTTCTGTGACACTCTTTTTTCATATCGTTTAATATTTGTGAATGCCTTACAAGTTGTGATATCGCATCTTCTGCTACATGGCTGTTTCTGTTTTTTATAGGCTCTTTAGAAATGAAATCTTATGGCCGGATTGTATTCTGTGGAAAACAGAAATAGAACAAACGGCATGTATGTGATAAACGACAATGAAGGTTGAACTAGGTCGCTATTGTGATTGTTGTGCTAGCTACCAAAATATACAGATTTCCCGCTGGGCAGTAACACCCTGTTTTTGTGCTGAACGGATTTGGGAAAGATTGCTAACTGTGACTAACTAAGTTCGACGCATAGCCGACGTATATATTTTCTTTTTAAGTGGTTCGTTTTGCTACACATGGCTCTTTTTAGTGCATATTTTTTATATCTATTTATTTATTTGTTGGAACTCAATCAGTGGCTTGTTCAACGTAGATATGATGACGAACGTAGTTCATAGAAATGTGTTCTGTGCATATAATAAGCCACGAAGACCCTATTTTAGAGGAGTTGATTTGCGAGAAGACTGTTATTGTTGAAAAAAACATATACACGGCAAAGGTCGATATAGGTAAAGAGGGGATAGGAATGTTTCGACTTGAGAACTGGTAAAATTCGATTCACGGGGATCTGTTTGCTGTCATAAGTTGACAACTCATTCAGCAGACTTCGTCTAGAGCTGCGTTCACCAATGGGCTTCTAAGCAGTTTGTATTTATAAACAGGCATCAGGTCTTTTTTTAAACCGGCTTTTCATTAAACTTTAGTACGAATAATCGATACTTTGTTGTATTCATGGGATTGCACGAGATTGATACCAGATCTTTACCGTGGCTAACATTTCGGCGCTTTCAGCTTTTTTTGGATCCTGAATGAATCGAATAGATTCCCCACAGCCATTCATTCCTCTGATTTCGATCTTCGTTGTCGCATCGACTTGAATCCAGTGAAGTGGGACCACCTCTCGACGCCTCTCTAAGCTTTCAGAGCCGCAATGATTCTCTCCAATCATTGCGACGCTTAAGAAACGAAGGCGCCGAAACGTCAGCAGCAATCAATATTTAGTAACAACCTCTTGTAATCTCATGAACACAACAAAGTTTCGATAAAACACCAAGTTTTGTCAGTCCATCCTTTTAGCAGTGCGTTATGCTCAACAATATTTTACAATCTACAACCTACAATTTGTACATACGTAAAGGATAAACGATGAAGCTCTCGGCGTTGACCTATCTCTGAGGGATGTGCCGTGTATTCAACTTAATTAAGCATCATTGGTGGTGATCGAATACACATATGAGCTTTACAGTGATTCGCGGTGGCCTACCGATGTTGCCGACCGCGAAGGGATGGAGGGCTTGATGGGCCTGAGGCGAGGTGATGGACCCCATTTGTATTGCACGTCGCCTTCGACCACTGCACTACACGCGCCCTTTACATAAATATAATTCAAAATGGCAACATACAATTAACAGACTTCAAGTAGAACTTCGTACCAAAAATGTACACTTCGTTTGATGCTCATTAGAACATTTCAAATTGTAACGTTCCACACTTAGATTCTGTGTTCTCGTCCCAGTGATGCCGCTCGCTTCAAGGATGTTAGAAGTTAACGGCGTGAAAGCAATCGCCCATCCAGCCTAACGCATCCACGTCTACCTAAAGCTCTTCAGTGAGATTTTCCGCACGTGTAGGTCTTTCACACAGTAATCAGTGACTAAGTGTAAAAGCAGAACCGTACGTATCTAATCTATAAGTGAAAAAGACGTGTCTAAACCAAGAAGCGGAAATGTACCTACTACCTACTTGTCCTCCTAACAATATGAACAATAGTTTGCCATTGCTTGTGTCGAAAGGCGAGTAGGTTCTCCTGGTTTTAACACTCAATCACCTGAGGTTTCGATAACTTGGGGTAAAGAGTCGGGTTAGTCAATGTGGTCGTTATGGTGATGTCCTTAATTTTACATATACCATTTCCACTCTGCACTGTTATTCCCTGTACCTGCCTTCATCTTTCTATTGGATAACCTAGTTGGAAAGTGACTTCCCTGTTTCCCCCACAGCTGAAACTATAATGGAACTTAGGACTTTTTTTAATAGGTCGTAACCACAGAACAGACTTTTGTGTTCCATCTGTGGGCACGGAGATCGCTTCCTTCATCCACAAAGTCGTAAGTCTAATCACTACAACTTGGTCAGACCTCCAGTTATTGGAGCATAGCTACCAGCACAAACTAAAAATTCTGCTGGTGTAGCCGTTTATCGAGTACAATTTAAATGCCTTAAATCCCTACTTGCGTCTTTCATGTGGAATATACTAATGGAAAGGAGTCATATCTTTAAGCATCACAAGATATTCTTCTACAGAAGTATTTACAAAGCTTCTTGCCCACTGCCTACTCTTTTTGATGGCAGGGTATATTGCGAAATATGACTTTAACGAAGCCCACCAGATGCTGAGATATTTGCAAAACTCCGGAACGCAGGCGTCTACGGTTGGGAACGAACGCGCTATTGTCCTTTCCGGGGAGTAACGCGTTCACCACCACACCATGCGGGACCTTCGTTTCGCCTGTCTCTCAGCGCGTTACTTCCCGGAAAGGACAATAGCGCGTTCGTTCCACGCCGTAGACACCTACGGTCCGGAGTTTTTGCAAATATCTCAGCATCTGGTGGGCTTCGTTGAAGTTATATTTACAAAGCATTTATATGCTTCTGCATTTACTAAGTTCGGTTAGTAGTTTAATCCCGGTTAACTTGCCTCATCGATTTATACTGCTTCTTCGGTAAAATGGCGGTCGGTCAGCACCAATAATTCCTCGACTCCGAAAGTCTGATAATTCCCATCGTTAAACACAGATCGATCAGTCTTGTTATCTCGCTAATATTACCACGACGATGCTGAGATATGAGAAAAAACTCGAAACCCTACGTGAGTTTCGAACTCGCAATCACACTTTCTCCAGGCTCACATGTTATCCAATGCAGCAATCAAGGTCCTTGCTTTGCCTTTACCTCAGCCAATTTTTTGCCCTAACGGCGCTATCAGCGTCAAAATATGTGGGTTCCATAACGTATGCTTCTGCGCAACATATCTGTAGTTCTCGTTCACAATAAAAACATTGGTAATAAATTATTCATAGAAATCTTTTGACACCGGTGAAAAAACCGTCCATAGCAACTGTCATTGAAGATACACTGATTGCGAGACATTAAATTGTTAAACCACTCAGTGCTGGCTTCACAGTGATCATCACCAGCACAGCCGTACTTATCCCCAATTCCTTTCCTTCGGATTCTTCGAATGAAAAGCAAAAGAGATTCTTTATTGTCTTGTTCATCCTCAGCTTCTTCATCGTCATTCTTGAATGAGTCGGCCGATATTCAGTTCATCTCATGATATGATTCAAAGCTATAAAATTCAATTCTTTAAAAAGAAGAATGCATCCGAAACGATAAACGACATTCGATTTCTTGAGAGCAACATGTGGTAAAAAGGTATGTACTTAGCTGTAGCAGCCTAGCAAGCTCTTCTATAATTCCTGTAAACTATCAATTTTTTTAAGAATTTTAGTTATCAAAAGATGAACTCCGTCCACTATATGAGGCGTACACATATGAAGTTCAGGTAACTAGTAGTTGCCGCCTGTGTAGCGCAGTAGCTAAGGGCGCCCTGCAGTGCATATGGGATCGATCCTGCGACCTAGGATCACCAAGCCCTCCATCCCTCCACTAACTCGATACATCGGTAGGCCACCGTGAGTCACTGTATAGGCGAAAAATCCATTCAGTCACTCCTAAAGAAGCTTGATGAAGTCGAATGCATGGTGCATTCCTCACGGTTTGATCAACGCCTACACCATTGTTCTTTTTTTTAACAGACAATTGCTTTACTTCCAATTGTTAAGGTGAATCACAGTCATAGTGTGGAATACAGATATAAAAAATACCGTAATGCACCTAACATAAGTGTAAAATATTTCAGTATTTCAGCAGTTGTTGGGACGACTAGCTGCTATATATGAATACTAAGTACTTAAGAAGATTCAGTCCGAATTAGCTGCTCGCCTTCGCCTGCGCCACGTGCGGCTTTTGGCGATGAGTAGCCACAAGGCCGGACATCTTAAACTTTGGTAAATAAACCTTTATACGTATATACATACTTTTTGCACATACAATGCAGTAAATTTCGAAATATATGTACAATAACCTACGAGCAAGGTGGTCCAGTGGGCAGTAGAAGAATGGCTAACAAATTACATTAACGAAAACACATAATATTATTCAGCAGATTGATGAGCGCATGAGATATAGTTAGGAAATATTGTATTGCTATAACTTCAACAAGGTTAGGATTTACGTGCTCACAGTGCAAGAATGTGATAGCGAATTGCGGGATTGCTTTAGCAACGAGGATGAGAATTTACGGAGTATGGTATCTGTGAACATTGCGAGTATTTAGGATAATTGTTACCTCAACAACACGTATTAGATGTGAATCGCTGACAACCTTAATTTACTGATAATGCAAGAGCTTAAAACTTCAGTTCACAACAATTTTGCACACGCGAATCCAAGGAGATGTGAAGGAGGAATAATAATTGCGAAAGCAAAATGAAGGGGAAGGGCAACGGCGTGTTCCAAGGCGTCATCAGAAGGCAAATGAACATGCTAAGAGGAGTGGCTAGATCCGAGCGAGTGGCGTTGGTCGCCGGGTCACGCCACGGGTCGCAAGGTCTCGCCCCTAAGCAATGCGTCGTGCCTGGTATTGTGCCCGGTGGTGTATCTGATGGTTATAGTTGCCGTATTTACTGACGTGCCCGATGGTTAGGATAGGATATGAATGTAGGGCACTCGGCACCATCAGAACATAAAGAATAAAGTTACAAAAAGGGAACATTATTTCCTATTAGATAATATTTATTGGTCGACTTTATTGGTAAACCTTGGTATTAGATAAACCAAAGCCTTTTCAATAACGCTGAGGTGTTCCCAGCCCCTCATGTCCTCTACTTATCGAAAATGTTTATTGTCGAAAAACTAGCACCGCTCGTTATTTGAGGTATTTCAGTCCAGCCGAGCTTTCCTATTTATTCAGCCGCAATGAAATTAAGCCTGGTTCCACCTTAGGAGCCATGAAAAATTGAGCGTTGAGCGTTATGTTAAGTGGAATCGCTAGATTTGTGGTTTTATTGGTGAAGGGAGATAATACATATAGTGGGTCTCGCCATGAAATCAATTCCTTAGTGGAAATACAAAATCGTAATATCGTATGCCGTTTATAATGAAAGCATAGAAATTCCCATGACTGACTTTCTATTAACCTCGGCACTGATCAAATAATCCTCTATATTCTTATAGAGTATAGATTTGCTATTTTATTCTTTAATTACAAATAAGCAGACGTTTCGCCGAGTTTTTCCTTGATCAGAGCCTGGAAAGGTCAAGTTGTCCGCAGTCTACCCAGCCAAACACCTCCATAACCAAGCAGGGAAAATGCTAAACTATGATTTCAATTCGATTGGAGACAAAATAGCTTCCTCACCTATTTACCGCTTTCTATGAGTCTTCCACTGGGTATGTCACGTGGAGACCAACCTGCACAGAGTTCACATCGAAGCGTAATGTGCCCGTCACATTAAAATAGCAGTCCTAAATACTGTCGAATATCACGCGTTATTACGAAGCACTCCCTCTGCGGTTTACGTCTTCTCGGAGTTTTTCCAGAGTGCTCCCAGATATTTGCGCACTGATGTTTTCGTTTCGTGTGGGAGAATAATAACTTCAACTTCCAAATCTCCCATGTGCCGAGTGGAGTATTTGGTTTAACTTTAAGCTTACCGAATAGATGCACATGTTCTAGGGACGCGGAGTGGTCTACCCGTTTCGCCAATGTATTCGTCCCCGCACGCTTTACAAGAGATCACATAAACTGTACCCGAATTCATGCAATCACAGGCTCTGCAGTTAGCACATATTAAGCAATTTTGTATTGTGCATAGACGGTCATACAGGCGCTTGCGAGCTAGTTGGCCTCTTACCGAATTCTCTAGACTGGTCCTTCTTAAGCAACGCTTTGCAGCTGTACTTATTTCTGTCTGAAGAGAAGGGTAGTATAAACCTCACACCTTAGTGTAGCGTTATCACTTGGGGATGTCGTTTCCTCTCTGCACCTATCCCTAGGTGTTATAATTTCGTAGTCATTGGATATGGCTATTTACCGCACCAATTTCCGGGATTCCTTCTTCTGCTCTCATCCTGTGCACACGCTTATGTCTGTTCGGAACATGTTTCATACAAGCGCTCTATTTGTATGTGAGGGTGACAGGAGAAGTAATGAACCAGTGTGTGTTTATTACTTGGCTTTTGGTACCATTTTGTAACGTAGCCATTTTCGAATAGGTTAATATGAACGTTCAGAAATGGAAGCCAGTTTTCCTTCGGGGAAACAAAATGTACATTGGCTGTTCATTCAATAACTCAAAGCATTTGCAAAGGAAAACACATCCTTTTTTGTATTGGAGCAGATAAGAAAGCAATCTATATGTCTACAGTATAGTAGTACTCGGAGATCGACTACGGGAGCTTACACCTTGGACCGGTAAACATAACGTCTAACCGGAATGCTCAGTAGTTCAATAGCCACATAACTAACATGAACTTATTAAATTTAATAACAGAAATTCAATTTTCCACGCAGCTGTGGTGACATAGAGGTGTTATAAAACTTTTATTCGGCTGACATTTCGGCGCGTTTGCCTTCCTCGGACCCGTGTCGATCCAAGTCAATGGTCCGCAGCTGGTCGATGTTGCTGTGTGGATATTCGTAGTCGCATAGAGTCGAATCCAGTGGAACGACCACTGCCCGATTTAAAGGCCTCAATCAGCGATGCCCTTTTAAAAAGTACGGATGTCGATGGACTACCTTCTAATGGTCTATCTAATGATCCAATATTCTATGATCTGCTTTTTGGCGGGCACTGCGTACTTTAGTTGCTAGTACTCCATTGGCTGGCACGTGCCGGACAGTATCTGAAGGAATCCAAGATTAATACTGCGTATCGCGCTCTATTTATAGTCCACTCAACTCGATATGAGGTTTCTGTGAACACTATAAGATCGCCGAAAAGTGCTGCAGTGAAGTGGACATTCGACTGCTATCGAGAATGCTCTTGAGAAATCATCGACACGATAGTCAAAACAAAAATGACTCAAAAGACCGACTTTCTACAAACCTCGGCATAAATAGTTGATATATTTATTTATATGACCCCATAAACTGGTCTTGTTTAGCCAATGCGAGGTTGATACAGGTCTTCGTTGTCGCTGTTGTTGTTGTTGTCGTTGCTGCTGGTGTTGCTGGTCGATGGCTGACGTTTCGACGATTTCGCCTTCCTCAGAGTCTAGACGTATTTATCGTAACAGTAGTCTTATATTTGGTGAAATAGTTACAGTATTAATGAAGATCAAACTTTCAAATAAACACTGCATTGATAAAGGCAACTCACCATGCTGTTACGAGCGAGACTGGCCCATGCGTTGTTCACATGGGGTGCGAACGAGAACCACCCAGGGGTCAAAATATCATTTTGAAATATGGCGCCAGGTCACGTGTGATAGTGAGGCATTCGTCTTTCCGGTTCAGCTTTAGATTTTTGAAATTTATCCAAAACGCCTCAAGAGTTTTGCGCGTTGATGTTTTCGATTCCTGCGCTAGGATCCGCGCAGTCACTTCAAAATCATCGCCATTGTGCTTTTGTGCCCTATGCGTACCTAGAGGAGTGTTTTGACGAGTTTAACTTTCCCATCTAGATGTTCTTTTATGCGGACACAAAGTGGCATACCCGTTTCCCCAATATATTCCTCACCGCATGCGTTACATGAGATCAAGTATATTACAGCTGACCTCCCCGTCTTTCCCGTTAGGACAGATCACACAGTTTTCTGAGCTGCACGAGCGGTCATAGAGACGGTTTCGAACTAGCTGACGGCGTAGGGTATTGGGTGGGATGTCAATAATCGTTACATAATTTTCAAGACCACTTTTTCATAAGCATCTCTTAATGACGCAACTTACTTCGTTTGATATGAAGGGCAGCTTAAAAGCGATTTTACTTACGTCCGAAACATTATTTTGCGGAATTACCCTACGTTTTTGTCTGACCCGACTGACTTCTGCTTCGTAGCCATTGGAAATGGCTAATTTTTCATGCCAGGTTTAGCGATCGTTTATCTTTACATCTTCTTAGAAGGAACTGCCCGATTACGCCATGAATTCCACATCAATTCCACAACATTTACCGTATTTACTTAATAACCTCTTGAAGAATGAGCGTTCAAGATTTCTTCTAATGTGCTTGTTTCACTTTACTCCATCTCTCGAATCTTCGTTCTTTACTCTTCATTGATATGCAACCTCTCTTTGTCGATCGTCTTTTATATTCTCACTTATTGTACACACGAAGTTTAACCATACAAGTTTGAGGTCCACCTTACGCATACAACAATAAGTTCTGCGTGGTAATACTCAGAAACCTTGTTCACACTCCACTGATTCTCTTCATCTGGGTACCTCAGCACTTTTTTTCGTAGAGCTTGTCGTTTACTTGCGTAATCCATGAAATTCTCGGATTTGTTTGTGAATTCGATTGATACTTGAAGATTTTGACTTGTTCATAAATGTCGTTGATTGGTTTTTTATGAATAATTTACCTTAGAAGTCCAGTGGCATTCGTAAACCGTCCCCACGTCTTCCCCATGAGAAGCTGCCGGTCTTTGTGAATAGTAGATTGAAGGAGCTTTTCGCGGACAAGTCTGATACTAATTGGCATACCTCGAAGGTAACGAAGGGGGATTGATAAGTATCGGACATTGTCGAACCGAGATGCCCGTTTGTATCGTAAGGAACTTCCAAAAAATTGCTGCCTTAAATGTGTATGGGGACCTGAAATATCATGAAAAAAGTAGAGTATTACTCTTATAAATATAGCCTACCCGTTAATAACCAACATCACAGTGAAGAGCAATATGAAGCGCCTGATTCAGTTCTAATCACGTTAATCACAGATTGACCAATACAGGCGACGACGATGTTTTCACTGCCCTTATTACCCCCCTAAAACTGCCCAATGGGTTTTGCTGACTAGAGTGACAAAAATGAGCATTTTCAAATGAAGCCATCTTTTTAAATTTTTTGGCGCTGTTAAGTGCAGCAGGTTTCTGCGAAAAAGCTCATTTAACCATGTGATGGTGGTTTAAATACTTCTTAATAACTAGTTTGGATTACAGTAAAGACATGGCGTCACTTGATTGTAGGCTTTAGATTGAAGGGACAATCTGCACACATGTAAACACATCCACATATGTATAATATGTGCACGCACATGAAGAGGGTATTTAAATGCCAATCCGTCATAGCAGAAACACGGTGTGCATCTCCTGAATCTGTTCGCATTACAGCAAAAAACATGGGGTTCACATTAGGTCTGGGTATTCGTCCGAGTTTAGGCTCCATACCCCACCAAAGGATGAAACACGTAGCTTCGTGATTCCATTCGAGATTTGCTAGTTTCACTGCAGGAAGGGTGGGTACATGATCTGATTCAAGAGCGTTACATATGTCGCACAAGATGAACATAAAGTTACCACATAAGTTTGCCGCATACCTTGTGATTGTTCTAAGGCCTTCCATAATTTTTTGTGGTTGTCTTCTTTCTTTAAGCTACATGTGATACAGACATTAGAGCTTTGGAAATTGTGGAATTTTGTTTCTTCTTTGACAGCATTCTCCCAAATATCCAGCGGAGCCGTTCTTCGTATTCTAGTTCGTCTAAACAGTCTGTCAATAAAACTCAGTTTGTTGAAGCGTTCATATGACGGCTTATTTCATTTCGTGCTTCGTAATCTTAAACAGATGGCTAGAAATACCTTAATGAACTGGGAATATCCAGACTATTGTTGATTCTATTTGGTCTGCATTAGATAAGTCTGCGACAAAAACATTGTTCTATCCCATGGTTGGAATACTGCATATCTAATGCAATTAAAAGTAGCTAAATATAAAGCAATTAATAAGTAGTACTAGACGATCAGATTCGCTAGTCTGCTGAGTGAGACAACACATAATTCCGTGTAGGCTACGGACATGCTGGATTTTTGACAACAGACGGTAATTTCTCCATAGCTAAAGAAGGTGAGGGGTTGAGAGCATAACAGCATTATAGACGAGACTTTGATTTACCGTTCTAGTGTTAGGCATAGTATGTATTGAACTACTTACTATATGATGCTGTGGTCCATCATACAGACACTTCGCTGACAGCGTTTCGAAATGTTTTGTAGTTCTCGTCCAGCCTTATTTCAGTAGTAATTTTATATCGTTATCACACTCCATAAGATAACAATGAGTCGCCATTGCTACTGAAATAACAGCCAATAAGTAGTCAAATTACTGCTCAATGAACTCGTTC
Organism: Angiostrongylus vasorum; assembly: GCA_018806985.1. Lineage (NCBI taxonomy): Eukaryota > Metazoa > Nematoda > Chromadorea > Rhabditida > Metastrongylidae > Angiostrongylus > Angiostrongylus vasorum. The sequence continues at coordinate 2,227,293 of JADANN010000202.1, read as the reverse complement.
AAAAAATACTTTTTGCACCTGTAGAAAGTAACTGTTCACAGTCTACACCTGACAAAAAATCATTTTTGAACAAACTATCTGCCAAGTGCATAAGATGCGGTAAAAAAGCTATAAAGAGTAAAGGATAAAGCTCCCGACGTTGGTCGATCCGTGAGGGATGCGTCATGCATTCGACTTCATTGAGCAACGTTTGGAGGTGATTGAATGCATATCTGCCCTTTACAATGATTCGCGGTAGCCTACCGATGTATCGGGCCAGTGCTGCTATCCTCCTAGACAAATATGGTACCAATTTGCTGAACCCGGAGGGATAGAAGGCTTGGTGGGCAACGGGCGAGAGATCGATTCCACTAGTGTGCGGCGGGGCGCCTCCTACCACTCCGCCACACGCGCTCATGAATACTGGTTGAGTCGACTTTCATCAAAATGAAGCAGTAAAAGAAAATGTACTGGATACAATGCAATTTCTGCGCTTTTTGCCCTTCCTGCACGTATGCAGAGCATGTAGTGCATCCCGAATGTTTTGTTTTAAATGGATAGAGTAGAATGTAATAAAACGGATTGGCATTAAAGATGAAACTACACATTACGGAAAACGTTCTGCTTTGAAAAACATCCGTGAAAAAGAGCGTCAGTTCGCAGTGCCGTCGTGTGTTTATCGCTAGGTGCTTGATAATTGTGATATTTAATCAACTTTACATTCCGGGTGAATTGACACGTGGATCGCTGTGTTTCACTTTTTTATGTACTGTTTTAAAATTTCGAGAGCCGACTTTTCTTAACCTCGGCATGAGAAATCAATATGTATTGCTTCATTGATAGACTTTTATCATCATCCTTTTACTTTTTTTTCCTCTTATTTACCTCCTATTTTTTTTCCATGGTAGGGTATTTTGTGGAATATAACCACCAAGATGCTAAATGCTAAGATATGAGATAAATTTTCAAGCCCAGGTGAGTTTCGAACGAATAATTAGCATTTCCAGGGGTTATCACGTTCAGTATAACACATCGATTCGTGCTCCCCAAATCATTCTTGCAGACGGGTAATTGCTGATGGCATCACTAGAGGAAAAATTGGCTGAGAGAAAGGCAAAGTACTGGCTTTTGCGGTGCGGAGCATATGAGCTCCCGGAAATGGTAATCATCGGTTCAAAACTCACCTGGGGTTTTCCTCATATCTCAGGGCAACTGTGTTTGACTTGTAGGTATTTGTTAACACAACATTTTCCTATCATTATTTATCTACATAACCTCACGTGGGGCGCGCATGCACAATCTTTAGAGATGTACTGCTCACCTGATGGACCGGTAGGGCACCGCAAATCAGTGTAAAGTCTAGACATGCACTCATTTGATTCTAAATGTAGTAAAATTTACTGTGCATTCTTCAAAGGTTAATCAACGTTAAACTCTTTACTCGCTTCATAATCCAATGCAAATTATTAGGTGGATCCCTATGTTCTGCTTCCTCTAGTACGTTTTACCACATCCATGGTCCACCAAGGTTTTTCGGATTTGAGTGCGGACTTGGTTGCTGGTAAAGAATTCCTACTCCTTTCTACGGATATCTTTAAATTCTGCTCGAGACGAATCTCAGCGTAATCCTGAGATGGGTGTAGTAGAGTATTTCCGTAATCATGTCTTCGCCACTAGCCAACTATCTGTAGCTGCCTTAGCCTCGAAAATGGTTAAAAAACAGAGCATTTTACCAGTGCTCGTCGTGTCACTTGAGCGAGTGAAGCCGTCAGATCAACTGTGGTACTCCATTGGAAGGGAATGGATTTATTTGTGTCCGAGTTGACCAAATATGAAAAGGATTATCCGTGATAAGATGGATCAAGTGTACTACAGTCTGCATGTAATCAAACAATAAGAATCGGTAACTACCAGAGCGTTGGTTTTAGGTTATTCCAATGATCCTACGGTCCAACTAGGTGAACATTCGAGAAAAAACCGTAAAGAAGTCGATTTTAGACTAAGCAAATACTATCCTAAAACTGCATTCTGCCAAATGAGGTCGTTGAGCTTCCATCCAACGTCAGGCTGTAAAAACATGAAGGATTCTAGGGAAAGTTAATCAAAAACTACAAGTGCATAGCCTATACGATGTAGGTTATTGAATATATGATATATGCCATGTAGTAGTTGTAGTGACATTATTTTTTATCCGAAAAAAACAGTGATGCTTGGCCCTGAAGTGCTACGGAGGCGTGGCAAAAACGCGTAAAAATTGCCACGCATATAAAACAAGGTTTCATTCAAGTTCAGAAGACTTTCACTGAAAAAAAATGTTGGTAATCTGACGATCTTCATCCTTCGTCATGATGTTTTATGTGATATTCTTGATCACCATCATTACTGTGCTGTTTTTTTTGTTTTCACTTTATACGTCCTGTGCCTCTACTTGGCGTTCACGCGAAGGAATTCGAAGCCGTTCAGTAGCTGTTTCTTCAAACTCTGGTGGAATGGGGTAAGAGCATAAGCATAAAGATAGCGTGAAGTGTAAACGAAGTATTGTAACTACTTCTTAGAACAGGCTTTTTTCTTTTCATTCCAAGAAATTGTTGTCGTCTAGTTTTTCTGTTTTACTTCAGGGGGTTATGGATGTTTTGGCCATCCTATTCTATGTATCGACCATGTGTCCACGCTGTTTTCATTCCACGCTGCAGTTTTTCATCTCATTGAATGATTTCGTTTGGTGGACAAAATTTGCCTTCATATCTCAGGAACATTTCCTGTACATTCAGCTCACAAATATTTTTCTGACAATTTTATGTCGAATGGTAGCTCTCTGCTTTGCAACGTCGAGAATGGCCGTGGTAAGTCATTCTGATTGTGATGATCTGTTCGATCCATTCGCGACCCTGATTGGCAAGGGTTTTCTCTTTGGATGGGGGTGCTGTATAACATGGTCCTGTCCCAACCTTGACTACAACAAGTCGTTAAACGAGTATAACGCAAAGAATGCTGTAGAAGTTGTTCACTTTACTCTAAGCTGGCACTTAGTTTCAGTAAAGATGTGAAGTGCAAATTATAAGCTGGTGGAAAATTAATGACGGTTTCGTAGTTATGAATTCTATAGACAAAATGAATTTACTGTTTACATTTCGCTGCATAGCGTTTTGAAGTCTACTTCTTCTTAGCCATGTAATATTTTTTTTACCCCCTGATTCACAGTTGTTGGAACGATGCTCTGAGGGCATAAAAATCGTATCGTAAACTCAGACGTGGATATAAAACGGCGATATTAAGTGGAAATTCCATCGAACCATGAGCGACGAAATAGTTCTCGAATGTGCATTACGAAAATGGCTCTACAAGTTTTGTATCGAAGAGTGAGCCTTCATGAGGAAGGTGGTCGTCGCTGTCACCTTTCAGCAGTTGATGCCAACCTTGAAACGATAGTTGAAGCTATTCCCCCAATAAACAATAATCTGGAGATCGAAACTCTAAAAAATCTACATTTGTAACCAAACAGTGTCCACTATTTTGGAGACGTTAGAAAGGTGAAAATGCTCTGTAAATGGGAGCTGCATGCACTGAATGGATGACAGTGAGATCGTCGCCGAGAAGTCCGTTCTGTACTACCTTTTACACAACAAAAACCACTTAATTCTCACTCGCATTGTGATTTTTTCAATGTTAGCGGGAGGAGTAATTTCTCAGAAAAAAAGATAAAGCTCTCAGCGTTGATCACTCCGTGAGAGATGCACCATGCATTCGACTTCATTAAGTATCGTCAGAGGTGAGTGAACGCATATCTGGCCTAGATGAAGAGCTCTTGTGGCATACCGTTGTCTCAAGTCGCTGCTGTTATACTCCTACACAGACAGGTCTTGTGCCAATTTGCCGACACCGGCAAAATGGAACCTTTGATGAGCCTGGGGCACGCGGTCAACCCCATGTGTATTGCAGGGCGCCTCTAACCAGTAGGCTACATGCGCCCCCTAATGTCATCGGTTAGTGAAATGCTGCAAAAATGGCAGCGTATTTACCTAGGCATGGTCAATAAAGAAGGTCCAATCAATTGCACAACAACGCTTGGCCACATATTGCGCAACCAGTGCTGCATAGCTGTATTATCTGAACCAGTTCAACAATGAAATCTTACCTCCACCACCATGACCAACGGATGTCTTGCTAGTCAACCGTCAGGATCTGGAGAACTATTACTTGTGAAAAACTTTAACAACCTAGGAGCCACTAAAAATAACTCTTAACATTTGTGGCATTCATGGCTTGAGAACTATAATTTATTGAAACAAACGAAATTTGTACGTTCCAAATCGGCCATTACTTTCTACTACCCTACTATTTTCTACTACTACTACTACAATAGAATGCTAGGCTTGCAGAATTTGTTCGCAAGTTTGAAGTTTATAAGAAAGAATTTCTTGTGAGAACCTGAAAAGGTTTCTGAAAACTAGTAATGCTTTTATATTACAGTATTCTGAACGGCTGTCAAGAAAATGGGTGTTACTTCTTCAAATCTCGTTGCCAACGCTCATCGTGATTCCTCTGTACATAAATTTCAACGCCAAATATGGTGAGAAAGGAGTATCACTGCCGTTATTGTTAAGTTCTACGGACAATTTATACAACGAGGTTAAAGATTTCGCTCTTATTCTATTTATTTTATTTTCAATAATTTTCTATATGATTGAACTTATACGAAGTTGGTATAAAGAGCTGGCTAGCGCTTCGGCGCCTTCGACTTCTTCAAGGCCACATTGGTCCGAGTCAGCTGTCGCAAGCTTTCAATTCGAATCGACTAAGATCACCCACACCCCATAACGACCAGCTATGGACCATCGAGCCGGATCAGTGCGAATCTGAGGAAGACGAAAGCGACGAAATGTTAGCTGGACAAAATTTTTTGTACCAACCTTGTTTCAGCTTGATCGTGCACGATATTATTGTGCATTCTTACGAGGTTCAATGAATGTCGTTTTCTAAGACATTTCATTTTTATCTTCACTGCAGTCGTCCATGAATCATAATCGAGAAACTCTAGAAACCACATCACAGTCCATCCAAATACACAAGAAATAATTTATATTGAATGGTTTAGTTATGCCTCTGTTCATATCACTACGCCTTTCTATCACTCGCAAGTAATTTTCCAAAAGAATTTCCTGACTTTTCTCCGCTCCAGCGGAGATTTCGTTTACATCGGATAGACGTACTTACCCTAGGCAAGACACGTCGTTCTATCTCACACAAAGTAGAATTCGTTAAGGCCCAAGTCGTCAAAATTCAGTTTTGAAAGGTAGCGTTGCTCCTCATGATGACCTATACAAATGGAGATACGTTGGTGTTACGTCTTTAGGAAGTAGAAATTGTTTAGGGCAAACGTCAAACTGTTTTTTATAGAACACAAATAATTTTTTGCACGTCCTTAGCCATGATTTGAGTGACCCATGTTTATCACTCGCATCACCTATGGGATCGTCAATCATCTAGTGGTTGGAACATCTACCAGAAAAGTCACACTTCGTCACCGTTACTCCTTAGACCTATCCATTGGGTTCCAGCCCCCAATACTACGACAATTCTTATTTATTTGGTATGGTGCCATATTCTCGCTCACTTTAACAATAAGTGCACAAATGGGTACTCAACCGCGCCCATTTGAGGTTTAAGTTTACTCTTATCTAAGACTGCAGCCAAAATTCTTGGACTTGTCTTCAACTTAGATGACATTGCCATGGTATTATAACGCAGCATATCGACACCCAAGAACACTAACAAACGTCAAAACAGGAAGTAAATGTTGCCGTTCCGTGCTATTAACAGATAACTCAAATTCTACCCCTCCACTCAAATTCATAGGTGCAGCGTCGAACGTCAGTAATTTCGTATGCGTTGAGATGTTGATGGTTTTAGAGAAAAGGCGATAAGTCCTTCATAACTGGAATGTTTGAGGGGTTAAGTACATGAAAGAACTATAAAACACGCTTTGCTATATCGTTCAATGGATATGAGTGCTATGTATACTATTATTTGCAACATGCCACTGTGATTCGTCATTCAAACATATTGCTGTCGTCATCAGTTTGAAGAGCTTAACGGGCAACACTGGGTACATTTCTGTACTTTCATAACCGCACATTCTATGCGGTAACTATGATTCGCCACAGCAATTGGTTATTAGACTAATAATAAGTTACCAGTCTAATTAGACCTCAAAGGATCCGCATGGAGGAAATATTTCTTGGAAATTACGAAGTGTAGAGAATAGCCCAGGACGAGGCACCCCTTATGTGACATCTGTTTCGAACAAGACATCTATAATGTGTTAGAGCTGTGTCAAAAAAAAGCTCTCTGTAACAAAATAAACTAGCGAAAAGTTGATACATCGGTTGCAACGCACTTCGTCCACGTCATCCTCTCTATGCCTTTCGAAGTCGGCGTAACAATAATATTCTTGAGATTTTATTTTTGAGCTTATCATTGGAATTTCAGCTTTCACAGAAGAGGTGATGGAGATTTTTTACCCTATAAATACGGAAAATTGATCTTATGGATTCGACAGAAAGAAAGAAGGCGATTGTAGGAATGAACAAATGAAATACAACCACAATGGTGCTGAGATATTTGCAAAACTCCGGACCGCAGGTGTCTGCGGTAGGGAACGAACGCGCTATTACCCTTTCCGAGGGTTGACGCGTTCACCACCACACCATTAGTTCTGTTGACGGGTGATTGCTCATGGCACTGATCGATAGAACTAGCTGAGAGGAAGGAGAAACGAAAGACATGCATGGTGTGGTGGTGAACGCGTTAGCCCCCGGAAAGGGTAATAGCGCGTTCGTTCCCTCACCGCATACACCTGCGGTCCGAAGTTTTGCAAATATCTCAGCATCGTTGTGGTTGTATTTCGCATAATACCCTGCTCTATAATAGTTATGTCTATCTAGGTCGAGAAATCAATACGATGCTCCAGAGCTAAGCAGAAGGAAACGAACGGCTTGGGGAGCTTTCAGAGCATCGAGGATGTAGTGAAGAGAACAAAGAACACCCGATTCCGTGCCCACCTTTTCGACTCAACGGTACTTCCTGCCCTAACGTATGCGTCTGAAATCTGGTCGCTGTGTAAGCAAGATGAAAGATCACTCAGCGTTATCGAACGGGCAGTCGAAAGAACGATGCTAGGAGTATCCCGTTTCACACAAGTAAGGGATGGGATCCGAAGCTCCGACCTGCTCCAAGGATCAAAAATCCAACATGTCGTTCTGTACACCAAACAGTCGAAGATAAGGTGGGCCGGACACGTAAAGCGGATGAATGACAACCGATAGACAAGAGCAGTTAGTGACTGGATTCCTCGGGATCTCAAACATACTGCAGCAAGACCACCGACCCGATGGTCATAGTTCTTGACGAAGAGCCTAAAAGAAAGATATGGTGCTCGAGGGAGTCCCTAAAACGAGCAGAACCCACTGGGCTACTCTTGCACGCGACAGGGAAAAATGAAGGATTTGCTCGCGTCCGCTCTAGTCACTCGACGATCAACAGTATTACAGGTGGTACAGGTGGGATACCCTGCTGTAAAAATTGTAGTAGGCAGAAAAAATAAAAAGTAAACACTGTGATTTGAACGAATGAAAATTCGAATTTGTGTGCTGTGGCTGACATTTTATGTTAGGCACTTTTAGATTACGTTCCTGATTTGGTTAGTATACGGATTTATAGTGTTTACATCGTCTTTTATCGGATATGGCTACATTTCACATACGATAAAGCAGAAAGCGTATGTTTGTTCAGTCGATAGTAAATAAAGAACACTTCCATTTAGTTCTTCCTCTCCTGCTTTTCCTATGAAACCATCATTAAAGAGTAAAGCTCTCGGCGTTGATCAATCCATGAGGGATGCGCCATGCATGCGACTTCATTAACTATCGTCGGAGGTGAATGAGTACATGTCTGGCCTTTACAATGACTCGCGGTGGCTTACCGATGTATAGAGCCCAGTGCTGCTATCCTTCCAGACAAGTCTGACACCAATTTGCCGACCCCGGAAGGATGGAAGGCTTGGTGGGCCATGGGAGCAGGGATCGATTCCACGTGTGCGTCGCAGTGGTGCCACCAACCACTGCGCCACATGCGCCCTGAAACCATCATATTGACTCATATTTTCTATTCTCCAATATAATGAGCAGATTTACAGTATGCCTAACGGTCAGGAAGCAACAGTCCTTAGGCACTGCGCATGTCTTATTGCTTCGTTGTGTGCTACTCTTTCATCACTTGCGCTCAGACGTTTTCGTATTCTTGAGGTAAACATGTACATTTCATCAAGTGATGTAGATTGTGGATATGAGAATAACACCAGAATTTACAGCCTTCTAAAATAGTAGGCTTAATTGTCTGCGGTATTGATGAAAGGAGCAAAAGGGTGGTAATTTACCAGCAATAGTTGGCTTCTCTATTTCTATATTTTGTCGAACTGCCTTGACTAGGAGCATCGTTTTCAAAACTTAGTGTTTGGTTTAAGAAAAGTGCTATTATTAGGAGTTACTGCCTAGCGTTGTCTTTTCGCTACTTCACGTGAACTTAGTCTTTCTTAAAAGTCCTCTTTCATGAGCATTGATCAGAATAAGGAATCGTTACTATCGCAATCGCCAACATTTCAGAACAATGAATTCATGAAGTTGTTCTTCTTCACGAGTATCCTATGGATTCCGATAACGAATCTATTCAGCATTATTTATTCAACACGTTCATTACGCACATTGTTGCTGATATTCTTTAAGAAGTCGAAGGGCACTGAAATTCTACGACTGAGAAATGACGTTGTAACTGCAATTAGTCGTAGCTAAATAAAGTATTTATAAGTTTCATTGAATATTCAAGTAGTTTTCGGCGACGTAGTCGACGACACTTGACGTGAAAAGGTTTCTAATTTGCCGAGTAACTTAGCTCAAAGAGGATATACAAACGGGAATACGTGTAGCTGTTCAGGAATACCGTATCCCATGGACCTTTTGTTTTACTGGTATAGGTGATATATTGCTGTCGATAAGCAGCTCATTATTGTAAACCTCAGCAGAGACAGGGGATTTTATCGCTGATAAGGAAGTGGGAGAAATTCGAGCGCGAAACAAAAAAAAAGAGCTTTTATTTGTAATGAAAGTCCTAAATCTTCTCGAAACCAAGGGACAGTGGATAAAGCCTTCTTAAACCCAAGGAAATAAGAATTTTTCCTACCTTTCTTTATGAAGCGCTTAAAAAGGGATCTTTCTACGAGTTCACCTTACCGTATTCTATATATCTCAGTTAGAAGTTCTCAATAGATGATCAGTTTAGCAAAAATACCTAGGTGATTCTGTATTTAATTTGAGAAACGCACAAGATAAATGTGGGATTACAGAGAAAACACTGTAAATAAACGTCCTCTCGAATTTATTTAGAAAGGTTATAGGTAGAAATTAACGCATTACGTCTCAGCGAGCTTTCGATGATTACAGTACCTAAAAACTTGGAGAACTGGCAGGGTCAAAGATACTTTCCAATACAATTTTAATGGTTCGAGATCCTGCTTTAATTATTTCGGCGCATGCGGTGCTAGAGATACGCTACCATATGCATACCAGTTGTAGAAGAGCTTTTCAGGAAGATTCACATCATTGAAAGCAGAAAAGGCTATCGGAGTCGCCTCAAAAAAACAATCTATTTAGACCCGAAAAAAGGTGACCAAATGGATCTTCGTAACTGTCATCTGATATTCTTGTTTAGTGTACTCTACAAGCTGTTTACGAAGATTATTACTTTGCGCATATCGAAGACCTTGGATGAGGCAAAACCAGTTGATCAAGCAGGATTCCGACAAAGTTTTTGTTGCACGGGACTACACACAAAGCGTGTTATAAACCGAGTCATAGAAGTTTGTCGGTAGCAGCATCTGCTTCCTATTCTAATCTTTACCAAGTAAGAGCTCTGTATAGAACAGCGTCGCAGAGTGAGTATGCCTTATTTGATAGATACTCACTGTGGAAGATTCTACTCGATGCGAAGACGAAGACACTAAATCGAGAAGATGAACAGCTTTGGAAAAATCGACAACGGATCATCGGCTGCGATTAAGACGAAGACGTCGAAACGTTAGCCGAATAAAACTTATTTATCGTCCTCGTCTAAGCTCAACAGTTTGAACACATGTTGATTTGTCATAGCAAGGTTAAAAAGAAAGTCGATTTTTTCAAATAAAAAAGAGCCGAGTAGAGAAGCTATGGATGTTCATAGCTTTTTCGTGTTCCACAAGAAACTCGCGGATGGTTTGCATTGCGGAGTCGTTCAACATGTTTGCGTAATGGGCTATAAAGTTGTATGTGTGCAAGTACGCGCTATTGGGAAGCGCTTTATATAGACGAACCATGAACATCTGGGTGATTGTGAAATGGGCTGGGATGTCTTTCAGCAACTTGATTGACATTAGGTTTACAAACCATGTCATTTTGTCCGTGGGCCCGTCTACAAAAAAAGATTAGCGAAACAACAACAAACGGGATTCTTCTTTTTGTAGTCCATTATGTGAACAGGAACTAGTGTCATGATCTGATTATTCATTGCGTCATATTTCATCTTACATATGTATATACATGCATGTATATATATGTCTATCTGTGCTCATGCTTTCATCTTTCAACAGATCTTGTGTTCCCGTATAGAGCGTGATGACGTTACCTCTCATGAAATTACCTCAAAACGGTAAAAAATTGTTAACCAAACAGAACCAAGTCAATCGAAACTGATGACGATAATGACTGCATTAATAGTGAGTGAAAAAAAGTAGAACGTTCGAAGTTTTTCGTCGACGATATTGAGACATTCTATGGACTTGGAGTACCTGTCTAGTAAGAACCACAGTTGAAAATTTATCGTTGGTAGTTTCATGCCAAGACTGACAAAATGAAGACGACTGAAAGAGTTCGGATACAAAGCAATGAACCAGAAAACTGTTTCAAAGACATTAAGGAACTCATGTTTTACTTAAATTCTCGTGCTCTTAGGTCAACATGAACAGAAAGCTGTTTGGGGGCCGACGTTATGAAGCTTCACAACTGCGATACTTCACAGAAAAAATCGTAAAAAAAACAAAAGTGAAGAAGAATAGCTGGGAATATTTCAAGCAGTTGCAACGTCGAACTAGAACAGTCATCACCTCATCGATATGGTTACTTGGATGCTTGGATGACCTGTCTTCACTGGTGATGTGTTCAGGCACAATTTCCATTCGTTTAAATCTTGCACCGTCATCCTTTCTGGTACAGGCTTGCCTCGAACATGATGAGGTACGGGATGTCTGTTCCGAATTCCTAACATCATCTCCTTCTGCCAATGCAGATGGTCAACGTTAGCCACGATCACGTCTGACCATCGGCTGGGTGATCGTCCAAGCGGACGCTTGCATTCTGTTGGAGTCCACTGTTCTTTCCCTCCATCGGTCATCTGTTCTCCTTACTATGTCACCGGCCAATCTGTCTTTTACTATCGATGTATACTCTGTTGGATCCCGAAGACAGGATAGGTTTTGAAGGCAATGCTGCCTATGCTACTTTATTTCTTCTGTCTAATTACTTCTCCATGTTGTTTTCCATGTTTATTTAATGTCTGAGATAAACGCACAAGGTGGTTGATGTAATCACAGAACCAGCCAGTTCGATTTGCTCGTTTTCGCACCATGGGTTCTTGATGAACCGGTCTTCGTCCCTAATCATGTGCGGTCGGATCATTTTTCTCGCTTCGTTGAGTTCATTGAACATCGTCTCTGCTTCACTGGCACTGCTCGAAAAGCTAACGATGTCATTTGCAAAACGAGGTTTAGATAGTTTTCAATCAACACGTGTGCCTTTTCCACTACAATCGAATGACTTCTATATCCACTGCAGTGCGGCACAAGCAACTTTGGCAATGTTGTATCGTCTTGTCGAACGCCTTTTTCTATGGGTGTGGTAAGTGGTAAACGAAAAAAGCTGTATATTTGTGCTGCAGTCCCGATAAAAGTCAGATACTTAATACTTGATACTTGAACGGCCCGTCATCAATAGTTGTGCGGACCCCAGCACAATAACCATTTTTCGGAGATTTGCTGGTCAAGCCATTGTGGTTCCTTGGCATCCCGAGGACATCCTGGCCAAAGTCTGCCCCCAGGTTGTCACCACGACAGGCAGTCGCAGCCCTTGTGGATGAGAGGGAGATTTACCACCATACGGCTTTGATACCAAGACGGTGGTGGATTCTGGTATTGGTTTACTCTTAGCTGGCTTCCTGATGGAAACGGTGGACTCCTTCCCAGCTTGGGAAACCCTACCGGGTGGACGAATCCCTCCGCTGTACATCGCAGTCGGACACCCAGGAACACCTCCCAGCCATGATGAGACGGTAAACCATTGGGAGGAAAAGTCACATAGAGTTCTTATGTACGACGGATTCTCCTTGGTCGACGAGAGCTAATAGGATCGCATTCGTTTTGATGCTGTCAAACACTCCCTCTTATGTAGTCACATTTAATTTACTGCCTCTTCTTTTTTTATGACAGGGTATAATGTGGAATATAACCACAGTGACACTGAGATACTTGCAAAAACTGCGGACCGCAGGTGTCTGCGGTGTGGATCGAACCCGCCCTTAGCCTTCCAAGGGGATTGCGTGTTCACCACCGTACCATGCGGGTTCTTAGCTGGAAATGCAAGTCTTTTTTCCCCCATGAAAAGATCTCACCACAAAACATCACTGGGATAAGCTCTAAGTATAGGCGTCCGCTATATACCAAGTCTGCTCAAGTTAAATCCCACCACTTTGTCTGGCCAACCTCCGTCTTCATTTCTCCAAACTCCAAATCAAAATAAGATAAGTATCATCAGCTTACTCTTGCCAACATATGCATCTAATGAAAACGAGTTGGAAGCTTTCACCGATCGATTGGAAGGAGTGGCAGTAAGAAAAAAAGCTGCCCTGTAGATTTTTCGTTGGAGGCTTCAACATCAAAACAGGGAATATCAGCGAAAGCAAATGTGGAATCTCTAAAAGTCTTGAAAACAAGAACGATATTAGAATGGAAGCCGTTGCGCTGTTCTGCTGGCCACTGCACGTTTTTTATGAGTTTCTCAGGGAGAAAATTTGCGGTTGGATATTGAAATAGTCGTGACGCAGCTAACACTGGCAGAACAAAGACGCTGCTTCCTTGATACCACCGTACCACCATCACTAATTAGTGGATACAGTCATCGTTTCCACATTGTAGTCACTTAACTCAGCCACAGACTAAATAAGGATCCTTGCCATAGGTCAAGAGCGAAGAACAAGTTCTCATGATAGAAACTTTTTAAAAGCACGTCTTTCCTTACATAAAACCTATACCGATTACGCCCGAGTTCTTCAAGGAAGGGTTTGGTTCGCATCTTCACGATCACGAAAGAGTTGCTCGTGAAGACACAGAAAGAAAAAATAGATTTTAAAGGGCTTGACATGGCTGCCAATAAATGCCAATTGCGAGTAAATCCTTACATGGAATCTGATAATGCCAACTGTTAAACAATGATTTATAGGGGGCTCAAAAAGAACCGGCCTAAAGAAATGCTTTCGAAACTATTGCAAATATAACCCCTCTCGACCAGCTATGATGAATGATGGTGCGATTTCACCAACTCCTGCCGCATGGGATTCTTATGGAATACGGGATTCTCAAGAAGGAAATTCTGCTCCATTCTTTTCTTTTCCATAAATGCCTGCTCGACAAAAGCCAGTCCCAATTCTTTCCTCTAAACCCTGAGTAACGACCAATGAAGAATGAATTATTTCATTCTTTCAGGGTTGAAGCCACAAACAAACGCGCTTCTTGCACTCTATATGACAAGTTCTTTAAAAGGAAAGGATCATTGACTAGTGAAGAGCCTTGCACGTGCACATCTTGTTCAAGAACGATGACCGAAGGAAAACATTGGATGGAGAGCAGCGCAAAGAAGAGGCACTAGTGAACACAGTGGTATACGTCTATCTAGTCGCACATACGTTTGTTTGAAATATGACGTATCGTGTGTTCTAAGCTTTGCCGACTAGGAAAAAGCGTTCGACAATGTCGCAACGAATTCCATTCACCCAAAGCATGTCGAAGAAAAAGTGGACTGGTGGTGAGTTAAAACTAGGAAAATGGTATTGTACAAGGAAAATACAGCGCTACCATCGACCTAACATCCGCGTAGATGTTCGACAGGACGATAGCACGAGAAAGGCGACAGGTGAAGCTGTTTAATGCCCCTTTGCAGCTATTAGTGAAGTCACTCAATGCGGACGGTAGCGGAAGTCGTCCTGATGAACGATTCTTTTCAAAACTTCGCATTGCCGATAAAGTCGTTATACCTTCAAGAAGTAAGACGAAATAATGAACGATAAAGGATAAAGCTCTCGGCGTTGATCAATCCTGAGGGATGCGCCATGCAAGACTTCATTAAGTATCGTTGGAGGTGATTTAATGCATATCTGGCCTTTACAGTGACTCGCGGTGGCCTACCGATGTATCCACTCAGTGGTGCTATTCTCCCAGACAAGTCTGACAGCAATTTTGCCGACCCCGGAGAGAAGGAAGGCTTGCTGAGCCTGGAGCACATGGATTGACCCCACATGCATTGCTGGGGGCGCCTCCAACCACTGCGCCAAACGCGCCCGATTGGGCGATGATCAGGTAATCACTGAATTATATCAGTTTCGAAAATGACATTGTTGTAAAGTTTACGAATACAATGAAGAAACACGTCGTTCTCGGTTGCCCAACAGCCGTCTACGCTGTCAATCGATTCGGGCCAATGGCGTACGCGAACATGGCCGTTCAATCGATCGATCGGTCATCGTTCCTCGTATTGTGGTCAGGATTCCTACCCATTCCGCCACCTACACTACGACGACCGTCGGACGACGTTTCATCTACAGACTACTTACAGTGCCACTACAGAGTTGTTTAATGAAATAAATCGACTAAATGTTTAACTCGACATTGATTTTCGGCTAATATGTCTCTTTTTCATTGTGGTGCGCTCAGTTGGCACGTAGACACCTCGAACGTCGTCATCATCTGCAGGTGTGTGTTGCTGGCGCATCTTCCGTCGTCCTTGTTCTTCTGCAACATATACTTTTCTCTAGTACTTCTGCTCTACTTCCTACTAGTTTTCTTAATCTTCTCAGTACTACTGTCAGGACGTTTCTAGGACTTCTGAGTTGGAATTGTTGGCATGCGATAATCAAATTCTGTACATCGCGCTAATTTGTCTTACAAGCTAAGAGGTGGTTAAAAACCAGATTCCTTTCTGAAAAACTTTTTCATGGTTATGACATGTGTACTTTGAATGCTGTATTACTATGTGTTCTATTTCCTGTCCTTCTCATCTATATGTAAATGATGGCATCCAGAAGGTCGGCTCTTTCAGAATCAAAAGCATGTAGGGTTGAGATGTTACCACTTCCGTATTTCGATTTTTCTGTTCTATTAGGCTAAATCCGTAAGTGCACAATTTTTATTACCTATAAGGCATCATAAGGGCTCTTGTGGCGCAGTGGTTGGAGGCGCCACTACGACACACACGTGGAATCGATCCCAGCGCCCATGGCCCACCAAGCTCTCCATCCCTCCAGGGTCGGCCAAATTGATACCAGACTTGTCTGGGAGTATAGCAGCACTGACTCGCTACATCGCGAGGCCACCGCGAGTCATTGTAAAGGCCAGATCTGCATTCAATCACCGCCAACGATACATACTTAATGAAGTCGAATGCACGGCGAATCCCTCAAGGATTGATCAACGCCGAGAGCCTTATCCTTTTTAGCTTTTATAAAGCATTAATACTTGGTGTTTTTCGAACAACTATCGATTTTTGGACCACCCAAGAAGTGGCAAAGTCTGTTGTGTAACGAATTCGACGACGACATCACAGACGGCTGCACTCTCGATTTTCGTCGAATCTAATTACCTAAAAGATCCGTTCCGTTCAGCTCACTCTTGGGATAGGAAAATTTCTTTCCCTACGAGTAGTTTGAAACAATCGATTCGGCTTGCACTTCTTAGTTCCTTCTACACATTTCATTCACTGAGTGTTGAACGGCTTTGCGTTAGTTTTTGCGTCAGCTTCTCCTTTGCTTTCGCTACCCGTTTTCACATTTGACTGCACCTCTTGATTTGGCACTTCTTCTTAGCTATGAAATAAGAGGTTCATTCGCTGTAGTTGAGTTGCAGTGAGGCGAAATTTCAACAAATGTCAGTCGATTAGAAATGCCTTGAACAATGAGAATTTGAGAAGGACAAATCCGTCAAGGACACACGACGAGGGAGGGCTTTTTTTAGCGTAAACAACAATTTTGAGTGGCATAATCTAGCCGCGTATGATGATCATTCTTCACATTTTCTTGTCTGACTTCTTTCATTCCTTCAACACCCACTTTTTTTCTTTGGACCGCTAAGATACATGAGGTTGATACAGGTGTTAACTAGGCTGACTTTTCGACGTCTTCATCCTCATCAGAGCCGATGATCCGAGTCGATGGTCCACGATCGTTCGCATTCTCGAATTGTTGGTGTCTTCGTCGTCGTATTGAGTTGGATCTTTTTCAGTGGAGCACCACTCGAATGAGGGAACCTCACCCGGCAGCGCTCTTTTATACAGGACGGTTGTTGTGGATAACGACTATCCGTTGATAATAATTTGTTTTTTTAACAGATAATCCATCATGAAGCAGTCGGTATTATTCTCACTTCGTGTTCCACTCAGTTTCTTCTTCTCACTGCACATTATCGAGTATTTCTTCTGGTTCATCTGATAGAGCGACTTCGCCTTCCTCAGAGCCTTGCCGTTGAACCATCCGTGTGTTGTTCACGAGGGATGAATGTAGACGTTTCTTCATTTCTTATCTTGCTTGTTTCTTTCTTGTTCATTCTTGTCTTTAGTGAACTGTATGAAAGCGAAGACATTGTACGAGGGAATATGGTCATGCTTAGAGAAGCTCAACTGATTATAAGATACTTCCTAATCCTTCAGTTTGCTCCCATCTATCCACAGAATTTATAGGCTTCGTTTGCTGATTACTTTTAACATATTATTGATAATCCAAAACATTCAGTCTTTTATATTCTCTTAAAAGTTACAGTGTTGGATTTTAATGGTGTTCATGTGTTCGCTGACAAGTTCATTTGCTTCCCCTATCCGTATTGTAAAACTACACGGACCACCCATCAGCTATTCATCTAGGATTTCCACTGAAGCATTTCTAAACAATGGCGTCTAATGTTAACTTTTTATTTGCTGCTTAGGACAATTTTTCACGGCGGGGTACTATGTGAGATGGAACCACAATGATGCTGAGATATTTGCAAAACTCTGGACCGGAGGTGTCTGCGGTGGGGAACAAACGTGCTATTACCCTTTACAGGGGGGTAACGCGTTCACCACCACACCATGCGGGTCCTTCATTTCCCTTGTCTCTTAGCTAGTTTTCTATCTACCAATTCCATCAGCAATCATCCGTCAACGGGATTGATCTGGGGAGCTCAAATCGGCATTGAACTCAGTTAAGCTGAGGGTGCAGTCGAAATCACAGTGTTAGCTCCAGCCAGGACCTTCCATCAGCAGTAGCTCTAGGATTTCCACTAAAGTGTTCCTGAACAGTAGTGTCTAAATAGTTGTTGTCACTTGAGATGTAGAACATTCGACTGTCAATATTTTATATAAGGTACTATGCAATTTTGCTATGGAATTTTTCTACAGGTCAATTGAGAATTGAACAATGATTTGGTAAGTTTTAGTGTTCCAACATGGTATAACCTTTCAATCTCTTACATTTTATTCTTTTCATTAGGAGTGATAATAACTGATGTGTATTTCATGGTTTTACTTCCGAGCGTTATATTTATCCCACATTTAAGTGCCTGATTTTAAGTATTACCTTTGTTATACATTTTATACTGAAAACACTTTTCAATGGACAATCCTTGCTTTTTCAATCAAGTGTTTTCTTTTATGCTATCTCACAACTAAGTTGTCACTACATTACGGCTATAGGTGTTGTAGAGGTGTCAACTAGTACGAAAGTTTATTACCCAACTCGGTCACTGAAACTGTGAAGAAGTTCGGCGTTTCCATTCGAAAACTATGCTAATAGTAAAGCAGAGCTACGAATCGTCCCACATTCGATGAGACGTAAGCGAACGATAGCAGCATTCCACTGATCCACGAAGGTCAACAAATGTCCGTGGTGACACCCTGGGAACGTCGTGTACACATTTCCCAGGGCTCACGATAAAAAACCTTAATCTCGATAAGCCAACAACACTCAGATGGGCGTTTTTCTGTGGGCAGCGCCATTTCTCATGAAGAAGGGCCATGAAAGCAATAATTACCAGGTGAGCACATGGCACAACAATATTTCAAAAAGTCGTCTTTGCTTTAGCCTCGCTGCGACTAGTTAACATGTATTCTATCATTGATAAACTAACACGAGGTTACAAGAAACTTTATTCAGCTAACCTTTTGGTGCCTTCGCGTTCCTCAGAGCCGGATTGATCCTAGTCGATTATCAACAGCTCTTCCTTCTGCGCCTTCTTCGGTTGTGAGTCTTCGTGATCACATCGAGTCGAGTTTCTTATCGACATCGTGTTAGCTTATCAATTTTTTCACTGGATTCGACTCGATGCGATCAGCAAGATCTACATCGGAAGAGAGAAGAACGGTGAACAATCGATTCGGATCAGTCCGGCTCTGAGGAACGAGAAGTCGCTGAGGGGTTAGCCGAACAAAGTTTCTTATCAATCTCATGTTAACTGGTCAATGAAAGAATACATGTAGTTGCCAGACAGGTTTCGTAGAATAACGCGTTCTTTACTGTCTCTGCTCTATGCCATTACGACCATCGCCTAGGCCATGCAGTGGCGGCTGGGTGACTCGCTGTGAATGTCGCACTGGATGTTGCCCTGTGATCTTCTCATAACATCATTTTCGAATCGCATTTCATAAGTTAAAAGACTTTATACATCTGTTGTTTTTCTTTCCTTGTTACACCGAGTGCATGCATTATAGTAGGCTTTGTGTCTGAACATTTCAGTGAATTTCTAGTTCCCTCTTCCAGTAGCGGCAATAAAACCATTTTTAACACTTTTTAACACAAAGGGGCTAAATTTACCTGTCTGTCCGCTGCGTGGAGCGGCACCCAATTCCATGTCGTAACGGAGTTGCTGGTTTTTCGAAAACAGATGGTGTTTCTTCGAAAACCAGAAGCTTAAGAAGGTTAGGCGCATTATACGATTCTATAAGAGACTTTGCTATATCGCTCTAGGGCTGGTATAAGTGGTATGCACGCATGTGTTTTTTCGCTGTGTTGGCGTGGTCTATCGTTATAAAAAAAACTGCTGCTACCATTCGGAAGTGTTTTGGAGCCTATGTTGTGTCTATTTTGGCACTTTTTTACCTCATTCATTCCCTAAACTGACTGTAATCAATCGTCATGATTTTGAATGAGAGAGCAATACATTACAGTCAAATTGTCAGTCAAACTCTTTCGAAGAGTGGTTTTTCTACCTAATATTTCTAAGTTCAGGATAGAACTTCCCGTTGATAATGATTACCAGAAGACCCAAGTTTGTCAAGTGATCGAATGGTTACAAAAAAATTTAGAGGAAAAAGTCTTCTTTTTCCAATATACACCGCCGCAAAGAAAATGACCTTCAGAGGTCGTACCGTCACAATGCCATCTCACTTAAGACTCCTATAGAGGTCATGTTGCCATTTGAGTGCTTGACCAGATCTTGATCGGAAACTTCGCTCTTATAAATGATCGATAGTATTTTCTCTTATTCATGAGCTTACACGGATTTGTTATATAAGTTTTATTTGGGTGATGCCTCAATGTTTTCTTCATTTTCAGAGCCAACTTGGTTCGAGTCGGTTGTTTAGCGTCTACAGAGTCATTTTTAAGCAAGTTTTGAGTGGAAAACATAGCACTTACGCCTTCTTAGCCATCGTTCTACCTTCGTTATGACATTACCATGTGTCTTGTCCCGTAATGCTGACTTGTCTAATCAGTTAGATTTTCATAGTTCTCACCAAATATCCGCGTCATTTTTCTCCACGCTTCCTTTGTTGTCGCTTGGCATCGAAATTTTCGTTTCGGTGCAAAAGCAGCCGAGAAAGTGTATTCGTTGCTTTTACAACCCGTTTGACTAAATGAACTGTGTCAATATGGATTTTGTTTAGAATGACTGAGAACGTGACGGAAAACGTAGCGGAAAACGTTGACGACGAACAAGAAAATCAGTATAGGCCTCCTGAGAAGAAGACAATGGCTGAGATTCTGAATGCCGATCAGGTACTTTCTTATAATTACGGATAATTGAGATTAATAAAAAGGATAAGGCTCTCGGCGCTGATCAATCCCTGAGGGATGGGCCATGCATTCGACTTCATTAAGTATCGTTTGAGACTCGCGGTGGCCTAGCGATGTATCGAACTAGTGCTGCTATCCTCCCATATATGCTGGCACCAATTTGCCGACCCCGGAGGAATGGAAGGCTTGGTGGGCCATGGGCGCGGGGATCGATTCCACGTGTGTGTCGCAGTGGCGCCTCCGACCACTGCGCCACACCCGCCCTGCAACACACACATAATTGAGATTACACAGCAATATGTTCATCTTTTACATCTAAGATTTCAATGGATTAATTGTACTGTTGGGATTCACGCAGGTTAGCATTCATTGCATTTAAATGACCGACTTTCTGTGAGCCTCGGTATTGATATTAGTATATGTAAGTTTTACGAACTTCCCTTGTTGAGCTGACGCGTGGTTGGTATCCATCCGTAGTTGTTGTTGTCGTGATCCGAAAGCTGATGTGTCGGCGATTTAGCATTCTTCATAGCCTGGGCATAATTTATAATCCAGTGAATTATTTGTAGTACTGCTGATTTGTTGTATAAGTGAACACTACTTTGTTCGAAAATTACTCACCGTTTTTCGAAGTGAGTAGTTTTTAAACAAAGTGGCGTTAATTTATACAGCAGGTTTTCACTAGTACTATGGGTGATTCACTGATTCATAAGTCACGTCAGGCTCTGAAGAATGCGAAGTCACCGAACTAACCAGGATGGCCACAACTAGTACCAACCTCGCGTCAGCTTAATGAGGGTACTTCATTTCATTGCTCGTTCCGTTCGTTAGTTTGATGAGTGCGGGCACAGTTAGTTGAATGCCGAATGTTCTCAAGAATGATTTGAATGGAATACATAAAGCGTTTGTAAAGTAACCGTTTTCTAAGTTGAATGTTTACACGATCGAGTTTTGGCAAACCACTTAGTTATCAGGAAACATGGACCCATGGAAAACCCGTCAAGTTCCAATGAAAATAAGTATGGGCGCGAAAATTTCGAAATGACGTATCGTATTTAGTTTGGAAAATACAGTGGTCGATATTCGAGAATACCTTTAACATGGCTAGACAAAAAATGGTAATTAATATTGTAATTGTAAAATGATGGGTGAAGCGAGAGATGACTGTGTGCAAGTGGAGAGCGTAACGCCTACGAACTCAATGGGCATCGAATCACTCTGAAGAAGTTTTCTTAATCATTTATCATCCTTTCCCTAGTAAAAAGCTCTCTCTGGGTATCGAATCCCAGTGTTCAAGCAGAGGTATTGCTGCCCCTCTTCACCGTCCACACCGCACTGTCCATGCTTCATACATACTGTCTTCAACAGCAATAATCTCTTAACGCAAAACGATCTCGTCCAATGAGGGATTTCTTTTCTAAATTATTAGGTGTAAAAAAGAGCTTTCCATAGGTCACGCCTGCTACCATCTACGTTCGAAAAAGCTATCGACAGAATACAAAATAGATAACAAAAAAAAGGAAAAGCTTTGTAAACCTCTGTGAAACAGACGTGCGTACATTTCGCCATATGTAGTCGTTTTTGTGCTAAACAATGCTTTGTTCATCTGTGTTCTGTAAGAATTTCTCTACGTCTGGTGTTTTTTTTACTACTTTTTAGAAATAAATAGTTGTTCTACTGATATCTTCATTAGTAACTTTTTCAGGATGATGAGAGTCTTGCAAAGTACAAAGCCACCTTGCTAGGCTCATCTCCGACCGATATTATCGTTGATGAGAACAATCCGAAAATTGTTATCGTCAAGTCGATTACCTTATTAGTTGATGGTCGCGAAGACATCAGAATGGAACTTGATGATCGTGGTAAATCATTTTTTTTTGTTATTTTGGATTTTCTCGACTTTTTTGCATCTGCAAAGTCACACTTAAAAAGTCGTACTGAAGTCAGCACAAATGGACGAAATGTCACAGATCTGAATCGTGGATTGAACGTCGGAAAATCGATGCGCGTTCCAGGACGCATCACAGTAGAAATTCCATAGGTTGAAGGGAGGATTCTGCGAGTCTGCGCAAACATTTCAGTAGTTTTTCTATTGTTAATGAAATACGACTTCAATCTGCAATATATTCACCACAATCATTCATCAGGTGTTCCAACGCATGGATAGGTGCTCTGCTTGTTTTGTTCATAAGGCTGTAGGACTATTGCGAAGCTATCTGAGCGCCGCTATTGTCCGGGGTATAATTCATCAGGTGTGTTTTGGAGTACGGGAAAAACGAGGCGACGGGCGAGTAAGTCTCAGATAACACTTTGAAAGGGTAGAGCTCTTCAATCATGTTCCGGTCATTAGTGTGATGAAGCCGGCTAGCACGACTCCATAAAAGAATGTTTCTTTCAAGTTCCACCAATGACAGAGAATAACTTTCATTCTGTGGGATTTTTCTTCCGATTTTTATCTATGTGATGACAATTTTTCTGTTAAAATCAGCTCACGCTTACGACTATGAGTGATGAAGGGTACCGAATCTCATTGGTAACAGTTTCCGTCAGTAGGAGCTTGCTGTGCAGAAGACGATGCAGAGATTCACAAACACTGATACATCTCTGTCTGACAAGGTCGCTAAACTGCTGTAGACCAAAGAGACCTCTCGAAGCCACGAGCATTCAAATGGTTGTTGATGATTGTTTAGGAACATTCTCATATGTTTTGTTGCAAACCCTCCCTCTTTATTACTTCATGACTTTTTGCAAACATTTTCAGATTTCATTCAGGTTTTCAGCGTGCTTCTTCTCTTTTTTTTATTCTTGTTTTCGATGAACTTTCTTTTCCACATAATGTTAGTAGTTAGGTGCTTTTCTGCTTTCCTTTCACGCGTTAAATCATCATGATTTTTACCACTAGTAAAATTTAGAGCTTAGATCATTTTGTGCAGTTGGCGTGAACAAAAGGGCAATAAGACCGTATCCTTTGGTAACCTTGTCTGTTTTTTTTCGTAAGTAGGGAACCCGTTACGATAACCTCGACACAAAGAATTTAAGGTGCCGACGAAGAACAGACGTTTGTTTTAAAGGAGGGATGTCAATATAGACTCCGATTCGAATTTTACGTTCAACGTGAGATTGTCACCGGTCTGAAGTGGGTGTTTCTTGTTACAGTTTCTGTCCTTGTTACTCGAATTTACTTCTGATCTATTTTCTAAATGGTGTTTTCTACATAAAAATATGTCATGAAAAGAAGGCTATGTCGAAGATCTACAGAAAATAATTCCGTTCGGGTTGATCTGGTGTATTTATTTCCTAGAAAACCACTAAGCTGAAGGCGACTTTAGGTGGAGTTGTGTCATTTGTAGGTATATTCATAAAGTATCTCGTCATGGAATACAAGTTCTGAAGGAAACGTTCATGGTCGGATCATACGGTCCGAAAAAAGAATTGCAGAGCTACACAACACCCATTGAGGAAGCACCATCAGGTTCGTTAGATTTCTAAGTGTTCGGTCTTCTCTCCTTTGAAAGTGACGAAAGCCCAAACATGTTATGCAGAAAATGCAAAAACTTCTCTTTTTTAATTTTTAAATAGTTTCTGAGGTACATACTTCTTAAGTAAACGACGAAGTTTCTTGTAACATGCACAGTAGAAACAGAAAACATTAAGTCATTACAATCTTCAACTTTTAATTACGGCCTATCATTTTCTCACTGCGGGGTATGGTTTGAAATACAACCACTGTAATGCTGAGATATGTGCTAAGCGTGAACTCCAGATCGGGTTCGAACCCTCAATTAACCTTTCTAGGTGCCCACATGTTACTCACTGCACCATTGAGGCTCTTGTTTTGCCTTTCTAGGGTAGAAAACTGCTTGAGAGAAGAGCGAATCAAGAGCTCCAATTGTGCAGTGGGTGCCATGTGAGCCTCGGAAAGGATAATCGCTGGTTCAAGTCTGGCCTAGGATCCATGTTTTGCAAATATCTCGGCATCATAGTGGTTGTAGGTCACTATAGTCTGTGGTAGCTAGGGTATTTGTATTTTACTATTTTTTCGTCATTCAATAGCATCTTTCCATTTCGGACCCTTTGTCTTTACATCATAATTTTAGGGCTACTTCATCGTGGACGGTATAAAGTCAAGTCCCAAATGACGGACGATGATGGTCATGACTGGCTAACGTGGACTTGGGTGACGGAAATCACCAAGGAATGGTAGTCAATATCACGACTTATTTGGGCTACGGAAATCCTTTGCCAGTTTCTTTAAAGTTCGATGCTAGATGAAACGTTTTCCTCTTTTATTATGAAGCATTTCAATGTAACTCCAAGCCGTGTCTAACGTCGCCTGTATAGCCATGCCTCACAAATGCGTCTCTCTTCAACGTTGCTTAGTTCTTGCTTTTTTCTCCTTTTTATCAGTTATCGTTCATATCAGATCGGCGCACTTTCTAACGTCCGAAATTATTGGTTGGACATTTAAGTTGTGATTCTCTCCGGAGGCTATGCTATGGCAGTTTGCAGACTTCGACTACTCTGGTAAAATATACAGGTGCTGTGCGTCGATCATTAATTATCTGACGTTGAATTCCGTGCTTTTATTCATCAAAGTGATATTGTTGACTTGCTGTTCCGTAGCTCTTCATTTTTCATTGAATATTTAATGATTCCTTCCTCGTATACGGTATGAAATTCTTGTGCGGTGAAAAACTCGTTGCCGTTCACTGTTCTAAACCGATTTGTGTTCTCTTCCCTGTTTATGTTTCTCATCAGATCTATGCATTACGATGGCCAATAAGATTCTATTATTGCTATGTTGGTGAAGCACCATAATCGGAAATGTGGCCATCGTAGAAAGAATAGCAACAGAATGTTAAAATCGAAGGGAAATTGAATAATAAATGAAACATTAATAATAAATATTAGACAACGGTAGAGTGTGGGTAGCGATCATTGTGATGCCACTCATTATACCCGGATTTCTTTTTTCGATGATGCCCTGGGCGAACGAAGCCTCCCGTCCATCCGGGAATTGCTACAAGACTTGCCTGGGAAGCTCTATCCGATCCACAAAGCCTTGGAACGCTCTAGCACAAATGTCCTGAGGGTGGATGTTCGGAGTGGAAAATCCGACTCAACCACCGTTGAACGAGATTAACAAAGCAAAGAAGAAGTTCTCAAGCAGTAAACTAACTCTCAAGAGAATTGGAAAACCTTAATGGGTAATGGGGTGAGAAAAAGAATGCAGTGGAAGAACTGTTGGGATCCGTGCAATAGATGTTAATACAGGTCATGTGAAAGAAAATAGAATTTTAGTATTATTATTGTTATTGGTAGGAATAGTGTAACGTCCTTTCTTTAAGGAACAGCAGCAGTCTGAAATCTTTATGGTGTACTCCGAACTCAGACTAAATGGCAACTTCAAAGTTTTATGTTTATGGTGCATGTACACTACATAGGGTGGACTACGTGTCCTGTTCGACTCAGTATATAGGAAATAAGCGTTACGATAAACACGATGACGCATCCATGTGGACAAAAACTGCTGATTGTGATTCTCTTCTATGTCTCATTGTATGCCAGCACCACTGAATTGCCTTTGTTGTGTCATTTGGTTGAATTCCAACCACCTAAATGTTTGAGCTAAACTGGATGAGCAGTTTGTACCACATACCTAACAACTGTGGAGGCGTTTGGAAAAAATTCCAAGAATGCAAGAATGAGTCGCAAAGGGGAGGGTCTTGTGATCACGCCTCACCTCCCTTCATATCTCAGGCCGATTTTTTTTGATCTGAGGTAGGCGTGCCCAAAATATGAGCGTAAGTGTTCGTGGCTAACGTCAACCATCTTCATTCGAACGCTTTCAGGAATTCTGAATGTGTGCGCGGACGTCACCGAGTTCGAAGCAGACTATCACCATGGATGATGCTAGCGCGAGAGAAAGCTGGTGGAAAATATGCTAGGACCTGAATTGCCAGTGAAGATAGGCCATGCAAGCATTCAAATAAGTAGTTCGTATAGGCGCGTGTCACCCAATGGTTAGAGAACCGCTACAATATATGGTCTTTAGTTTGACCCTACGCTCGTGCCAATAAAATTCTGTATCCTCTGCGATCGAAAAATCGCTACAAGAGTTATTTGGGAGGATAAAATCTTCGATCCGGTGCATTATTAGGCCAATGGAACTGATTTTAATGTCGAAGCGTACATTACGCGACTTCTATGACGCTTAATAGTGTCCAACACATGGAGAATCTTTTACGGATTCCCCTTTTTTCTTGATGAGTAAACACGAAGTTGTTACTAAAGCGTTTTTAACACACAATAGCCAACGTTTCGGCGGTTTAGCCTTCTTCAGAGCCTGGAATGGTCAAATTGACATGCAGTCTGCTCAACCATTCACTTTCGTAGCAGCAGACATTTCATTTCCAGCAGACAAAACTTAATACATAAATTTTTCATTCGCATAATAATCAGCTTCTTTTAAACACCGGTTGTCTTGTTCGTTGTGAATCTTCCAGTTATTTGATGGAGACCATCTGCAAAGTGCGAGAAACATGCCTGGTTATGGTTAAAGAATCAGCCCCAGGTATGGGCGAGGCCACGCGTGATCACAACTTAACTCCTCTTTGCGGTTCAGTTTTCAATTTCTGGGATTTATCCAAAAAGGCTTCAACAGTTTTGTGCCCTGACATTCTGGGTTCCTGTGTGAGGATGTTGACTTTTTCAATACCTTATCTACTTGGATCCTTACTTGGATGGTCCGTCTCATTAGTTGTGCAAGCCCCAGCACATTTGCCATTCGTTTCTTTCCCTCGCAATCGCCGTCCATGGTAGCGGTCTTGTTCGAGCATAGTAACGCGTTCGAACCACATATCGTGATCTGTAAAATAACTACAGCTGTGGGTACAGCTGATTCACATTTTTTACGAACACGACCGCTCAACGTGTAGGTGGCCGTCCTAGGGGAGTTTTGCATTCTCGTGGAGTCCACTCTTCAGTTCTTTTCGTCCATCTGTCGTCTGTTCTTCTCATTATGCGACCGGCTCATCTCTGTTTCGCTATCGATGTATGTTCTCCTGGATCTCGAAGATGTGACAGATTTCGAAAACCAGAGTTTCGCATTCCGGCTTGACATTGGGAGTGCCAATTATATTTGATACATACATCGCTCGAGTGCTCTGTGTGTAGTGCGGAGTATTCTTGACGTGGCTGAAGTACCAGCCCACATCTGTGCAGCATAACAGAGCGCAGGAAGGACCGTAGAATGGAAGCGATGAGCGCGGATTTTCGAGTCCTTCAGTTGGTCGATGCTTTTCCCAGAGGCCCGAATCCGGCCCAAGCTGCTCTCCTTCTTCTATCTAGTTCCTCCTTCATGTTATTTTCCATGTTCATTGAAGGCCCAAGGTATACGTACGAGGTGGTCTCTGCAACGAGAGGGAGCCATCCAATTCAATTTTTCGCTTTCGCACCATGGGTTTTTTTTGTCACCATGCACCAAAACGCATGATACTTCAATACGTTCTCCGTTATATTTAAGTATTATATGCGCGCCTAGTGGAGTGCTTGGTTTCAATTTAAATTTACCGACTAGGTGTTCTTCCATATGGACGCAGTGTGGTTTGCCCATTTCGCCAGCGTATTCCTTCCCAGATGCTTTTGCAAGAGATCAGCCGTACGCAAACTCATGCAATCACCGTCTCTACCGCTATGGCATATTATATTGCAATTTTGCTTCGTGCATACACGGTCACATAGGCGGTTGCGATCTAGCCGGCGTCTTAGAGTGTCCGGTGGTATTTCAACCGTTGTTGCCAAGTTCTCTAGAACGGCCTTTCTTAAGCAACTTTTTATAAATGCACTTATTTCGCTGGAAATGAAGGCAGGATAAACGGGATCTTATTTTGAATAGAATTATCGTTTAAGGGCGTGGTTTTTCCTCTACACCAATCTCAGGTTAATTCAAATGTTTAGAAACGGAAGCCACTTTTCTTTCGGTTTGTCTGTAGTGATTCTGACTGCTCATTCAATAACTCAAAAGATTTGTCCATTTCCTCTTTTAGGAAGTAAATGACAAAGCAATCATCTATATAACTGTAGTAGAGCAATGGCCCGAGATCGGTTACTGGAGCTTCAACCTTAAACATAAGGGCAATGGTAATGTTTGATGCCATTCGGTGTCCCATTGCCATCCTTCCAATTTGTGCTTGATGGTTAAAACTAACAACGTGTTTCCTCATCAAGAAAAGTACTGAATTCTTGATCAATGACAAGGTTAAAACAAAGCCCGTCTTGGGATTTGCTTTATCTTCTAATAACTCAAAAGACCGACTTTCTATAAACCTCGACATAGATTGTTGATATATTTATTTATATGTTCTTATAAACTGATCTTCTTTAGCTGATGCGAGGTTGGTATAGGTCTTCTTTGTTGTTGTCGTTGTTGTTGGTCGATGGCTGACATTTCGGCGATTTCGCCTTCCTAAGAGCCTGGACGTATTTTATACAAGAATATTTTAATTATTCGGTGGAAAAGAAGGCTAAAGCATCAATGAAGATCAAACTTTTAAATAGACGCCATAATGATCAGAAAGGCTACTCACCGTGATGTAAGGGAGTGGGACCGGCCCACGTGTTGTTCACTTTATCTTTTATTGTGTTAGATACGATGTTGGTTGTGCTATTCGAGTAAAGAAGGATGCAAGAGCTGAATTCAAATGAATGACAGCCTCACAAAAGCGAAGCAAACACTAGCGCTTGATCCGAATTTGTGAGTAGATATGTAGTCAAATAGTTGGTCTATATCGAGCACTACGCAGTTCCTTCTGAAATTTCAGCACCTTTGAAAAAAAATCGCTCTCTGCAACGACAATGTTTTGCTTTTCATCAACATAGTATTATCAGAGTTTTATCAAGAGTCAATGAGTATTTTTGCGTAGTAACAAAGTAGAAGAGTGCTCATGAGTAGACTACGTGATAACCTGCACCAGCAAATTGTTATGGGTTAAAACTCTCTATTACTTTGTCATCGAAGAACTCGTAATCACTGTTTTTTCTTCGATAAGCAAACACGAGGTCGTCGAAGATAAACACTGAATTGTCATTCAATGACGAGGCTAATAGAAAGTCGGTCTTGGGAACTTGGAATCAATCTGTAGAATGTAGTTATAAAATACAATCACAGTTATGCATTTGCAGTTATTTAAAAGAGGAAGCCACCGCAGTTCCTTTGACAATGAAGCTTAACAATTGCAGAAAGCTGTACCCTTCAAATTGCCTTATAAAATGCTACCAGTCATAGTGACAAGGCGCATTGCATCGCACTTATTGTAAACTCTTCTTCAATAATAATCAGATAAGAAGTAATCAGATAATCTTTCTTATGAGTTGGATAATTCATCACAGGAGTGATCTGATCAAAACACAATTCTTACTCGTCACAGTACTTGGTGAAAGTCAACAAAGGGAGTTTGTTCCGTGCACGGTGGTGCTTGCAAGTGCCAATCAATGATCTCAAGAAATCCTACTCAACTGTCAGACGTCAGCTAACAAAGAGTCCACTCCTCTATTAAATGGTCTTCTTAGGCAATTCGTGCAAGCTTTTGGTTGCTCTTCTTATCCATCTATGGTCCCCCTAAATTGCGCAGTTCGTCGTTATGTTATGCATTCAAACGTTCTGTAGTGTCCAGAATTCTCGGTCAGTCTGTGTGGTTGTTGACGACTCTTTTCAAAGTTCTGAACATGGTTTTGATCAAGACGTTCTGTCATTTACTGAATCAGACAAGGGAAAACAGTGTTCTCAGTTGCTGGAGTCTTCTTTTAATGATCCATGATGACCACCTAGTTCTGTACATTCTTACTTTCATATTGCTTTCACCATATTCACTAAGCACTCAAACACCACAAAGCTGTGGACTCTACAATGAGAGAACCGCTTCTCTTCAGACTTACAATATTCTTCTTTACGACCTCAGCTTTGAGTGTTTCCTCTGCTTTATAGGCATTTACGAGCATGTTCTCAGAAAAGCAGGGTAGGAATTTTTCCCATCAGTATGTAAAATGCCTTCATCCCAACAGAGTGAAATCTCTGTTAATTTTGAAAAACTGTTTTGAAAGATACTATTGTCTTAGGATGAGATAAGAGGAAGAGCTGCATCTTCGTGGTTCTTCTTGTAAAACCTCCTGTAGAAATTCTTTAAAGCCAGTCTATTATTTCTCCACGAAAATATCACTTGGTGGTGTTCTGAATTCAAAATGATCTGTTTTTCCACTTTAGCGTCAGAAGAGAATTAGTTGAGAATCTTCTCATAGCATTTACACTTTCCTTCTTATGTGAAGCTGGCATGACTTGCTCTTCGGCTTCTAACGGGAGAGAATATTTGCAAGAAGATAGTGATTCATTACGTGATAATAGCACTATTGATGTGCTAAAGAGCTATCAAGTTTTATTTCTGAGGACATGATTGGTTTTGTGTGAGTTGTGCGGTTAGTCGATTCTTACAACTTGCGATGATTTCTCTTTTTTCTCAGAAAAAAAATATCCATCTATAGGGAGTGCTATGGATATGAGCGCAGAACAATATTTGCCACTGTATTTTCGGTGCATTATTCGAAAGTGTCCGGTCTAAAATCCATTGTACTAGCCTTTCCTCCACATTTATTGAAACGTCCAAACTGCACATGTTGTTCAATAACAACTGATGATAACGGATGTCCTACGACGCGAAAGTTGACGAACGAAGATTGCCAGGATCTCGTCTGAGTTGACATTGATGAACATAAGTGATGACGAACAATAGAAGGAGGTATGACAAAGCGTACGGAACTGTAACAGTATTGCGCGATCTTTTCTCCATTCTAAGAGTCCTGAGGTCTCAGTGGTGCGTGACGGTCTTATTAAGGATAAAAGATAAAGCTCACGGCGTTGATCAATCCCTGAGGGATTCGCCATGTATTCGACTTCATTAAGCATCGTTTGGAGGTGATTGAATGCATATCTGGCCTTTACAATGACCTGCGGTGGCCTACCGATGTATCGTGCCAGTGCTGCTAACCTCCCAGACAAGTTTAGTACCAATTTGCCGATCCCCGGAGGGATGGAAGGCTTGGAGGGCCATGCGCGCGGGGGATCAATTCCACGTGTGTGTTGCAAGGCGCCTCCGACCACTGCACCACGCGCCCCTCTGACGGTCTTACTACTCCTAATTTTCCACAATTTTCATAGCTTTAGTTACCGCCTGGATTAGCCCGTACAGCTGAAGCTATAATGTCATGCCTCCCTATTGGGGATTAGAGAACTGAAAAGTTGTAGCAGTCATTTTCATACACTGGCAAGGACTAAAGGGATTACATCACTTACCCGATAAGGCTGGTAGAAGAGGGTTACACTTGCAACGCTCCTGTTCCCTTTTCTTGAACTACTTTCAATACCTTGGTCTTTCTGGGTTGCAATTTAACTTACTTCAATATCCCCTTTTTGCATTTGATGACGAAGCAAGCGCGGCACGTTGTTGACATAGCAAACGGGATATCCAAATGCAACTCTTTGATGGTGTTCAAGAAACGAACCGAAAATCTTTAGTAGAGGAGGTCTCACTACTATTCGGCACTGGTTTCCATTCTTTCAAGAAGAAAATCTTATTAGAGCAGTCTTTGCTTGGTTATTGTTCCAAATATGCTCCGTGTGGACCAAGGATTTTTCCCAAATGTCATCAGTGACAATTTAACACCGACCCTCTCACAAGATGATAGCTCTATGAGAATTTTTCGTTCCCAACTGTCTATTGCGAAACTTTAATACTTGTCTAAGAGATTCGCAATTTTTTAACATCTCCACTTATTTAGTAAGTAAACGCCTCACAGTGTTGGGAATCCGGAGATGACACAAGCTATTATTTTTTCAGAAACTTTCGCTGGTTTTACCATGAATATATTCAGTGAGAAGATTTCATATTGACGATAACAACCTAATCCTTTGTAGAAGAAATTGTTCTTCTCATAAAAAAGCACTGGATCAATTTTTCAGGCATTTTGACAACTTCATTGGAGTTGTCAACTGCTGTCTTTATAAGGTCGTGTGATTCAAAACAACTGCATAAACAACTAAACGATAGTCACATTGGTGCTTGCATGGACTATTTCAATGAAGATTCTTCAGGACCCAGCACAATTTTAATTTAGCTGGTATGTTTACCGCTTTTTATTTTACTGCCTACTCTTTTTAATGGCAGGGTATATTGCGAAATATAACTTCAACGAAGCTGAGATATTTGCAAAACTCTGGACCGCAGGTGCCTATGGTGGGGAACGAACGCGCTATTGTCCTTTCCGGGGAGTAACGCGTTCACCACCACACCATGCGGGTCCTTCGTTTCGCCTGTCTCTCAGCTCTCAGAAACGAAGGACCCGCATGGTGTGGTGGTGAACGCGTTACTCCCCGGAAAGGACAATAGCGCGTTCGTTCCCCCACCATAGGCACCTGCGGTCCAGAGTTTTGCAAATATCTCAGCTTCGTTGAAGTTAGCTGGTATATTTCTGCTTGGATTTTCAGTAATGTCTGTTAGGGCATTCTCGGACCCTCTCACAGACAATCGCGAAGTGTCTTGTTTTTGGAAAAGGTGCCTCATTGTGACTAATTCCTTTGTAATGGCAACGATTTTTAGCCTACGTTTGGGTTTCGAAACAAAAATGTAGTACATGTTCGTGACCCTACTGGTGATATGGTCTCCGTAGCACTTTCCAATTGCACACTAAGCAACATGCTCTATCTCAGCTTGGAAAAACCATTGTGAGGATGGATAATAGAATTGGTAATAAATAAATAGACGTGAAACCGAGATAAGTTTTGAGTGTTTATTAAGAAGAAGAAGATGACGTTGAGCTAATACCTGCCCTTACACATTACCTAACCAACGAAGTACGACTTTTGTCACAACAAGCGATCTAATTGCTTCTATAAAACATTTATGGCCGACCCACTTTATTGCTGAGAACCGCCTTTGTCGGTCCAAGATGAGGTCAAGCACAACTAACTAGATATGATTACTCCCTAGCGCTTGAGTTGTTGTGGGTCAGTAAAATAGAACAGCTTCTTGACTTAAAAGTTGAGAACGAAATGAAGTGAGCATTGCAAGTCCCATACGATTACAGCGTTCTACTAAATACAAGGTAATTTCTTGTTGTTTTAGTGTTTATGAAGTTTCAAGCACTTTTGTGGTTTAATACAGCTTGTTAATCTTCTCTGGGAGTGTGCCTAACTCTTTTCTTCTGGATGTTTTATTTCACTACTCACTTCCTAACTATTAATTTACGGTCATGATTAAGGTATTTAAAATGATGCTCTACGATGACTGCTGCGACGAGTTACAGTAAGTCGCCCAACGAAAGAACCTGTCAATGTCAACTGCCTCCCCACCAATGAGGCTAACACGAACGCTACGTTTTTGATCGTCCTCAGCACAACGAAGCACACGCACCAAGAAAAATTTGGGGATATAGCAGAAAATCTGCAACTTGCGAACGAAACGTCCAACATGTAGAAAAGCCTGTAAACAAATCAATGAGGTGAAACTTGGGAACAAAAGGTTGTTAGCTCTATTTATTTATCTATGAGCTTATCAAATTTCCGTCATTTGAATGGATCTTTGTCGAATCTTAAGATGAAATAATCGTAGGTTTTTAGATGCCCATATATTTTCAGCCTAAGTAAGCAACTTACTATGGTTTTCTTTACTGGCGATGATGAGATAAAAACGCACTGATAAGAACCATGCTATCAAACCGAGGTGAATATTTTTGAGAAGAGGTTAGTTTTTTTTGCAACACTGGCGGGAAAAGTCGGCACTGATATGAAAAATGAATAGAATTCGTTACGTACATGCTGGTGATGGTAATGACATTTGTGTCAGGCGCTCGTTGATCGGCGTGTCGTAACAACCTTTGACGACAAACGGCCAGCACAGTGTGACGCATCATGCCGTCGACGTTGCCATTCGCATGAACATCATCAACATCAGACGAAGGGCTTGTCTTCTCCTCTAAAGGATAGGACCCACTTATCGACTCTGAATCACCTATGAACTCCCCCCACCCTACAGAACTGTCGACTCTACAAGAAATACCAAGTTGCTTAAATCTGAGCGGAGCTCATCATCAACACCCACCCGACGAAGGGCCAGTCTTCTCCTCTAGCGGACAGGGCCCATATCCCGACTCTGAATCACCTGTGAACCGCCTACTGAACTGCCGACAATACAATAAATACCATGTTGCTTAGATCTGAACGGAGCAAAAAGTGCTGTCATTTGAGAAGAATTGCTCTTTCGATTAAATCTTGTTCTTAAACTAAAAAGCTATTGGGAAGATTGCATAGAAATACGTTTACTTTCCATCAATAGGATGTTTTCCAATCTTTACAAAGAAAAAAAAAAAGTAAAGCACAACGGTGATGTTCAAAACGAAATATTGGATTGTTCAATGGTTGTGACAGTTTCTCAGCATTTGTTTTCCCATATTTCTATCATTCAGTATCTCATAGCCATGTTCTAATCACTTCTGTGTATTCAGGCAACGAGCACAAGCTACGGATTGAGTGGCAAGTATCTCGTCGGTAACCAATTTTCGAATCGCCTAGGGTTTTCACTTCGTTCCCATGTTCCATTCTCTCCTTTAGCATTCTTTGCATGCCCGAAAAGAACGTTTCTGTCTCCTTAATGTCTTCAGGTGAATTTCCCATTATAGTGGATCTTGAGAAGGAAGGTAAGATCGGTTCCCATGCTCATCAACTCACAAAAGGTGACAGCGAATGGATTGGACGGCTTTTTGTGTTGCTTAAGATGTGATAAAGAGTCATATAAAGGTCATCAGGAGGAAAGGTATAATTGAAAGGACTAGTTATAAAATCCGGTTTTTTTTTACTACATTCAAAAACAAGATATGTTTTTTTTAATAACAATCTCTTCCTGGCTTAATAGTCTAACAAAGTGCAAGGTATGATATTCTTTGTGTCCCCTATGAATGTTCAGGTTCCACTGCGCTAATCCGACACACGACGAGGACTGCACAAGCGGTTGGGGGGCTTTGCCAGCTCCCTCTCGAATCACTAAACAAACAATGGAAAGACAGGTGTTGCAGGTGATACTTAAGAGGGATACCCACTAAACCACCAACACCTAAGAAAACACACAGGGAATTTTCGCCGTTATCCTTTTCAATTTATGCCTTGCCTTTTTTTCTGCTTTATTTCTGGCAACAAAATAAGAGTGAGACAGGCTTAATTCTTTACATGAAGCCTGTCTCACTTTCTCAGGGTCTCCCAAGCTGAGAAGGAGTCTGACGTTTCCATCAGGAAGCCTAGCTAAGAGTAAACCAATACCAGGATCCACCACCTTCCTGGTGACATAATAGTCCTATGGTGGCAAATCTCCCTCTGATCTACGAGGGCGACGACTGCGTGTGGTGGTGACGACCTGGGGCAGACTTTGGCCAGGCTGACGTCGGGACTCCGGGGGAACGATAATGGCTTAACCAGCAAAACTTCGAAAAGTGGAGAGATAATGCTGGGGCTCGCACAACCAGCGAGGACAGGCCATCCAAGCAACCAAGCAAATAAGAGTGATGTTGCCGAGTGAGAGCACAGAAATGTCTCTAGACGCAATTATCATAGGAAAATTGATTGTTGAACATGCATGGTCTCTCTACTTCGTTGGGTCGATCAGAACCAAATGGGTTGATTTGCAGATATTCTTGCCCTAACGTGTTTTCTAAGGAATAGTGGCCAGGGTACGGTAGTGCTTGCAAAGTGTATAAATGAATGCTCTTGAGTGGTTCTATTATGGTGATTCTATCACAAATTATCTAAACTTGCACATTTTTTAGGTCACAATATTATTCTTAGACCTTTGGTGTAACACAAAATAGTCCTAAGTTCTGTTGCACATCATTCTAATACTTCGGGCGTTCACAACTCTATTCGATGGTGACCCAGCAGTTCCTCAGTCTCTGACTCTTCTTCTATTTCTTTCAACCTGCGTTCTACCAAAAAACGAACTGACAGAATTCATGCTAATATTTACTCGTTTAAATACAGTGATAGTAAATGGTGAAGCACAGAGTCAGCAAAGAGCATCATCAATGAGCATTCTCTGAAAGAGAAAACAAAGAAAAAAAAATTAGAAACCACGTGATGAGGTACAGAAGAACTTGAAATGAACAACTGTGGTAAATGTAAGCAGATAAAATGGATTTAACACAATACTGGACAAATTTGTCAACTAAATATATTACCAATATGGAATACAATCTGGGACGCGTATAGATTCTTCAATGAAATGGAGGTCAACTGGATCTGCTGAGCTGCTACTCAAACAATGAACATAAGCAGCACATTGATAAAGCTACCGATCGACCGGAACCCGCCAATGTTTTCTTCCATTTTTTTTTCTTTTTTGTTCAAATTCTTCTTGCCACATGAATGAAAATGCTTCGTTAAAGGACTCAGGCCACAGATTATCGTGAGAATAACAGGGTGTCTTCACCAAGCCACAGTCAATGCCTATTTTAAAAAGAGTATTCCATTCTTCTGTGTAGGAAGGAAAGGAGGGATTCTTCTTATAGTGGGATTTAAGTACAGTTTTGTAGTTTTACAATCCTCAACAGAACTACTTTTATATAAGTACTGGAAGTAAGATTCCTTGTAATCAGTTACAGAATTATTTATAAGATTTCGGTATCTTCAAGATTATCCAGCTCCATGTTTTCTGAACCCAAACTTAAAAATTCATGACCAACTAAACAATTTATCACTATGGTCAAGCATTTCAACTGTTTTACTTCCTTGTGGCTAGATGTGTTCCTCTGTGTTGAGGTGCTCTGTTTAGCAAGGCGTACATCACACCAATCCGGATGGAAGAGCTGAGTTCAAAATTTCTAGTCCAGAAGCGGGGCAGGGAAGTTAACCTCCTGGGCAATCATAGAGTTGACTGCTGCTAATTCCTCAAGAAAAACTGTAATAAAATCTACACGGCATAGCACCGCATATTTTGTGTGTCTCTGCTGATAGAATGTTTCCAGGTCTTCATTACGAGAAGTCGACGTTCTTGGATCGGAAAGAGCTTTCCCTAGATAAGTCTCTTTTTAACAAATAGTGATAAAATAATGTGAAAATCAAATCACAGATAAGAAGTACAGCAGCAACAACGAAAATGTGATGTTATTGATGTCTGTTAATTAAAGCAGTTCTTGTGCTCCATGGAGAAGAACAAAGCTTACAGTTGCCCCTCGAGCTACTCGATCATTAACAGAACGACATTTGCCTTAGATTACACTTAAATAATGTGAAGAAAGTCTCCGCAACACCATAAACTTCTTGCAAAGTTAAATGTGGTGAATGACTAAGAGATCAACATAATTCAATGCATACTTATTTGGTTGGATCATATTTTCGCGTATCCACATTCACAGTGTCCCGATCGGCTGCTCAGTTTGTTTTCGAACTTCCTGTTATTTCAAATGACATTTTGGTTCACCTGTACAGTCTCCGCGTTACCTTAATTGACCCGTCTCATCAATCTGGCGCCGAATCGTCGCCTAACGTTGAAATTATGGTCATACAATCACCGGAAGTTTTCTATTGCTCAACACGACAGTTTTACTGTGAAATCGCAACTTTTATGGTTTCAAGAAACTTTTTATATCGTTCTGGATTTTTGCGATGTTTAAATATTAAGTGCTTGACGTTAGACCTGAAAGCTCAGTAGAGCGGCCTCGTCAACCTTCCGCTTAAATTGTGCAGACAAACACTAATTTCTGAACATTATTCACACTAAGAATATAGCGCGTATGGCGCAATGGTTAGAAATTCTCTGCAATACATTTGGGCTCGATACAACGCTCCAGGCTCACCAAGTGTTCCGACCATCCGGGATCGGAAAATGGGTACCAGACTTGTCCGAAAGGATAGTGGCACTGTCTCGATACATAGGTAGGCTACCGTAAGTCATTGTATTAACCAGATATGCATTGAACCACCTATAACAATTCGATGTTTTTCTTCAATAAGCAGACACGAGGTTGTTATTATAGAATTTATTAGGATACAATAGCTGACGTTTCGGCGGTTTCGCCTTCTTCAGAGCTGTTTATTTTTTTTTGTATTTAAGCTAGTTGGTGGATAGCAGCCGCACAGAGTACATACATGGGCGAGGACCACACCTATAACAATGCTTAGTGAAGTCGAGTGCACAGCACATTCCTTGAGAATTGAGCAATCCAGAAAGAATTATTTCTTATCCTTTATAGCTAGAACGTGCCCACGATGTGTTGAAAAACAAGGTCGGCAGTGCATCTCTATGAGAAGGCAAATAATATAGTCAGAACGTAGTTAAGTTTTAAATAAAACCTTGGCCTTTCACACGTTTCAGGTGCGACCAGCACCGCATCATTGGCCTTCACACATGTTACATCCATCAGAATTACCGTGTTTCTGTTACACGTAATTGATATCCATCGCCTTTATCTGATATCAGCCTCTCATCTGTGGTGTTTGCGTTGCGAGGATTTGGCCGATGGCACGACAGTCTGTCGTCAACTGACCACGCCCACGGAGTACGACCCGCCCCGCTTGCGCCATCCGGAGGTAGCGAGTACATGAGGTCGTCGTCGACGCTTGGAATGAGACCTCTACTTCTCATCACTACTGTTTTTTCGTGTGATCTCTGTATTGTCGACGTCGTGTGAGATGTTAAAGAAGTCTCATTATGATTACTCCACACTGCTGAAAAGAGGAGCCGGTGGGGACTTTTCATCAAATATGAGACTCAGTACGAAAATTGTCACTTTGTTAGTGGGTTGTTACTGTTGCTTTCAAGATTTATGAGCAGGAAAATTGAAAAAGTTTGGTATTTTTACATTTTCTGAGTTAATTCTCCAGTTTAGCAGTTTACTGACCAAGCCAGGTATTTTTTATGCTTAAAAAATATGTATCTACACCTAAACGAAGAGCAGTAGTCATCAACGCTTCTGCTAGATTGAATTTGTTTTCAACTACTCAGTTAAACAGCTATCCTTCTGAAGGTAGGCAGCTGCACTGCCACTGTATGCCATAATTGAGTGTAGCCAACTATTAAATCACAACGATGACGATCGCGCTGTTAGAAACAGAAAGGAACCAAAACTTGTAGAAGCTTCCTTTTCGTCCTCTATGTAAGCTTCTTACGCCAATATTTCTTAGAAATATGCAGAAAAACAATTGCACTAACCACTCGACTCCCATTTCCTCGGCTTTTTCACCTCCAGCTCCTGCAGATCGCTTAGGTTCTGCGATAGATCATATACTAATTAATTAACTGATAATTATACTAGTACTGGTAATACCAAGTACTAGTGCGACTATACCACTACCAATGCCATTACAAATATCAATTATACCACATTTCAAAAAACTGACTTTCCTTTAACCTCGGTATAACTAATCAACCTGTATCTTTTCATTGATAAACTAACACGAGATTGATAAATAAACAGTAATCGGCTAACGTTTCAACGTCTCCCATTCCTCATAGCCACAGTTAGACACAGTTAATATGATCTTAATTTTTTTTTCATTTTTATATGATCCGTCTTCAAGTCTACTATGCCGATCCCAGAACTTCTCACATGCGATGTGTTCCCTTGCATGCAATGTCCACGAAGATCTTCCAACTTTTACCCGTGGCTTCGACTACTGCTTGAGGATTTTCATTTCATCCTGATTGTCGTAGAATGCTGGTCGAATCGGTTCTCCATGGAGTTCTCAGACAGCCGGGTAATCAGTAGCCTTAGTCAGTAATCAACAGCACAACAAAGTTCTCACAACAATGGCACGAACCAACATGGAAAGGAGAGGAACGAGAGGGTAGTGAGGAGAGGTACTGTGAAGCGCAGCATCTCCCACGTGCGTCATAAAAAACACATCAGCGACGCTCGACCGATTCTGAACCGAGGAGGTCACTCGAGAAAAAGAGGTCTCGAAAGTCGAGAACTGTATCTGAAGTCATTTGAACCACGAAATCTCACGTTCACCTAATACTACCTGACCACTTCTAAGTGAAACAGTAAATCGTTGTTCCACTTTTGCATGGTGTTTCTTCAGATTTTTAGTACAGTGCTCTTAAAGCGTTTGTTTTAGCTTTTTGTAAGATTATAATGGTGCCGCTCTATCTAAAAGTCCAAAGTATTTTGCTGGTATTTTTCGACACTTTTAATGATTCAAAGAGATGTCATCTTAAACATCAATTTACTCCCAACGCATTTCTCATACTGAAATTATCGGAAGGAACTACTTTTAAAAGATGAACACTGAGATGTTATATCCTTAAAAAGTCTTAAGACAGATTTTCTATGCTGGGGATCAAGTCAAATCTGTCTTGGTATCAGATTTTGGATATTTCCTCACTAGAAAATCGCTTATCCCAATTACCGGTTATAGCCCTTCACAAATTACTCACTCAATTTATTGTTTTTGACAGGAGGAAACCCCTCTGTGGTCGGAAAAATTGGTACCGGGCTTGTCTGAAAAAAAAACCACTCTCTGCAATGCAATTCGGAACGCTCAGGTCCGGCTATCTCAGGGCTGCAGGGGAGAATTGCTCGACCAGCATTTTACAACATTCAAGATGAAATGAAATTCCTCAAGCAGAAACCGAAGCCACAAGTAAAAGCTTGAAGATCTTTGCGAACGATGGATACGAGGAAATGAATCGAATGTGAGAAGTGCTGGGATTCGCACAGGAGACGTGAAGACGGGTCATTTATAATAAAATAAAAAAAATTGTTTTTAAACGCTTATTTTGAAGTGATTTTGGTTTCCCTTTTTAAGTTTTCCGTTACTGTAGTGCCGATTTTTCCAAGTAGTTACGAGATTTTCAGCTTCTGATCTGAAAAATCTGCACCGGGAAAAAAACGCATGTTGTACGAAAAGTATTGAGGATGAGATTCTACAAAGTGCGGAGAAGATCTTTAAAGCCCAGCTGGAGGACAAACTGATTGTTCTGCGTCATATGATTAATTCAGATCTCAATAGTTTTAGAAGTACGTTCAATCCTAACTAATTAGCTCTAATGTTTATTTATTACGCTTTGAAGACTGCATATGACAGGAAACGAAAAAAAACCCCTATGCTACATTAACTTTCATCGTTTAACCGGTAGCGTTTCTATAGAGATATAACAGGCCTAAATAAAATCAATTTTCTTCGGATGAATCGTAGCCATGGACGAATTCTCAGAATGCACGTGTTATCAATAAATATTGATTGATCCTTTAGCGTACTACTACAACTCGTTAAATACTTGCCATGAGCACTTGGACGCACTGTTCGATCGTACTTATGGCTCTTTCTACCAGACTAATTCTCAGGTGCCAATTGCACTTAGTTTAGATATCTTAAGGCAGTTTCCATCGATAAAGTAGAGTAACAGCACTTACGACTCATCAATGAGATCTAAAACTCTTGTGTATAATCGAATTTATAAATGTTACACATTTTTCCTTACGAAAAAAGAATATTAAGGATACTAAGTGAACAAAAACAAGAAGGAATGAGAATAGGAAAAGTCTTGCCCAACATAACTGCCACTTTTGTTCATAGGCCTTCGAGACGTTCTTCAATCGACTACGAGCTTTCTCATCACCGTTTTCGGACACCAAAGTGACACAGGTTGTTCGAAAGTTGCTTGAGGATCTGTTCGTCATAATGTTTCAACTGATGAATCCTATGGTGAGCATCTTATATCTTTATTTACTATTTTATCGCTTTTTTTTGGAATCTCAAACTCGATCCCTTCAGCGTCTTTTTTTCCATTTTTTTCAATTTTATTTTTCCAACTTCACTTTCTTCACCTCGTTCAATTCTTCAGTTCTGTGGTCTTTCTACCTTTTTCTCTTAATAACTTTAATTGTGAAACATGTCATTAACCGGGACAGAAGTGATTTCCATCGTATAATTACTACTTCTTCATGTATTCTTTCTTTGATAAAGTAAAGTAAAGTAAAGGTTGATAAACAATTTTTATTCGGCTAACGTTTCGACGTCTTCGTCTTCGTCAGAGCCGATGATCCCAGTCGATGGTCCACAGTCGTTCATCTTCTCGATGTTGCGTGTTGCCTTCGTATCGAGTCAGATTTTCCTCAGTGGAGCATCTCTCAAATGAGACATTCTCACTCGGTGATGCTCTTTTATACAGGATGCTGATGGTTGAATGGTTGATAATAAACTCATCAAAGACAGAATACATGGTGATTAGTAATACCGAAGTTAAAGGAAAGTCGGTTTCGAAATACCACTTATTCTTTTCTTTGTGAACTTTTTTCTTAGTATTACTAGGTATGTAAACTTCGTCCTCGGCCTATTAACGTTACTTTTACGAACTGATTCTCTTCTTCAGCTTCAAACGATGATTTTTCCAAAGTTGTACTTCGTTCAGCCGCTTCTCCTGTTTTTGTTCACATTTCCACTTAGCGGTTTGCACTTTTTTTCGTTAAGCACATTGTGAAAGTCGACCAACGTCGTTGTATGATTGAAAGTATGGACGAAATCGCACCATTTGGAGACGTTCCAAAAAAAGGTAATTACCGACAGCACCTAAGGATACAGTATCCCAAAATTAGAACCTCTTCAAAAAATGTGGTTACTGTCGTTAGTTTCAGATCATTACGAATCTGGAGAAATCGCTTAATTTTTGGAAACACTTCGTTACCGCACTCGTTAACGTGCACAACATCTTGGAGGGTTTCATGAATGTTGGTTTCTTCGTCACGTTTTTCCAACTTCAGTTTGAATTTTTTAGTTTTAGATGTCTTTTAAAAACCGTAAAAAACCGAACTGGTTGAAACTAATGACCTTGTCAGACATGTTGTCCACAAATTCGAGAATATTTACTGAAATCAAGAAAAGAGAATGGTTCATCGGCTAGTTTTGTTTTAGGATTGAACTGCCGTACATAACACAGGTTTTGCAAGATTGAGGTTCAACATCTATTTCCAGCTATTTATTGCTGTAAAGACGATTTCCTTTCTTTTCACTTACATATTCTTTTTATTTCACGGACTGAGTTATGTACTTTGTTACGGTAACGGTGTAAAACCGACCAGCCTGCAATGAGGTGACTGGAGGATTCTTTTCGTACACATTTATTCCATTAATATTTGTACCAGTGGAGATGTCGCAAGCAGAAATGACCTTCAAGCAAAGCACCAACGAAAATATCGCTGACCGATGTACGTCATCATGTTAGTCATGCCGAAAACCTCGTTCTGATGTGTTTCATCTGAACACCTCAAAGACCCCAAGCGGCGCGCCTATAATTACACGACTCGCAAACCCATCATACCTGCGGGGGAACCACAAGGTCGTGGAGCCGTGTAGAGCAGTTAAACTGAAATCGGGACAGTTTGATTCCGATACCTTCTTGGATTATTAACCTACAAGTTAAGTTATTAAGTTATTGAGGTAAAGTTTGATTTCGATTGAAGACATCGTCCTATCCTGTTCAGCGCTAAAGAACAACTTCTGCTAGCATCGAATTCATTACTGAACTTAGTTCATCCTCTTAGTAATCTTATAGGACATTTCGAAGAGTAGGGGCTATTGGTACAATAGTGAATAAATGTGATTAACTGATTCCTTCTTGTTTACAAGTTCTAGACTTTACAAAACTACCATAACGAAAAAAACCAAAAAATATTGTAGATGTGCAAAAGTGGTGTAAAATGAGATTCTAATTTAATGAGGCGGCCATAAAAGTTCTAAATATGAAAAGCAAATGGATGAGAAACACTAGGTACTCGCGGCTGTGAGTGGTATTCAAGACAGGTAGTAGCGTCTGTCATTCACAGAAACTCTCTGTGAAAATCCTCTTTCATTATTGCAGCGAATGATGTTGAGAAATGGTCTTTAGTCGTTGCAAAAAACCAAAAAAAACGTAAGGTTCTCCTTATCAAGCTCAATTTCTTCCAGACAATGCACCTGTTTTCGGCGGTGGACGCTTAATTATAGAAACCTGGGCAGACTGCTTGCATCATTACCGTCAGCGCAGTCAGATGAAGCCGAAGTCTGATTGCAGGCAGGCAATTGTTGAACTGTATAGCGTCGATCGATCAACCTGAGCGGGATTATCGATCCACCACTGTCTACTTATCGATTACGCAACACGATTATTTATCTCACTTTGCTGTTGGCACCAAATGCCGACGCAAACAGATGTGATCCATGATATCGTCGTCATGAGAGGAGTCCAGGCACTTGTGCTCAACGCTTCCTCCATCTGAGCGCTGTTTAACAAAATATTGTCCAAAATGTCGCGCTAACACAAATTATTGCCTTGTTTACTCCAAAATGTGGACTGTGCGCAAAAAAAAGTCACGTAAGAACAGTATTGGCACAA
Source organism: Angiostrongylus vasorum (assembly GCA_018806985.1). Classification (NCBI taxonomy): domain Eukaryota; kingdom Metazoa; phylum Nematoda; class Chromadorea; order Rhabditida; family Metastrongylidae; genus Angiostrongylus; species Angiostrongylus vasorum. The sequence goes on along the minus strand of JADANN010000202.1, from coordinate 2,182,525 downwards.
AACATGAAAAGTGCCATTTGTCTTAAATGGGACACTAGTGGAAAGCACATCAGTAATTGTTAATGAAGATTTGCAATTACACTATATATTAACAGAAAATAGACTAGAATTAAACAGCTTAGAAAACATAAAGCAGCGGAAAAAAAACATTCAGGCTTCGGTGTCGAATGAGTGCAGACAGAATTTGGCGCGCATGTGGGATTGTTCGTTATGCAGTGGTGTCCCAGGAGTCGAGACCGTGCCCGAGTCTTTGTATGAACGTGATGAAAGGATGTCTTGCTGACTGGGCCGAAATCGACCAACAATGGAACGCCGTCGTCGGTAAGCTTAGAAGGTTAATGGGAAGAAATATGGCTGGATATCTTACCAGCTCGTACAGTTTATTTGATTTTCGGCCACACCCATTTTATATGTTCACGATATGCTAGTAATCTTGACAAAGTAAAATTTCCTTATGCAAAATCCTAGAATAGCGTGTGGTTAAACTTTAACTTCCATAGCAGAATGCCATCCAAATATTAAGGGTTACATCATAATTCCAGTGCAAATTGCCGGGCACTACTGTCGTTCTGCACTTGTAGTAGTTGTCGGCACAGCTTTGATCTTTTCGAACAGTCCACCTCGTCTCCTATCCGCCGCCAATTTCGCACGCCGCTACTCTTTGAAGAACGAAATTCGATGGCTTTTAGTCGGAACTGGGTCATGCTTTGTTATTGAGCAACGAAACTGGACGAATTCAACCTGTTTCTATTTCTCACCTTATTCAGTTGACGGAAACCTGCCGTTAAAAATTTGATACGCTTTTACAGATTGAAGAAGACCGGCTAAAAGTTACACTATAAGCATTGTATATTTGAAAAATTACTGCCTGTTGTCCTTTTTGTTGTTACTTAAGAAGTTCTACAAACATTGTCCACTATCTGTAAGACCACGTCAGAACTGGCTACTCTAGGAGATTAACCCTCTGCAGGAGACCTGAATTGCATCTTGTGGTGATGGATTTCGCCCATGGGTTAATCAGTCGGTCGGTGAAGACATGCTGACATAGTGTTTTCCAAGAATCCGTAACATAGGGAATAGAGTATGATAAGCATTCCGTTCTTGCTGGTATTCCATAGCACAAAATAAACGCGAAAACAGAATTGGAAGAAACGACCGGAAGCAGGGAGAACAATTCAAGGCGAATTTTCTACTGAAGATGTTAAAATGTTCAAAAAAATGGCACACGTTAAGAAGAAGCGAAAACAAAAGTGGTCACGCTTCAGATTCGATGTTGAAAATCTCATCGAAACTTCGCGGTGCTCAAAATCTTCATCATGCACTTCAACCGCTACCCGTTCAGTTCAGTGAAGCCGTCATGGAAATGCAGGAACGAGGCATTACAGTCTCAAATAAGGTAATAAGCCCAATATTAAAAACCTTCTTGGTGAAAAAACCTGTTGTCTTAATCCTCAATTATAAGAACACTCTTTCCTAGGTAACAGTATCTTTTAATAGTCCTTTATTCGATTTCTGGCCTCAAAGAGTTTTTTAGTACATTCAGAAATATGTACACCAGAAGATAAATCTCTCTGTATCGCATTCATTCTGCAAATTTCTTCCTGGAGTATATGAGATCATTTAAATACATATAGGTGTATGTTCCAGTGGACTTCTCAGTTTCAGCGATCTCCTCATTCATCATGGCGTTTTTGTTCCTTTTTCTTTTCTTTCTTCTTTTCTTTTTTCGCTCTTCAGAGTAGTTTTCCGACCCTTCGATATCTCAGCAGAATATGGCTTGTCAGGTAGTATTCTACGTAATTCTTATTCCTTCTCGAATTCTCAGCTTGTACTTATTACCTCCACATTGTCTATATTTAAATTTTGGACGGTATCCTTCAAATGAAGACGCTTATAGCATATTGGTTATAGGCACCCTGCAAAATACATGTGGTCGACCCCGCGTCTCAAGCTCATCAAGCGTTCCATCCCTCCGGGGCTTGGCAAATTAATAAAGGACTTGTCTGAGAAGATAGTAGCACTGACTCGATACATTCGTAGGCCACCGCGAGTCATTTTATAGGCCAACATCCATTCGAATCACCTCTGGCGGTGGTTGTTGAAGGCGAATGCATGGCGCGTCCCCTAAGAGATTGATTAACGCCGAGAACTTTATCGTTATCCCTTTATCCTTTAAATGTATGATATTTTGGTAATATAAAAAAATTCGTCGGTGACATCTAGGCTACTTGATTGTGATGAGTTTGGCACCGTTTTTTTCGGAACGCTCCTCACTATTAAAAGATTTAGCCGTTTTTCATGGGATTCATGGTCCGCTATGATGGATATCAAGCAGACCATTGTTTAAACTGACAGGCAATGTGCAATGTTGTCGGTTGTTGGGTGTGGTGTAGGGCCGTAAGAAGTCGTAAAACCAAAAGGTCAAGGTCCACAACAAACAATTTTGCATATCAATCAAGCAAAATGATGAGAAGTCACCCTATGCTCATCTCATGGCCTCATACATTCATTTTCTGGGATTTTCGGAGATATAGGAAGCTTATAATCTATCGAAAAAGACGACCTATTATGCTCAGACAAACGAATCATTGTAAAGAATGAGTGACTGAAGCGCATCATTCACCATAGCGTGTTGCAAATAGTTCCTGGATTTTTATACTTGATATGGAACTTCCATTTTTTCTCCCCTACTTGCTTCGCTAGTTCTTTTCTTCTCTTCCCTCATTCTTTTTTTGAATGTATTCGATCGATCAATCATAATTATTGTAGGATTTGATGTGCTGCTGATGATGGTGCATCGTTGACCTGTAGTGAATATACCATTTGTCTTGGTTAGCAATTAGCCACGACCAAATAATACTGTGGATAGGTCGACATGTTACACTAAACAAAAGACGAAGCCGCTCAGAGATTTATTACATGAATGCACTCCTATCTGGTCTATTTCAGTAATAGATAAAGGGAATCGACGTCTTACTGATTCAGAACAGTCTAGAAATTCCGCCCATTCAGAACAGCACCTGGGTTTACAACTATCTTTAAGCCAACGAAAACTGTTTGTAGTCATCCCAACGCCATACAGATTCCTCATTGTATTCAGGGGCGGATAGTACAGTAGTAGTTATGTCGGTTATCACGAGCATGGTGCTAGTTCGATTCCGCCCCGGGCAACCAAGCTTCTCATTCCCGCCGGCGTCGGGAAATTGGTACCGGCTTTGTCCGGGAAAAAATCACTCTCTGCAATCCAATCAGGAACGCCCCAGTCCGGCTATCTCAGAACTACAGGGAGAATCGACTCGACCAGCATTCTACGATATTCAAGATGAAATAAAAATCCTCAAGGAACAACCGAAGCCATATGTGAAAACTTGGAAGACCTTCGTGGATGATGGATGCGAGGAAACGAATTGAATGTGAGAAGTGCTGGGATCCGCACAGAAGGCGTGAAAACGGTGCATATAAAATAAAAAATAAATGAAATCCAGTGTCGGTTGCCACAAAACTTTCAGGTGATTGCTCGCTGCTATACCATTGGCGAAATGATTCCTTCACCTCTCCGACTGCTCCCTGTTCGACATCGCCGTGCCGTCCTAATCAAAACTATTACTGAGCGAGCAGCAAACTATGGAAAAGTGTTGAATTCGCTGATGCAAATGTTCACCCAGCGGGTTAGTTATTCACAATGTGTTAGGGGGTGCTAGACGAGGAGAAATAGTTCCCCCATTAAGATTTCCAGTTGCATATAACAAGAAAAAAAAGTACATAATCTAGGCAGAAGAAAGAATTTCAGATCAGTTCTCTACGTGGATGGTTTTCTTCGTTGCCAAGAGCGTTCTGCTACGATTCTGGATTGATAGCTAAAGATGACGACAGATGTTGGAACGGCAACGAGACTGCCTCTTATGGAAAATATGTGGTCGCTGATGGATTGCAAAAGTCAAAATGCGAATCCGGAGTACAAGCCATCAGGATTTTTACCTTATAAAAGTGAGCAAATCAGATTACTGTCGCTCTAAAAGATCGCTTAACGAACAAATAGTGCTCAAGAACGTTATTTCCGTTGGAAACGGAAATCATTCTAACCTGTGGGGTTATTGAAAATTATGCCTAAAACTATGAAATATAACGTTCAAAAAGCATTGGATTTAGTACGACTAACGTTTACTGAATTGTATTCATGCTACCAATCGATACTTAGAAGAGTGCTCAACCATCCATCGCTTCTGCTCTTCAGAAATTCTTCTTTCCTCTTAAAGTACAATTCGTATCAGATTTTGTCAGCTATTGGCACTCGAACACTCGATTTTCTGAAAGCCTTTTTTCGATTTCATACATGTCATCATTTACTTTTCATTTTCATACAGGTCATCATTTACTATTCATCAAAAAATAGCTCTGTCCTCAACGTAGTATCTCAGCAGATTTGTTCGTCGACGAACGTCTCCGTTTTGGTATGCTCTCATTCCGTCTACAGAATGCTTTGCATGGTCAGAACTACACAAATTATCAGGTGGACGGAAGTGGGAACTCGGACGATGAGGATTATGTGAGATTCTTCTATGAGATAAGATAGACATTATGCTTTTATATCTATATGTCTTAGAATGAATAGTAGCCTGCTGGGGTCAATAAATTAATACGCATTGTAACCAATGCGCGAATACTCACTGAAATCAACGCATGTTTTCGTATTCTGCACAATGAATACCAATGTGTTTATTTCAACGCATACTTTTTCCCGCAAAAGGCGCGTGTAACGTAGTAGTCCGAGGCCAGCTGCAACACACATGGGATCGATTCTCGCGCTCTAGACCCACACAGCCCTCCGTCCCCATGGGGTCGGCAAATTGGTACCAGATTTCCTTAGGGAAGATAGCAGCACTGACTCAATACATCGGTGGGCCACTGCGAGTCATTGTATAGGCCAGATATGCATTCAATCACCTCCAACGATGCTTGATAAAGTCGAATGCATGAGGCTTCCCTCAGTGCACAGATCAACGCAGAGACCGTTGTATTTTATCCTTTATATTTCGTTTTAGCTGCTTGTTTGTAGGTTATACGATTGCAATATGTCGTGGGAAGTAGAGTTTTTGTAACGAGAAGAGATTCCACTTTGTAAGGAAATATTGTGCTATTTACATTTTCTCTAACTAACTAAATATTCTTTTCAATATAATGCGCTGTTCCACACGCCAGCCGACTACTTCGTTCTTGATTGGTAGGAATATCCATGTTCCTAATAGTATAAATGTCTACTTGTTTGACACAGGTAACTCTATAGTGGATTCCGCCTACATGAGGATTAGGTTTCAATGTAACATTCGTTCACGTTCATTGCAACAGATATAAAATTCATAAAATCGCTTTTTTTTTCTTCAAGAAAGACAGAACGTTGAAAACTGCTGCAGGTGAAAAGTTTTAGGAAGATTTTCCGAAAGTTCGTTAACTTTTTTTTCATTTTTAAATCGTTTTGTTCTCCAGATGTAAGGATATGAGCAGTTTCAGAGCGAAGGATCAGGATCGCTGTCAATCATCTCACTAGTATCTTCTGATTCCGCAGAAGAGACTGCCGATGTACTACCACACATTTCATCCTCATCCCGAAAACTCGTCCAAACTACTTCTTTATTAATTCCATTGCTAAGTTCGGCGCGAAGATTTACGTGATACCGTAGTATAGCGAAGACGATTATTCATCTACTATTAGGGCGCTAGTCAAACACAGTGTGATTTACGGGTATCCAACAAATACTGGTCTATAAATTGTGCTCTAGGTTGCGATTTTCAGCAAATATCTACATTTACTTTAAAGTCTATTGTAGATAATAAATTATTTTAAACTGAAAGAAATACCATATACATGTGAAATATCTCAGACATTTAATAAACTAAGCGACTGTGGTAGCAATGGAGAACGGAACCACAGTATTGACTCATACCGTCCGGTATGGGCACTACAGTGTTCATTTACAGTTTAGTGCGTTTCAGGATGTTTGTATACATTCATTCGACAGCTAATCGAAATCAAATCAAAATAGTATGGGCGAGACCAGAAAAACCATTCGTGCACTGAATGATACACAAAAAGCTTTTTCGAAAAAGTTCATTGGCCGATAATTTGAGTAAACAGCTGACTCTTATACAACCACAAGGATGCGGGGCAAGTGAGCAAAACTAGGCACCTTAGGTGCGCTTTGAATACGCGACTTCAATTTCAGCTTAACTGAGTTCAATACCAATTTGTACACTCTAAATCATTCCCGTAGACGGGTTATTGCTGACAGCAGCGTTAGGGTAACGAATTAGCTGGTAAAACAAGGGGCTCGGTTGGAGCAGTGCGTGGACATGTGGGTCCTCGAAAGGTGTCGAAAAGGGTGTTTTGTGGTTCGCTGAGGTGCCGAGTTTTGCTGATATCTTAGCATCTTTGTGCTTGTACTTCATACAATATCCTGCCAGGAGAAAGAAAAAGAATAGAGAGTGAATAAAGGTTAAAAAATTGACGGCTTTCCATTTTAAAACACCATAGTCATTGTATAGAATACGTGGATATAAAAAACACCGAATTCGACCCACTATAGGGTATAAAATATTATGAAGTGCTAACAGCGATGTAAATGCATAATGGAGCATAGTAACACACAATAAGTAGAAACATAAATATTATTGATACACATAGAACGATAGAGCAAAGCTCTTTCCTACAGTTCTCTCGTGATCACAACTCCTCCAGGACTCCAGTTATTGAGAATTTTTCGGGTTCGTTATGGGCTAAGTATAAGACGTCCAACTTTGACCAGCGCCTTAGAGATGCATCATGCATTTGATTTCGTCAGTCATCGCACAGCTGAATGAATGAATATTTGAAATATACGTGACGTGGCGTAGTGATGTTCCAAGTCAGTGTTTTTTGTCGTTCCATTGAGGTCTGATAGCGGTTTGCCGACTTCGGAGGGATTAAGAGGTTGGTTAGCCCGGTGCGCCGGGTCGAACCAATAAGCATATGTGTAACCAGCACATCTCACCACTTTAAGGGCCCACGTTCAGTATTATGTAATATGCACTCGAAAATACTTTAGTTATACAACGCATTTGACTATGAAAAGAGAATGAGGGAAACAAATACACGACGTGAAATGAGACTAAACAATGCCATTGAAAAAAATCAAGATTTTGTGGTTGGCATTTGTGTATAAAAGCAGCAAACAAACGACTTCAACTATCTTCTCGGCAATAGAAACACCTTCCGGTCCAAACAGGGCGATTTCCTGTCGAATATGCTACTTATTGCCTGACAATTTATGAGCTCACCGGTCTCGCAAAAATAACTTCTTTTTTGTCGTGAACCGTACACAAGGTAGAAGCCGCACCAAAATAAGCCTCTTCAGTCTTATTTTTGGAGAGAGGATATCTACAGCTATTTCAATTGATTCTTCAGTAGCATAGGTCCACTTCTTGCTTAGATTCGTAATACAATGTCTATCTACCGTGTCGCATAGTTTCTAGATTTCTGGGAACCACAAGTTAAAGCATCTAAAAGCCTAGTCAGCGTCGTCTTGTTTGCTGAAGAATTTCTCCATTGCTTTGTATTCTTGCTCCACATACATGAAGTGTTATTTTAGTTCTTTATTCACGCACAAGCCGACGATTTGGCTGATTTCGCCCTCCTCAGAGATTGGAAAGGTCATATTGATTGCAATCTACCCAGCTAAAAACTTCCATAACCAGACACAGAAAATGCTAAACCAAGACTTAGATTGCGATCAGTTTGACCTTCCCAGGTCCCGAGGAGGGCGAAATCCGCCGAAACGTCAGCATGTGGTAAGTAAAGAGATAAAATAGCACCTAGTGTTTGCTAAACAATAATACAAAGAATTGCTCGATGAATGCCGAAGTTAATAGAAAGTCAGTCGTGGGAATTTCTTTATTGTTTTCAACGAACAGTCGAAAGTGGTAACTGATTGGCGAAGGGGTAGGGTGAGTGTGCTGAATGAGGGAACGTTTCTCATTCCAGTTCTTCAAATGTTTGAGACTTTGCTGGTGAGGCTTTTCAAACATTGTTACTGAAACGAAATTAGTTCCCTTTCGATGCCTATGTTAGACCTACCATAGTGATCTCGATAGAGTTAAGAGGGTAATAAAATATGATTTCATCTATCGACTACGAAACGGTCACCGTAGCCTTGTTTTAATGCAACATCTGTCTTCGTGAGATGTTTCGGTGCCTCTTTTCCCGAGAATCTTTGTGCACGACATCGTCGTTTGTCGTACAGAACCCTCTTCTCGTACATAACACAATGCGATCAAAAAAACGGATGGTTTTTGTTGTGGAAGAGAACCGCAAAACAGTTTCTACAACGACCGACCACTTTTCTTCTGTCGTTCAATTCATGTGGCATTTATTCCTCGGGTTTCTTGCCGTCCATGCTTGACTGAGGTGTTCTATATGTTCTAAATGAGTTATTTTGCTATGCCAGACTTCTGCCCTAAACACCTGAGATAACGGCTTTACGTGATAATTATCGATGATGGCAGCAGGTCCCCACCGATCCTATACATGGCCAAGGCTCCAACATCCAAATTTTGCCCGAATCTACTAGTTTACTTTTTTCTTTTTTGATAGAATGCATGGACAAAATAATACGGAATCAATAGCTACAACAAAACATATGCATATGTCAAATAACAGAACAGAGTATGAATACGCAAAGTCTTGCTTATGTACAAATAAGGCTTTGATTGGAAAGCTTACAAGACAAATTCGGCATTGGTTTTCAGAGTTTCTTCGGAAATTAGTGCAAGATTTCAATGGGTTCCTTAAAGTGGTACATCTCAATTCAGAATAAACTTTACTAATTAAAAAAAATAAAAACCATGAGGATCTGCATACGTTTTTTACTAGAAACAAATTTATCTACTCCGGTAAAGAAAACTCTGGAATTCTGAGGGCAATAGAGCTCCTGAAGGTAGTCTCGGTCTCAGCTTTGTTCTTCAAGCATTTCTGGCACAGAAAGTTCTCGAAACGTTTGAAAAAGTGGCAGGCAACAGGCGAAAGGTCCAGAGAGTAAGGGTGATGAGTCAGAGCTCCGTAACCCAGTCTGTTCAACATCTAATGCGTCGGATGTTCAAAGAGTGACTGCGAATCATTAGTGTGATGTGCTTATAATTCGTACGGCATCTATTTGTCGAGCTTTATCGAATTTCCAATTTCTTTCAGACCCTCCAAAACAACTGCAGTGCTTACATCGAATTCTTCTGCAAGTTAGCGAACAGTTGTACCTGTATTTGCTCCAACCAATAGCTTCAACACATGGTCATTAGTAGCGGAAGGCCGTTCGCAACTTTGCTCATCCTAATGTCGAATTCGCGATGGCAAAATTTTTGAAGCTAACATTGCATTTTGCATTCGTTAACACTTCCGTGGCCCCAAAGCTCATTAGTGTTTCCATCCGTCTGCACTGCTTAGGACCAAGTCCGAGTACGTAAAAGTAAATTTGTCGCAATTGCTGTCTTGATATCTCAATCTATAACCATTAAAATTCATAAAAAATAGAGTTTATTTGACAATTCTGCTAGAAAGCCTAAAAGTGTATGAAACGAGCTTTGGATTGATATATAACATTGCAGTATTCAAGGAGAAACTGCTTCTAAACCATGCACAGAAAAAGATAAGCATTAAAAATCCTGTACACTTCCAAGCAATTTAATGCGTATCCTAACTCTTTACTTTCTAATTGTATAGGAGACCTCGATGACTGCTTCTAGGAAGACAGTCACACTCAAAAAACATGTGCCGGTAGTCACTTCTAGGAACAAATTGGGGAGACCTTTTGATGCTTTTTTGCAGCTCCGTCTCTTCCGACTACTGATAATGCTGTCATTTATTTCTGAACTAATGTCCACAGTGGATTTATGTCTACATGTTCTTGATATCATCCGGAAGCATGTTTTATACGAAGAGTCTGGAATTTTCTAACGACTTGCTTTTTCGTTAGGAACCAATGCTAAAAGTAGAATTCACAGATGAGTAGTAGGCATGATCATCGCTACAATTTTCTTACTATTGTGATGAATTGGACCGAAGAACAATGCGTGTGAACGACGAGGCATAGCGATACAAACAACGATTTGTTGCTCATTCCGTACTTCTATCAATCAGCAAGGGATTTCACCACGAACTCGCTACGCTGACTTTTTTTTCTGAGTTGAAATAGGCCGAAATTTTTCTAGATTTATCGTAATCAATCAGTAGCTTGGCGAACACAGATTCTGTAACAAACATCTGTCATGGAAAGATCACCTGTATCACCTGTAGCCCCGTTGATCGTCGAGTGACTCGAGGCGCCAGTAAATCTTCCATTTTTCCCTATCGCAAGCAAGACTACCCCAGTGCATTCTGCTCGCTCTAGAGACTCATCGAGGGAGAACTCTGACCATCGGATCGGTGGTTTTAATGCAATACGTTTGACATCCAGTCACCAACGGCTCTCGTCCATCGGTTGTCATTCATATGCATTACGTGTCCGGCCCACCTTATCTTCGACTGTTTGGCATACAGAACGGCATCTTTGACTGTTGATCGTTGACGCAAGTCGGAGCTTTGGATCCCTTCCTTGTGAAACAGTATACTTCTAGCATCGTCCTTTCAACTGCGCGTTCGACAACGCTGAATGATCTTTCATCCTGATTACGCAGCGACCAGGTTCCTGACGCATACGTTAGGGCAGGAAGTACCGTTGAGTCGAGAAGGTGGGCACGAAGTCGGCTGTTCTTTGTTCTCTTCACTACATCCTCGATGCACTTGAAAGCTCCCCAAGCCGCTCGTTTCCTTCTGCTCAACTCTGAAGCTAAGTCGTTCAACATGTTGATTTCCCGACCTAGATAGATATAACTGGAGCACTCGGAGATATTCGTTCCGTTGAGCGTTGTTGAGGCATACGAAAGCAATCCGTTCCTCATGAACATCGTTTTTGTGAGATTTAGTCGAAGACCAATCTTTCCACAGGCTTTACCAAAGTCAGTCGGCAAGCATACATTCCGCTTGGCCAATGTTTGGTGTTATAAGGACGGTGTCATCACCAAATCGAACATGATGTAACTGCCGACCATCGATTTTCACTCCCATATTATCCCTTTCCAATGTTCGCATGACGTTCTGGAGGGTGGCGGCAAATAATTTTGGCGAGATGGTATCACCTTGCCTAACTCCTCTTTTTGACGTCAATGTTAATATCGTTGTAGAATGGTGATCTCTTCGTTGTGAAATTTTTGTACAGCTCACGAAGAATCTCTGTGTACTGAGTAGGGATTCCTTGACTATCAAGGGCTTCCATAACTGCTTCTATCTCAACTGAATCAAAGGCCTTCTGTAAATCGATGAAAGTGAGACAGAGCGGTCTTTTGTACTCTCGTGATACTTCAATGAGCCTTGTTATCGTGTGGATGTGGTTCATCGTACTGAATCCTTTTCGAAACCCTGCTTGCTCACATGACTGTCCTTCGTCCAGTGTTCTGTCAATCCTGTTTAGGATGACTCGAGAGAAAAAGTTTGCAGACGACAGACATCAAGCAGATTGAGCGATAGTTGCCGATATCGTGTAGGTCACCCTTCTTGAACAATAAAAACGGTAGTGCTGGTCTTCCAGTGTTTATCAGGACTTGTGGAAGGTTCTTCAGGTGTTCTGGTCTTATCCTGCCCGGATTTGGTGCTGTTCGATTTTTCACCGACGAAATGGCATGTTGGATTTCGGAAGGGAGAACCGGTGGTACAACATATCCATCACCCTCTATTTCATATGACGGAAGGTGGACGTGGCTATCGATGAGATCTGAGTAGTATTCGTGAATGATTTCCTCCATTGCCTTTCTGGACACTGTAACTGTTCCGTCTGGGCGTTGGACTGCAGTCATCTTGGTCCTGTTATTAGCAAAGCTTCGGTAGGTTTTCCCAGCCTCTGTAGCTTCGCCCACTACTGCTGCTCTTCTCTCTTTAAGATCTTCTTTTATCGGCTATCTGCATTGTTTTGCAAGTTCGGACGTTAGTTCGCGATTGCCTGCAGTTCGTGCGCTGCCACGCTGGCGTATCAGCTCGAGTGTTTCTGGAGTCAGACGTCTCTTGGTGATTTTCGAACTGTCAGCTTTCATAGCGATAACGTGAAGATGTTGAATGAGCCTCACATGACTGCAGGCTTTTGGCCGAATTGACTCGTAGAATACAATCCACATAAGTGAAAACGCACCCACACACGCATGCATGAATACGCCTAGCAAATACAGAGTGCCAAATCGGCACAGCAGAAACAGGGAATCCATCTCCTGAATCCGCCTGTATCTCGATGCGAAGTTTTCTTCTGGTAGGTGATTAAACCCCCTATCCGCTACCCGGAGAGGCGCCACGTAGCCTCGCGACTGACCGACTCGAGATCCCCTCATATGAGGGAGATCCGTGGCGTCGAAGGATACTCTCTACAATTATTAAGCTACAAAAAACTATTCGTCATACGAGTTTGTTCATTCGGAACAAAGTCTACTGCTGCTGAGACTACAAGGACGAGTTTGTTTGTGTCGCCATACAAACTGCTGCTCGTAACGTTATTTAGTATGCAAAAAGAAATATCTGCCCTACTTCGTAATGAGGTGGCTAACTGATGCACGTCTGATGCAATTGGTGCGCAAAAGACAATACGCATTGGGTTCAGTGCAGTCCAAAGCCGATGTGAAATTAAGCATGGTCCTCGTCACCTAAAATTAGATGTCGTTTTGACTGGGTTCCGTGATTTTTTTTGTCCTTTCTCTCGGGCCAGGAAATCTTCAACGTTAAGAAATGGTGAACATGGACGTTGCTTAGTAATGTTCCATGATGGAAGCAGTATCAATTATGTATGAAAAAAGACGAATTTTTGCTACAAGCTGATACTTCACGTTGGTTGTTATGTTCTTCATTAACAGTTCATCGTGGACTTTGTACCACCCTTAAAATCCTTAAGTGTGACAAGTATACCGTAAAGTATTTCAACAACGACATAGCGATGAGATGACACTACAGAAACTCATTCTCTTAGAAGTAAATATTGAGGAACGGAGAAAACTATGTAAAGTAAGATTTACGCTAAAGAAGAACTTCTCCAATGTCAGGTTTTTAATTAATACTGTATAAAATGAAAAAATATGTAGCTTTGTAAACCAATTGAAGCCTCCACCAAGCTATTCGCATTCCTCTCAGTGACGTTTCACCGACGTGTGAGGAAAAACGTTGCTTATCTCGATACTGGTATTGATAAAGACGGCTCTCTACTCTACAAAACTGTGTACACTTTCAAAAAATGAAATCAAAGTCAAGTCAAGTCAACATAACTTTCGATAGTTACCACTTAATAAGGAATCCAAATTCGATTTGAGAAGACAATGTTTACAGTCTCTAAGCGAAATCTCATAAGGGTTGAAGAGATGATCATCTACGGCAAACAACACAAACTGATACCGGTGCTCGATTCTCAGAAGAATAGGAGACATTGGAAGTGAAGAACATCGGAATATAATAATTACCATATTGTTCTTAATGACGAATGCAATACATAGAAGTCTTCAGTGTCATAACAGTTGCTTCAGCCGTAAATAATGAGAATAGTTCGAGTCGCCGAACAAATCAATGGGAACAAAAACGCTGACTATAAACGATAGATTCGCGAGCTATCGTAGTTTAACCAACAACCACAAAGTGCACTTGCTTTTCATTAGACAACAACACACTTTATTCTTTGTTTTTGAGTAGCACGGTAACTTGATTTTCACGCAATATTGACTTGAAACAAGAAAAAAACAAACGCTGACTCACCAACTGAATAAAATAATCCCGAATTAAGTGACTGAGTAACACTTTTTAGGCTTTGCGACTCAAACTAACGAGGTCATTCGAACAAACCAAACCAACAGAAAAACCTCACCATGGTTATTTCTGCTCGAGACAATGGAACACGAAAAAGAAAACGTTAGAGATTCTTTATGTGATGGCCTGTTAGCTTCGTTCACGTTCAGTATTCCGTCTAGCATAAACCACCACCGAAGAACAGCTTCTTGACAACTCGATGTGTTAGCATTTTTGCATGGTACTCGAAAGTCATTGCCATTGTGAATATGGATGCGCGACATACAAATTAGACTTAATGAGGTCAGTCGGCAAACACGCCAGCAGAACTACCCTTTATTAAAAGACCTATCTATATTCACACCACTACCTAAAGCAAGCATTCCTACTTAACGTGATGAAGATTATAATGTGTGGTTTCACCAAGTTCCACACCTTCCGCTACGGATCGTTTCATTTCATATAGCAATGCTTGTCTCCATCCATATTTCGAGTATATCTCTTGTACATCATTCCTTGGGAGCACGTAGCGTAGTGGTTAGAGGTGTTCTGCACCACACACGTAATTCTTATTTCAATCCCTCGCCCCGGGCTCACCAAGCCTTCCGTTCCTTCGAGGTCGACAGAGTGATACTAGACCTGTCTGCGTGCACAGCATCACTGACCTGATATATCAGGACACCGCAAGTTATTGTATAGGCCTGCAATTACCTCTAATCATGCATGATAAAGTCGAATGCATAGTGTATCCCTTATAGATTGACCAACGCCAGACGCCGTAGATTTCAGCATATTTTAAAGCTCAGTAGACTGAATAAGATAAGAAATTGGCAAGTAAGTTTTGGAGGGAAATAAGCTCAAAAGTACTAAACAGGATGGTATGGTGCACTTCTCTTGAACACAGATTAGCGTATTCATAAAACCATGAAATAGCATTTATTATTAGGACTTCATAAGCGAACACAGACACTGTATTCAATCAAGACAACCGAAATAAATCTTATGTTGAAAGTTATCGGACAGAAACACTATGTACACCAGAAAAAACAGTTACAGACCAGACAGTAACCGATTTGAGTGCTGCTTCGAGAATCAATTCGACTCAATAACCGTACTACACATCCGTAACCAGAAAGACACAACATACAACATCTAAACATTCGATATGGATATTTCTGTACAGCACTGTGTACATACACGCCATGTCGTCAACACTACCAAATCAATTCCCACCGAAATCGGAAAGAGCTAGTGGTTGTTTGCTGACTGATATTACAATATCCACTGTTAATCGCCTGATAGTACCTGACGATATTTAATCACTAATGACTAAATAGAAATCATGTCTTTGAAAACAAGAAGAGAAATAAAACCAACTAAGCAAGCTCTACGAAAAGCAAAGAAAAAAAAAACGCAAAATTTTAAGAATTCTATGGTGGAACATAACAGCCTTCACCTATTCAACAGATCTATCGGTCCATAATGACACCTCAACATACGGTGATATATCAGAACAAAGAGTTATTCTCAACAGACTGCAGAACATGAAAACAGGAAACAAATAAATCCAAACCAAAAGAAGCTATAGCACAGGTTCTTCGAAACAGACCAACCAGGATAATGATTTCACAGAACTATGAAGTTATTGTGAACGCTGATACCGCTTTTCGAACTCAGATCAGATGAGCAATCACCTGATTCTGAACTAGAGGAGCTTGTGGGACTAAAATCGCTGGCATCTCGATTTACAAGGCTGGAAACTAACTTTGTTGCGAAACAAGTTAGTAAACAATTCAAGTCCTCCAATCTTATACTTAGAATATATTTTATCGAAAACAGAAAATGAGTTTCTCGGAAAATCGCAGAAAGATTGAAACGAAATTTCATTACTTGTTCAAAAGCATGGTCAATGTAGTGTTAAATGTTTACAAAACTCTTACTCCTTAAAAGCCAACAGCTAATACAAATATTTAACTAATTTTCGCTAACATATCCATCAGCATATCCTTGGACTCGCAGAATCATTAAACTTGGGGTTCTACAGAGAAGACCATATATTATTTAAGGACATCATTGGAGACCTTAACGCTAGGATAAAACCTAGAAGAATGTCTGAAGAACGTCACATTGAAACCCACGGACCAGAATGGAAGGAGCACGGTGAGTGGCTACCACAGCTTATTATGATGACCAAGATCATTTATGGTAGCATGCAATTCCAGAGCTCCACTCTCAACGCTGGATGTGGGAGTCTCCCAATGGAGAGTAACATAACGGAATAGATCACGTCTTAGTAAATCGAAAGTTCTGCACACTCGATGCCACAGCTGTCCCAGAATTCTATACAGGATACACCATCGGCTCCATTGTGCAAGACTTCATTTCTCGCTGAAAATAGCGCCGCTAAGTTCAAAAAGAGAAGTACCAAAGCCACCATTAAATGGGACTTGTTTGAACCAATATTCGGCTTGGAAGATGTCGTTCTTGATAATCGAACAACATTAGGTCCGCAGAGGATAAGATCTCAAAACCTGAAGAACCTACGGCCAGTTATCACAAACACAATGGCTCTGCTCGTTAGACTTTGTCTGAATGCAAGGTTCCTACTCATTGGAAGACCAGCAAGACCGTGCTATTGTTCGCGAAGGGTGACCTCCACGATATCGGGAACTTTCGCCTAATGTTGTTGTTCTCTGTCGTTTACAAACTCCTCATTCGAATCATCCTAAAGAACACTGACAGAATACTGGAAGAAGGAGAGCCATGTGGGTAAGATGAAAGAACGAAAAGGACTCAGTACGATGGACTACGTTCACATGATAACAAGACTGAGTGAAGTATCGCCAGAGTACAACAGACCAGACTGCTCCGTCTCACTTTCACCGATATAAGGAAACCCTTTGACCCAGTTGAGATAGAAGTGATCATGGAAGCCATGGACAGCCACAGCATCACTACTCAGTACATAAAGATTCTTCGTAAGTTATTATACAAAAATTCCACAAATAAAATATCACCATTCTACGACGATATTAGCATCAAATGGGTCAATCTCCAAAACGTCATGGGAACACTGTAATGGGACAACAGGAGCGAAAATCGATGGCCGACAATTACGCTATCTTCGCTTCGCTGATGATACTGTTTTTATAGCAGCAAACATTAGCCGAGCGGAATGAGTGCTTGCCGAGTTTGACAAAGCCTGTGGAAAAATTAGTCTTCGGCTAAATCTCATAAAAACGATGGTCATGAGGAACGAATTGGCTTCGTATGCTCCACTCCCGATCAAAAGAACGAATACCTCCGAATGTTCCAGTTACGGCTATCCAAGTTAGGAAATCACCATGGTGAACGACTTAGCTCCAGAGTTGGAGGAGGAAACGAGCGGTTTGGGAGTCTTCGAGAGCAGTGGGGATGTAGCGAGCAGAACAAATAAATGCCCATTCCGCACCGAGATTTAGAACTCCACGAATCTTCCTGTCTTAGCGTACGCGTCAGGAACCTGGTTGCTAAGTAAGCAGGATGAGGGATCTTTAAGCGTTATTGAACGCACAGTCCAACGCAGAATGTTAGGAGTATCCTGTGTCACAGTAGTGAGGGAAGAGATCCGAAGCTCCGACCTACGTCAACGACCGAAAATCAATAACGAAAATCACACTAAATGACTGTATTCCACCGGATGTCAAACGTACTGCACAAAGACCACCGACCAGATGGTAAGAGTTCTGTACGGACACCCTAGAAGATATGGTGTTCAACGAGTGCCTAGAGCGAATACAACTCACTACGCTACTGCAGCACGCGATAGGAGGAAATGGAAGATTTTCAACGCGATGAAAGTTCAGTTCACATAGAAGATCCACTGGCACATAACCATTCCTCCAAATGGTTTACCTTATCGTTGCGGGGAATTTTAATGGATATATTTCGAAATATGATGTACAACTGCAGATTTATCACCAAGTCTCTCGAACCGAGTACGAGTTCGATGCTACCATTCAAAAACGCTAAAAGTAAACACTACGAGAAGCTGCCATCGTGGTCACAATGTAAACATGAGTTGGCAAATGGTAAATACGTCCTAAAGCCTTAGGACGGCCAAGGAAAGACGATTTTGCTCAACCAACAAATTACCAGTTAAATAGAAATAGTGGCGCAATATCCACGCTCCTCTGTGAATCGCAAAGATATGCGACTCAAGCATTCATGTATAAAAGCTTTCATGAATGTAAAACAACTTATGGCTCATAATATTTTCCATAAAACTAAATTCAACTCACTTAGAAACGCCAAGTTCATCCCTGTATTCCATCTGTCGCGAAGACTGTAACTAATGATAATGAGAAAACTTCAAAAGTTTCTGGACATTAAGTAATCACATTTTAACTAATGAAATGAAGGCACAGTATGGTTCCTGAATCATTGAAAACAGAAGATACTTTATGTAGAAATAAGATCAGCACGTAGTTGTAAGAGCTAGTAAAAGAAGACAACTACTTAAAAAATTGCTTCGTGGAACCGCTTAATATATCACCCAGGATGCATGGGGAAATGACTACGATGAGACCAATCCCTACTGTTTCTCGTGACATTGGTGGATATAAGCTCAGGTACTAGTTTCTATTACGCCCTTGGCTAGATGAACAATGAACGCTTTTAAGACGATTAAATAGAAAATTCTATTCAAAAACAACAACTTTCCCACGAAACTCACTGCGTGACGACACTCATCATCGTAGTTGAAGGGAGATCCTAAAAAGGAAGTGAAAAGAGCTCGACTCATAAGTATCCCGAAATTAAAAGCGTGTATATCACTGTGTCAAAATTGGAAATCACTATACCTATTTTCTAGAAAAAAAAGCTAACGTGGAGATACCTAACTAACCGAGATTTGAAAGAGTATCTATTTTTTGATGAGGTTCCAAATTTACCGACGACGCTTTCATAAACACGTTCAACGGAGCGCAACAAGCCAATTTACCTTAATGAATAAACACTGAAAAAGTGACTGCAATGTTTACAATCAAACAAATTTGACATGTTAAAACCGAAAATGTAATGTGATCTTACATTGGACATTCAACGGCTTCCTAAGAGGTAGTATGTTCATACGTTTAGTCCTACTTGTCACCTGGGCGCTATTTGAATCATTTTGAACATCTGGAATACAAACCGGAATATTAACAAACAAACATGTAATGTCTACCCTTGACATTTTTCAAAGCCACCATATAGGTTGTAAAACTGAATTTACTTACTGAAAGACTGCGCATCATTGTACTGGAAGCGCAGGCTAGAATAGTTGTGATCTGCTTCTGTAATTGGAAGTTTGAAGGAAACTTTCAACAAAACAGGAATGGGAAGGACTATGATGTACCACAAAAAGCGACCTAAATAGACAACTTACCAATATATGAGAAATCAAGACATTCCGCAAGTGTACTAGATACTACAGCAGTCAAATTGTTTGCAGTATCAATCGCCGTAGAAGGCTAAAAGAGATTATTTGAAAATTTCAGCTCACCAGCTTCTCACGAGAATTATTTTGGCCACAGAGATCTCTGCAGGGAAAGAGAAGCGGCTAGTGTTAAGGATAAAAAATTTGATGTCAGTTACTATTTACGGGGGCACAAATACTGTAATGATGTGTTCGTATAACCGACTTTTTTCTAACAAGTTACGTAAAATTCAAATGATTCTTCTGAATGGTCATCTTGACAAAAATCGTCGTTCTCTTAGATGATTCGTTTCAGGCTAGTTTCGAATAATGTGGTTGTCCTGGAGCTCGCGTACTAACAAAGCCTCTATTCCTAACGACTTCTCGTAAAGACTGCTTCAAAATCAAGAAGGGCAAAAAATGACGAGGAGACTCCCAAAAAGGAGGTCTAAACCTTCTATGACGTTACGTACCATTAAAACTACAGCGTATAAGTCACTATGAGTGAGTCTGAAGTGAGTGAAAGAGAGTTTAAAAAGTTTAATAAGTGTAAGCAGCGCCACTGAGACCTAGTGGCTCGTCTAAAATCTTAACTAGGATGGAAAACCTACTATATGGGTTAGGAGCGGAATTTCACCGGCAACATTTCTTGGTTGAGATGACTTCCTGAAAAGAAGTTACGATTAGGGCTTTTCCAATTTTCTCTCTGAAACAAGATGTTGTGTTCGTAATGACCAAGCCACGTCGCGTCTGCAACGCGCGAATATCGATTTGTCGACCACTTGGCGGGCCTGAGCCATAAGTTTCAGACCCAAGAACAGAACGTGTTCGCCACATTCAGCCTGTGTATTGGCATGAGGGGAAAAGCAGAATATGAGGACTAAAAACCGAAAATACCAAGAGCTTTTGAAGAGATCTCCCGCTTGTTTCGGTGATGATTTCCGGTATCTTTTTCGTTCTTCACGTTTCTTTTGCTTAACCAGAGTATCAATGTGCGAACGAGGAAATCTGGCACCACCATTCTCGTCTTCACTACTGATGCTAGAAATGATACATGAAAAGTCGAAAAGCTAAACAGTTCACTGGTTTTTATATTGTACTAGAACTTTCTGTACTGTTGAAACTACTAGTGGTTAAATGAATGATAAATGATAAGCTGAGTGCCAAAAGATTAAAGTTCATATCTTTGCAATAGCTGCAAAATTTAACTGCAGCATACCATTGTAAACCACACCTTTCTTCTGCCGACTCATCCACGAACTTCGGAACTGGAAGAAGCCGTGGTCGTTTAACCAGTCTGACTGTTGGAGAAC
Organism: Angiostrongylus vasorum; assembly: GCA_018806985.1. Taxonomy (NCBI): domain Eukaryota; kingdom Metazoa; phylum Nematoda; class Chromadorea; order Rhabditida; family Metastrongylidae; genus Angiostrongylus; species Angiostrongylus vasorum. The sequence goes on along the minus strand of JADANN010000202.1, from coordinate 2,161,911 downwards.
GTTTCGGCTTCGACACCCGACAAGAAGGCTACAAACTTTTACGAATTCATCAAATTGCTGAGTATCAGGGTTGTACTTACTAATGAACAGTGTGTGAAAACATAAAATCATGCAATTCAAGTAAATAACTCAAAAAGCCACCTTACAATCCGCCTTCACCGAAATAACCTTCTCTGTAACACGAGATGACGTAGGAGTTGGTGACCAGTCAACTGGCCTTCTTGTCTTCTTCTCTTGAAAGATAAACATATATTGCAGCTTTTACGCTAAGGAAACAGAGAAAATTCCAAGTACTGGTCACTTCAATCGTACCCCTTTTTCGAATGACGGATTTTTGGTGCACCGACCACAGTAGCCGAAGGTTTTCTCCATAAACCTAAAACGGACTTCTCTGAAATCCACTCGTCATAACGCTTGTTCCATCCTTGATAGTGGACGAAGTATTCTTTAGATGCTCTATTGACAACAACAATCTGAAAAATAAATAAGTAAATAAAAACATTCACATTGCTGATGGCACTCCACACGAAAACTGTGTTCTCTGGCCAGCTTCCGCATTTCAGTTCGCACTTATTGGAGAGGATATCCTCACGAACCCAGCTTCTTATTCCGAAGAAAAACAAATTCACTACTCACACAGTCGTAACCACTATCGATGGGTCATATTCTTCCCATAAACAAGGCTAAGTTGTCGTTGGATGGAAGTATACCTAGCAGGTTAATCGGAATCCTTCACAAGAAGACTAGTGTGTTCTACAAACCCTGTGGTACTTGACCTCTTGAGGCCAAGTCAACAACCTTTTGAAAACGAACTTCTAGTTCTTATGAAGCGTATCACAAGGATATGACTGCTTCAACCAAAACAACTTCTTTCCTACCAAGAAGCCATCCCGTCCCTATTAAATCCAAAAGAAGCACGGATAGTTTCGCAAATAAGTGTCCACATTTCATCAGTAAACAACCCCAACCTTCTAGGTTACTGAGAAGACTTTGGGAAAACTAAGCGGGAACGAACTTTTTGCTTCGTATTCAACAGATTTCGCTCCCCATATACATCTCACGTGGTCTCCAACGTTGTACTGCATGACACTACACGTTGCTAGGCTATCCAAGATGAGTATTTCTCTGAAATAGAACCATAAGCATATCATAAGCAAGCGAGTAGCTCGATAAGGTCTGATATAGCGTCAACATTCGTCGCTTAGCTCACTGAATACGGCAACATAAATCAATATAAAGCAGGCGCTGTCGTGTTTGCCAAGCAATGAATAATACCTGCCACGTGGATGAACGATTTGTGCATTGAAATCAAGCCAAAACGATGAATTGATCAGATACGTGCTCGAAAGTGCCGAGAATACCAGACTAACTGCAGGGGAATGCGCGAGTAGATACCGCGGACATCGCAGCCGCCGCGTTCCGCCCATCGCGACGGAACGCAACTCGACGCGAACCGCATAAATTCAGGGGTTTTCCGTCCAGCTACTGTATAGGGGTCAAGTGGCTCATAAACGAAATTCGATAACGAAAGGAAACTTAAGTTAAATCCAAAGTAGATCCTACCGATCTTATACAACCAATCAACACTTCATAAGCCAAAAAGAAAGAAAGCAAAGCGAAGGAACTAGAGATAACATAGGGAGTCCGGAATATAAGATCCGGAAATCGTATGTAACAGTACTGTTTTATACAAAGAAAGAATAGTGACTCTCCGAATAGCATCAAAATATCCCAATAACTTGGGACGAAGGATCTACCGAGCATTCTCAAAGGACTTGGCAATAACGTTCCCGAATAGACTTCACTTTCTAGGAACTATAAGAAGCTATAATATCAACCCTTTATTTACTGCCTTTTACAATTCTTCAAGGCAGGGTATTATGCGAAATACAACCATAATGGTGCTGAGATATTTGCAAAACTCCGAACCGCAGGTGTCTGTGGTGGGGAACGAACGCCTCACTACGCTTCCCGAGGATTAACGCGTTCACCACCACACCATGCGGGTGTCCTTCGTTTCGTCTTTCTCTCAACCACTGTGGTTATAAGAAGTTACAAAAAACAAATCATAGTGACTCTTTCAAAAACTCGCCAATCAAGTGAGCCGCTCACCTTGAACATACACGACCAAGCATTTTCGAAATAAGCAACCATCCGAAAACATTGATCTCCAAACTAAAGCTTATAAACTACCCTCAACACTAGAATAAATATGTCCCAATCAATAACTATCATATATTACTCCAATCATTGAAACAAATGTGAGTTGTCTGCTCCATGACACAACTTTAAGCACCTATGAAGTTAAACTAACTCCAACGTGAACTTACGTTTGAAAACAGGTCGACAGAATCCGAATGAAGGAAATGAGGATAATATTCGATAATCATTTTGAACCTGGCCAACCGATTTCACTTTATCATGATCTCAACAGAATCGCCGTCAGGCATAAGCTTAGGGACACATGGTTTCTTTCAGCAATAACTTCTGCTCTGACATATGTTGGCAGCTCACATTCCTCATCAGCAACATTTATTGAAAGCCTTAGACACCCAATTACGGAAAATATCACAGCGATACTGACTGGATCAAAGAGTTCCCATGGAAAAGTAACATTGCATACAAGAAAGATAGCCATCAAAACATTAACAGTTGCACATATTAATACGCCTAAAGGTTCCAAACCATGAAAATTTAACATATGTCCCAACAGTTGGGTTTTTCAAGCCATAGGATTTGAAACCATCAATGCCACATCAGAGGAAACCATCTCCTTCACAAGTTCCTAGAACATGAAGTCTCTAAATGAAGTAAACAAGAGTGAAAATGAAAAACAACTGCTTACTTCTATTGAAATCTGAGCTTCCCAACCTAGTTCCTTCTTGGCTTTCGATGGGTCGCCCAGTAATGTGTCGACTTCAGTAGGACGGTAGTACTAAAAAATGACAATATGAATCAAATCAGAACTAAAACACGAAGCTAAAATCACTCAATAGTTAGGCATGAAGGGATGACCTTTGGGTTAACTTTGACACGCACATTGTTTGTGCCTTTCTCCTTCCCGACCTCATCGATACCTTCGCCTTCCCACCTGAAAGTTCAAAAATAGCAAGATCACAGAGAAGCAATTAGTTGAGGAATGTAAGCACGTGGTGTAGGCTGGGACTAATTTCTAAGAAAACACTGGATGAAGAAATGCGAAATACAGAAGAATTCATAGGATGCATAAGTGGGGAAAACTGCATGATGGGCTAAAAGTTAAGATCCCTACTCCAAATCCATGCCGATTTCCTTAAACGCTAAATTGCAGAACTGCCTAACAGTTGTTTGTTTCCCGGTTGCAATCACAAAGTCCTCAGGTTTGTCGTGTTGAAGAATTCGCCACATTGCCTAAAACGAAATGGAAGTAAGATAAATCATTTTCACAGCCGACTTTCTATTAACTTCGGCATTGATCAAGTATTTTTCGATATTCTTGTTGAGCAAACACGAGGCGTAACTTTCTTCTTTATTCCATTAAAGCAGGCATTTCGGCAGTACCGCCTTCTTCAGAGCCGTTAATAAAGAATCAAGTAACACCTCGTCTTTTCTCAACAATAACATCGAGAACTAATTCATAGAAAACTAGATGAGAGATAGGCGAAACCAAAGAACCCGCATGGTGCGGTAGTGAACGCGTTAGTCCACGGAAAGAGTAGTAGCGCAATCGTTCTCCACAGCAGACACCTGCGATCCGGAGTTTTGCAAAGACCTCAGCATCATTGTGGTTAAATCATTTCCAACAAAATAATGAAAAAAACGGGATCAATGCTTCCGTACAGTTCAAACAACACATGGCAACACTAGCTGTGTATACAACGTACCTCTACGTATTCTTTCGCATGTCCCCAATCACGAAGCGAATCTAAGTTACCAAGCTCTACGTAGCTTTGTTGTCCTAAACTGATCTTAGCCACTGATCGAGTGATCTTACGAGTGACGAACGTCTCCCCTAAACTAGGCATATAACATCATATAATAAAATTCTGCTTACAACTTTAGATTCTTATGAATTCCACAACCACAGAGTCACTGACAGTACAATCAAGAAGGTATCGAACCTCGTCTAGGACTTTCGTGATTGAAGAGAATTCCATTGCAAGCAAACATGTTGTAGGCTTCACGGTAATTCACTACTATCCAATAGGCATACATTTTTGCGACTGCTAAAACTTCTCACTTCTTGAGATACCAAAGTACCTAACTAACTCCAAAGGATCAATGTATACCGTATGGCGAACGTGGATAAAACGGGGTCGTTTCCTTTTGTGGGATTTCCTGCACTTTACCGTATAACTCCGATGTTGACGCTTGGTAAAATCGAACCTGGAGAGGAAGTTTTCACAAGCAGTGGCTTTGCTAAACAAGCAGTACTTCATTGAAACGAAAAAAATATAAAGCTCACCTTCCGGGTTAAACCACAAGCATGAATCGCATCGAGCAACCTCAGAGTTCCCACAGCATCAACTTCAGCGGTGTATTCTGGCAAATCAAAAGACACCTGAATTTAGTGCAGAATCACCGAAGAAGTCATTTCATAAAAAATATCGTATGAAAGTAAACTACTACCTTTTACATGGGATTGTGCAGCTAGATGATAAACCTCAGATGGTTGGATTTTAGTAATGAGTTTAATGAGACAAGAAGAGTCAGTCATATCACCATAGTGTAAGGTAAATGAAGAGTCTCCTAAAACATTCGAACATAAGGATGAACCCCATATATCCATGGCCAATACTGAAAGTTCGCTAAATCACAATGTTAACCTTTCATTTACTGTCTTTCATTACTTTTCACGGCAGAGTATGATGTCAAATACGACCACTATGGTGCTGAGATATTTACAAAACTAGGTCCTAGGGCCAGATTCGAACACGTGATTTTCCCTTCAGGCTGCTCACGTGTTACATACTTCATCACTGAGGCCCTTGGCACCATTAAAGTGAAAAAACTGTCCGAAAGAAAGGCATAGTAATGGCCTCAGTAGTGCGGTGGGTAATGCATGAGCCCCAGGAAAGATTAATCGCGGTTTCGAATTTGGGCTGGGGATTGACTGACCTTTGCAAATATCTCAGCATCATAGTGGTAGTATACTAAATGTTTTCCTACCGACTTTCTTTAAAGTAACTGTGTGACTATTTTTGTCCTTAAAATACCAGAAATGTCCAACTTTTTTTCAGCTTCTATAGTAACTCAGACTGCAAAGTTTAATGCAATAAACAGAAGGTGTTGTCTTACGAAAGCAAAATTTGTTCCACCACAAGAACAAGGGTCAAAAATAATTGGTGAGCTACTTGAGTACATTGTCTTTACAGTTAAAGCTTTACGTTAACTAGTCTGATGTGGATGCGCTATACATTTACCTCGAAAACCTCTGTGCCTCATGTGCCGTATATAACGACTAAGACATGAAGTGACTGGGTGTTTACAATGTGAAAGTTTTAATAAAAAAAACATGACTCAAAAATACCACATCTATTGATTTTGAACAAGCAATCTAGAAGCAACTTCCACTGATGCAATCTTTCAACATAAGCCACACGAATGTGCTCATCAGGTTAAGTACATTGTTACAAGGATAAAAAAATGATAAAGCCTTCGACGTTGATCAATCTCTGAGGGCTGCGTCAAGCATGCATTCAACTTCATCAGGCATCGTTGAAGGTAACTGAATGCATATTTGCCCTTTAGAATGACTCGCGGTGGCCTACTGATGCAACGAACCAGTACTGCTATCCTCCCAGACAAGTCAGGTACCATTTTGTCGACCCCGGAGAGATGGATCGTGGCAGGTCTGGGGTCCGGCGAACGATCTCATGTGTATTACAGGGCGCCTCCGAACACTGTGCTACACATACGCTTCGCATTAAGCAGTAAACATTTAAACAGATATTTTATTGCAAGCGGCGCAAAAAGTGCAGTGGATAATCAGCACCCTTCTGAAGAAAAGAGATTAAATAATAATTAGAACTGACAGGAAGAACTAAATAATTATTAAAACTGACAGGAAGAACACCTTCCATTCGATCGACTATCTTTCAAACATCCATACATGCGGACGGATTAAAATGTGAACAAGGCAGCGAACTGAACCCCTGTAATCTCATCCCCCTCATTAAAATTTTAAGCGTCATTCGAGTTTAAATCTCTTCTAGAATCCCGTAACACCCGAGATAAGGTGTTCACAGGTGTTCACCACAGGTAGTTTGTGGTCTTTAGGGAATGACCAATCGTCCAATGACAGTAAAAAGGATCGAACACCTCGTCGCTAAAGTTGTGCTATGGTTTTATTATTTTATGCTTCTAAAACAAAAAGACAAAGAATAAAATGTAAACGTTGACTAAGTCGACTAGTTATGCTAAGATGACTTACCATATCTGTACACTTACTTAGAATTGCTCAACTCAATGTTTGTTCAACAAGAATATCGAGAACTTAGATGACCCCATCATAATCTGCATTTTTTTTTCGGAATTTTGCCGGTTTAGCCATTGTTATTCCTTGGAGTCTCGAGGTCAGCCAGGCCAAGGTCTGCCTCAGGTCGTCACCACCACAGGTAATCGCCGCCCTTGTAGATGACAGGAAGATTTGTCACCATGCGCCTAGTTTTGTACGAGGACGATGAGGGATCCAGAGATTGGTTTACTCTTAACTGGGCTTCCTGAAGGAAACGCCAGGCTCACTCTCAGCATGGAAGATCCTACCATGGGGATAAATCTCCCCGCTGTACATCGCAGCTCGACACCCAGGAACACCTTCCAACCACGATGAGGGGGTAAACCGTTGGGAGTTATCTGTTCACAATTTATAAAATTACTCAAACAGTATCTGTGAACATAACTATCAGAACTGTAATCAAAGGCCTAACAAAAGGTGCTTAGAAAGTATTCTCAGGTGGAAATAAATAAAAAACCACGTACTTAGAAGAGCATTCCTGAAAATCAAAAGACCGACTTTCTGTAAAACTGTCTGTCTGTCGGCATAGATAGTTAACATATTTATTTATATGGTCTTATAAACTGATCTTCTTTAGTTGATGCGAGGTTGGTATACGTCTTCGTTGTCAATGTTGTTGTTGTTGCTGTTTGTTTTTGGGAGTCCCACTCGTAACATCACAGCTCTGAGGAAGGTGAAATCGCCAAAGCGTCAGCCGTCGACCAACAAGAACAACAGCAACAATAACAACAACGACAATGACAACGAAGACGTATACCAACCTTGTATCAGCTAAGGAAGATCAGTTTATAAGATCATATAAAAAAGTATTCCTGAAAGTTTGAATTCTACTTAAAGAGTTGAAAACAAATCCATCTACGTTGTAAGAGCATATACCAAACAATGTACGCATATATAAGACGTTTATTTGCACTACAAATATAGAAGAAATAGGGCACCCATTGAGCAGCTGTAAAGATGACCCTCAATATGCGCTAGTCTCTGGTTCGACTTCCCGCCGAGCCAAACACGTGAAAGTTCTCATCAGCTACACTTGTGTAGGATCACCTCAATCATCCAATCGACAACAGGTGACGATTGCGTGATGAGGATTTGGAAATGCCCTAGTATGGCTATTCCAAGATTTCAAGGGAATCAACTCGACAAGCATTCAACTGCATTCATAGGGAAGAACAGAAATCCCGAAGAAACAGCAGAACGAATGCTGGAACCGCTGCGATCTGCACAACATGTGATGGCGGGTCATATAAAAATGAATAAAAAAAATACCGCAGAAGGAAATGCATAAGTGGGACAAGCAGATTAAAAGCAGGGCGCCATCGTGTAAACTCGTCCATCAGGTAGAAGCTAGACGAGTTGGAGAAGAATCCACTCTTTCTAATACACTGGTTTACGGTAACATTGGCGTATAGATATTTGGTTCATCAGTTATCACCATTACACAGAAGTTTCACACATATCTGTAGACGAAACTGACGAGGAGAACACTTAAACATTAATGCAGCAAGTCACTCCGTTCCAATAATATATACGTCGCATATAATTTTTTTTATTTTACACGACCCGTCTTCACGTAAACTGTTGCCATCCCAGCACTCCTAACACTCGATTTGTCCCCTCGCACCTAACATCCGCGAAGGTCTTTCAACTTTTACATGTGACTTCGGCTGCTGCTTGAGGATTTTCATTTCGTCTTGAATGTCATAGAATGCTGATCGAACCAGTTCTCCCTGAAGTTTTGCGAAAGCAGGCTGGAGCGTTCCCAAATGTTACACATATGTATATGTATATGTGCATATGTATTTATATACATCTATATATATATATATATATATATATATATATATATGTATATATATGCATATATGTCTGCACATACATAGTATAAATGTAATCGTAAGTAGGCGTATATACGTGTGTATACACATAAGTATATATGTACATATAAATACAGATATACATACATAACATAGATTTACTCCATGTATAGCTTGCTGAGCATGCGCGTGGCGGTGGTCGGAGGCGCCCTACAACACACGTGGGTTCGGTCCCATGCCGCAGGCTCACCAAGCCTTCCATCCCTCCGGGGTTGGCAAATTGGTACCAGACCTGTCTGGGAGGATAGCAGCACTGGCTCGATATATCGGTAGGCCACCGGAAGCTACTGTAAAGGCTAGATATGCATTCAGTCACCTGCAACTATGCTTAATGAAGTCCAATGCATGGCGCATCCCTCAGGGATAGATCATAGTCCAAAGCTTTATCCTACTACGTTTTATAGCTTGAGGCGCAACTTCATCTGTTCCATGTAGTAGAACGACTTGACAACGCGGATGAAGAAGAGAAGCTGCATAAACAGGCCATTCTACCCACAAATTCTGCCGACGACATTACCATGTTTCCGAAAGGAAACATTAATGTAGATACTCGCGCACAAGCATGAAGAAGAGGCACAAAATCGGAAGAGTACCAACTAAAGAAAGAAGTGTGCAGAGGGGAAAGTAGTAGCGAATGAATAAAATGCGGCAATCATGGGGGGACACGCGTAAGATAAAGGAAGAAAAGCATGCAGTGATCGTGAAATAAGCAGAGGAAAATCAGATTGATCATTGGCACAGCCAGAAAAACCCAGGTGACATACTCAGTTCACTTACCTACTTAATACTGTAAATAAGGACATTAGGATCATAATGATGCTGAGATATTTGCAAAACTCAGAACCGTTGATCTCTTCAGTGGGGACTGAACACGTTATTACTCTTTCCGGCGGCTAATGCGTTCACCACCACACCATGTGAGTCTTTCGTTTCCACTTTATAAAAAATGATTTATACCTTTTTATAAAAGTGACTATATTGTGATTTACACCAAAGCTTTAGCTTAAGTGAGTTCATTGCCGATTTGTTCTCACCAGATCGAACCCGTTGACGGGTGATTGCTGATGTCACCTACAGGCCAATAACAGGACTGAGAGGAAGCGACACGAAGGACTCGCATAGTGTCGTGGTGAACGCGTTAGCCCACGAAAAGGGTAATAGCGTGTTCGATTCCCACCGCAGACACCAGCGGACCGGAGTTATGCAAATATCTCAGCATCATTTTGGTTATATTTCACATAATACCCTGCCATTAAAAAGAAAAGATTAAGCAGTAAATAAAAAAGTGACGATATCAGGACCACTGGAAAATGTGGAAAGCCCTCACCGCAATGAAGAATCGGATTACTGTAAAGATGTTGAATACGACCCGTATTGAAAGAGGACGATCGTCGAATAACACCGTGAACGGCATAACCCTTAGAGAGTAACAGTTCAGCAAGGTAGGATCCATCCTAAAGACCAAAAACAATGAAGTGTTGCACAAAGATCACCATTGGGTACTTCTTACATAAGCAATAGTATTGAGAAAACGCGATTGGAAGCAATTGAGGTTACCTGGCCTGAAATTCCAGTGATCAGGGCTACTTTTCTTTTACGAAACTCATTGATTTCTTCGTTCGATGACATATGTAAACCCTTGTCGTTACCTCCAATGCACTCTTCTAGATCCTAAAAGGTCACAACTACAAGGAAATGGGAACCTTCAAGACTTGGATACATAGAAAACCTATTCCTTTTCCCCATTTAATATCCCAATCCCTGAAAAAAGAGTGCTAAATTTGGAAAATGTCTATTTAGAATACTTCCGTGATTGTGATGAAACTAAAAATGTATCGAGATAGATGTGGAAAAGAACTGTCTCATGAAGATTCAAGTAACGGAAAAATTGGGACCATTCTGATCCCAAAACTGTCAAGAGCTAGTTTATTGTCATTTCAATGGCAAAATACATTAAATGACTTAAATAACTGTATGCCCTCACACCTTACAAACAGTTTTTATTCACAAATCAAAATCCTCTCAGCATTATAGCCGCAATCCATCACCTATTCCGGAAACTACTTCAACTGCTCCACATCCGAATATCACTGCAACAGGTAGTATCCAGAAAACGAAGGCAGTGACAGAAATGAAAATGAGATTCCAAGAAAAAAGTCGCCATCCACTGACGTAATTGGCCAGGTGCAATTGCAGAATTTCTCAGCCACCGTAGTATGCTTGCGACACGTTAGCACCTAGGTATTGGAAGAACTGTATAAATCCAGTCATGCGGTATTTATTGCGAGCTGTTCTGAACTTCATACACCAACTAGAAGCACTGCATAGGTCTAACGCTGTCTATGATTTGCATATTTTTTTGCACTGAATTTAATTTGCATTATGAAGACGGGGATAACGCAGTGGTTAGTAGTGCCGTCGATCAGTAAGCAAAGGCACTAGCTCGACCCCCCGCCCCAACTCTCTCCTTCATTATAGAAGATTCACAAAGATGAAGAAATTCTCAAACAACAGCTGAGACAACATGCGGAATGTTCGAAGACCATTGTGAAGGGTGAATGACAGGGAAAGCGCGTCGAATCCGAGAAGTGCTGGGATCCGAACAGTAGATGTGATGACCGGTCATGTAAAGGAAAAAAAAGCCGGAAGCACACCATAGGTCTGACGCTGTTTACAGTTTGCATATTTTTTGAAGAAAAAAAAGGACAGTGGACTTGGTAATTCCAAAAGAAAAAGGAAAAAGAAGAGAAGAATGCATTTCTGTTTCTGTGTTGTATTTCTGTCGTTTCCTTAATGGTTAACCGTCTCACAGTAAGGAAGTGGTGTGCCTAAACAGCAAACTATAGTGTGTGTGACGGGGTGGTTATCCCCTACCAGAGTCAGCGAAGCGGACCAATTCGACATTTTCGTCCGGAAGCCTAATTATGATAAACCAGCACCACAAATCATCTCAGTACGGGCAAATGCCTGTGGTGACGACAGGAGAACGATCTTCATAAGTTTAATGGGAAATGTGCTGGAGCTCACGTGATTCTTCGTGAACACAGACCATTCAAATGTTCAAGAAAGGTAAGTTTCATAGTGTAAGTGCATGGGGATCAAACACGACATCATTTCGACTCTGTCGACTGTTTTTCAAAATCCATAAGTTGCAACCAATGTCGTTTTAGAATGGCCTAGGTTTTATATCTAGAGGGAGCGTGTAGCGCAGTTGCGCAGTGGTTAGAAGCGCCTTGCAATAAACACAGTATAGATTCCGCGCACTACGCTCACCAAGCCCTCCATCTCTCCGAGGTCGGCAAATTAGTACCAGACTTGTCTGGGAGGATAGGAGCAGTGGCTCGATACATCGGCTGGCCTCCGCGAGTCAGTGTATCATTGTATGGGCCAGATATGCATTCAATCACCTCCAACTATGCTTAATGGAGTCGAATTCATGGTGCATCTCTCAGAGATTAATCATCGCAGAGAGCTTTATATTTTCATCCTTTTTGATGTATAGATAAAGATTATCTAGACCACATTAGTAACTCGCCTCAAGCTTGTTTCCTGAATCGAAGGCGTTTCTCATCGTGATATGGAGATGGCGATTTGAAAGGTGCCCTTAACGAGAACTTTGCAAAGACAAAAAGGAATAACTATCGCGGCCAACAACAATCTGGATAGAATCCGGAAGCTTAGGCTATATCAGACTAAACGATGAATTTTCACATGAAATTCCATCATTATCGTCGCATCTTAGGATTATTTTTGAAAGGGCATTTCAAAATGGTGCCACGCACAGCACTGCAAGCTGAGCAGTACCATAGCCGTGCCACGTCTCATTCACTTTTATAGTCGCGACAAGTACGGATCGAAATAAACTGGTAAATAAATATGTACTAAGAAGTAAAATAAACTCGAACGGACTTCAAAACTATAGCACAGCACAAAGAAAAAAGCTAGTTTTTCTATTACATGGATAATTTTTAACATTTTCCTAGATTATAAGTCAACACGAGGTTGTTACGAGAGTCTTCGATTCTCAATGTCATCAGTTCAATCGTCCAATTCCAAAGTTCGGTGCCAGCTTCTTTTTTCAGGACTGGAGCTCGTGTAGCTCTGATAGAGTGACAAGCAAAACCGTTTGGATCGATTATTTTTTTGGCATGTTTCCTGTTTTTTGGTGCATATTTATGGAGTCTGACTCTTAAAAACAACAGGAGCAGCTGAAGAGAATCTCCATTCGAATAGTAGTTAGTTGAAATACAACGACGGAGATGCTGAGGATTCTACGATGCTCGGATTGTCAGTCGGGCTTCGAACCCACGATTACCCTTTCCGGGACTCGCGCGTTAGCCCCTACACTACTGATGGCCTTAAATGTCTTTCTCTCAGCCTGTTTTGTTACCCCTAACGGTGCCATCAGCAATCATCCGTGGACGGGTATGGTCTGGTGATGATCTTAGCATTATTGTGGTTGTATCTCACATAATACCCTGAACTGAAAAAAAAAGATAGCAAATAGGAAGTTAAACGTTGTGATATGCTCAGCTTAACTGGGTTTAATGCCGACTTGTCCTCCCCAGATCATTTCCATTGATGGGTGATTGCTGATGGGACCACTAAGGTAGAAAACAGGCTGAGAGAAGGGCAGAGCAATTGCCTCAGTGGTGCGGTGGGTAACACGTGAGACCCCGAGAAACGTAATCACTAGTTCGAATCTAGCCTAGGGTCCAAATATCTCAGTATCATGGTGGTCGTATCTCACATAATACCCTGTCGTGAATGAAATAATAGGCAATAAATAAAAAAGTTGAACATTGGTTGGAATATTGTTAAACTTTCATAAAAATTTTCATGGTCATTACATGCGCAGTATTCAGTATGTGCTCAGCAGTCAATCAATCACGAGGTTCCATGAACACACACGACGACGTGACCTCTATAGGAGCCATACGATGCGGAAACAATGGATGCCTTAAACTTTGAGGCAGCATATCTCAGTTCCTCGTGGGTTTAATTGGTTGCAATCAAAAAACCACCAGAATCTACAAATCTTTACTTGGAAGAGATATCTGTTGTCGAAAACCAACTTTTTGGGAAATGTGAAGGATTTCTTTGCAAAGTACCCTCAGCATGAAGCAAAAATACGTTGAAATCACTCGGGAGATCTTTGTTTGCCAGTAGGAACTTTGTATATAACAGTTCTTCACTATCTTGTTAGAAGTTTGACTTCTAGCTATGAACACCAGAAGCAGATGATTTCCTACTGTTGAAGTAGAGTAGTATAACTGTAGAAATAATATGCACTGAATGTATGGAAAGTACATCCATAATTGTGGAAATATGTTGTAACCATTGTTCTTATATAAGGACAACAGCAGGGAAATAAGGATAAGAGGATATGAGCAGGTGTACGCAACCGCATCCTAGTGCTGCTGCACAACAACAGTCCAGCCGTCAGCACTTTCGAAATGGCAAACGATCATCAGCCACCTACATCAACTCTACATAAAGCACAGAACGATCAATAGTGCTGACAGTTGTGGTCGTCACTGGTCTTGTTTTTCAGACAGGATATGCAGACGTTTGATTGTTTGTTGAGAATAACACTGATGAATGGGAATGTCCAGAAATCTGGATGGACTCGTCGTGTCCAATACTACACTCTGTTTCCTATGTTTCCTAAACTGATAAGTTGATCTTAAAGAGGTATCAGTCCTCATAAAATTCTACAAGCTTTTGGTGAAGTATAGCCAAATGTATGGGGTGGGTGCTATGCAGTGGTTAGAGGTGTCCTATAATAAATGCACACTGTATCTTTGCTCGTTCAGTCGGATGTTTTGAGCTCACCAAGCCCTCTCTCCAGGGTCGAAAAATTTGTACCAAAGCTGTTTTGCAGGATAGCCGCACTGACTTCATACATCGGTATGCCAGTGCAACTCATTGTTTAGGCCAGATTTGCATTCTATCATCTCTAACGATCCCTTATTAATTGAATGCAAGCCATATTCCTCAGGAATTGATAAGTGTCCTATGCTTCGTCGTTTAGAACCTATTATAAAAGTTGACGGCTGATTGCTGATGACAGTGATCGATAGAACTAGCTTAGAGACAGGCAAAACGAATGACCCGCATGGTGTGATGGTGAACGCTTTAGCTCCCGGCAAGGGTAATAGCGCGTTCGTTCCCACCGCAGGCAACTGCGGCCTGAAGATTTTGCAAATATCGCATCCTCATTGTGGTTCTTTCACACATAATACCCTGCCATCAAAAAAATGTAATAGGCAGTAAATAAAAAAGTAGTCATTATTATAGAAATGCTGCATATCTTACAGGAGGTTTCACTGTTGCACTGGAATATAAGAATAGCATTCATGCAGAGCATAATTTGACGGAAAAAGCAAAGAAAAACGGAAGATTCTAGTAAACGAAAGGAAAAACGAGGGAAGAAGTTTGCGTTACGAGTAGGTTTAAAAGTTTAGTTTCTCGTGCAATTAGTGACCAGCAGGAAGTATGTATAGAATAGTTTCATAGCAGAAACTCGTACTTTTTTACCACGTTACAGTTGCCTAAGGGAGAGTACGGAGTCCCATTAGTCATCGAGTAGCTCAATCCAGCACCACCAATATCGTAATTGGTAGACCACACCTTTTTCTGTTTTTGTCGAGCTTATCCGAGATCTCAGAACAAAATTGGTTCGATGGGTCAACTTGAGAACTTTGCTTAGGTGTTCTACGGTGCTTGCTCTATGGTAAGTAAACAACTGGTTAGGGAGTGTTACATATATATTTATATATCTATATATATATATATATATGCATATATATATGTGCCATGTATATGCACATATATATTTATTTATATGATCTTATAAACTGATCTTGTTTAGCCAATGCGAGATTGGTATAGGTCTTCGTTGTTGTTGTCGTTGCCGTTGCTCGATGGACGACGTTTCAGCGATTTCGCCTTCCTCAGAGCTCAGAGCCGTGCTGTTACGAGTTATGGAAGTATATATATATATATATATATATATATATATATATATCCCCTGCCTCC
Organism: Angiostrongylus vasorum; assembly: GCA_018806985.1. Taxonomy (NCBI): domain Eukaryota; kingdom Metazoa; phylum Nematoda; class Chromadorea; order Rhabditida; family Metastrongylidae; genus Angiostrongylus; species Angiostrongylus vasorum. The sequence goes on along the minus strand of JADANN010000202.1, from coordinate 2,146,497 downwards.
CTCGCGAATCTCCCTTATATGAGGGATCTCGAGCCGGTCAGTGGTGAGGCTACGTGGTGCGTCCCCATGTGGCGGATAGGAGGTTAATCACGCACCAAAAGGGACCTTTGTTTCCCTGAGACGCAAGTAGATCCAGGAGATGGACTCCCTGTTTCAGCTGCGCCGATTTGGCACATCCTTTCTATATTTACGACGCGTATTCATGTATGCGTCTGTGAGTGAGTTCTTGGCTATCTGGATTGCATTCTATGAGTCAATTCGGCCAAACCCTGAAATCAAGTGACACGGAAGTATACGGGAGGTGGTTAGGAGTCGCATCCAACAAAGCTACATGTCCTGGAAGGACTGCCAAGCTACCCGTTAGTATAGCCGGCCCCAGCGTTCAGAGCTCAGCAAGCGTGGATATCAAACGGCAACGCTATAAAATAAGCGGGCCTTATTCCCCTGACCCCGAAAGGGCCCGATACGGCAATGTTGGGTAGGGACGAACACGGAAGGGCTGCTAAAATCTCAGGGACATTCTAAGCTGCCAAAATCGCAAAGAACTAATGTGAAGACCTGTGCCTACAATGCACGCATACTTGCGAGAAGACCATACATTCTTCAAGGTTTCATTGCAAATTTTAACACTAAGATTGGACCAAGAAGAACGTCTGAAGAACGCCACATTAGGACCCACGGACTAGAATGGAACGAGAACGGTGGTCGGCTGTTTGAGTTTAGCATGACGACCAAGACCGTTCGTGGTAACTCGCAGTTCCAGAGAGCCCACCCTCAACGCTGAACGTCGGAGTCTCCCGGTGGAGAGTAGCATTACGAAATACAGCACATCATGGTAAATCGAAGGTTTTGCCTTACCGATGTCGCTGTTGTCCCAAAATTCTACACGGGATCAGACCACCGTCTCCCTTCGTGCAAGATTCTATTTCTCGCGGAAAGGAGAAAAAAGCCGCTAAATTCAAAAACGGAAATCCATGAACCACCGTAAACTGGGACTTATTCAATTTATTAGTCGGCTGCTGGGAACACGCCGTTGTCGATAATATCGACGAGGAATACGACCGGCTCATTCAACATCTTCACGTTAGCGCAATGAAAGCTGAGAGTTCGAAAGTCCTCCAGAGAAACTCGAGCTGATACGCCAGCGTGGAATCGCACGAGCTGCAGGCAACCGCGTACTAACGTCCGAACGTGCAAAGCAATGCAGACAGGCGATAAAAGACGATCTTAAAGAGAGAAGAGTAGCAGTAATGCAGAAGCTGGGAGAAGCATTCGCAGGGCCCACCGAAGCTTCGCCAATTACAAGACCAACATGATTGCACTCTGACGTCCCAGACGGAACAGTCACAGCGTCCAGAAGGCAATGGAGAAAATCATTCACGATTACTATTCAGATCTCTTTAATAGCCACGTCCTCCTTCCCTCATATGAAATAAAGGAGGATGGATATGTTGTACCAACGCTTCATTCTTCCGAAATCCGACATGCTATTTCGTCGGTGAAAAATCAAACAGCACCAGGTCCGAACAGGATAAGACCAGAACACCTGAAGAGCCGCCCACCAGTCTTCGTAAACATGCTGGCTCGGCTCTTCAAAAGTTATCCCGTCTGAATGGAAGGTCCCTACTCAGCGGAAGACCAGAAGGACTGTGCTATTGTTCAAGAATTGTGACCTCAACGATATCGGCAACCATCGCCCAATACGCTTGCTATCTGTCGTACACAGACTTTTCACTCGAGTCATCCTAAACATGATTGACAGAACACTGAACAAAGGATAGCCATGTGAGCAAGCAGGGTTTCGAAAAAGGATTTAGTACGATGGACCACATCCACACGATAACAAGGCTCATTGAAGTATCGCGAAAGTACAAAAGACCGCTCTGTCCCACTTTCATCGATTTAAAGAAGGCCTTTGATTCAACTGACATAGAAGCAGTAACTGAAGCCCTTAATAGTCAGGGAGTCCCTATTCAGTACAGTCTAAATAAAGATTCTTCGTGAGCTGTAGAAAAAAATTTCATAAGCAAGACATCACCATTCTATAACGATATTAACATCAACACCAAAAGAGGGGGATAGGCAAGGCGATACCATCTCGTCAAAATTCCTTACGGGCACCCTCCAGAACAACATTCGAACATTGGAATGAGATAATATGAGGGTGAAAATCGATGATCGGCAGTTACACCACCTTTGCTTTGCTCATGACATCGTCCTGATAACACCAAATATTAGCCAAGCGGAGCGTATGCTTGCCGACTTTGATAAAACCTGTGGAACGATTGGTCTTCAACTAAACCTCACAAAAACGATGTTCATGAGGAACGAATTGGTTTTGCATGCCCCATTCATGCTCAACGGAACGAATATCTCCGAATGCTGCAGTTATATCTGTCCAGGTCGGGAAATCAACATGTTGAACGACTTAGCTCCAGAGTTGAGCAGAAGGAAACGAGCGGCTTGGGGAGCTTTCAAGAGCATCAAGGATGTAGTGAAGAGAACAAAGAACACCCAACTCCGTGCCCTCCTTTTCGACTCGACAGTACTTCCTGGCTTAACGTATGCGTCAGAAACCTGGTCGCTGCGTAAGCAGGATGGAAGATCACTCAGCGTTATTGAACGCGCAGCCGAAAGGACGATGCTAGGAGTATCCCTGTTTCACACAAGTAAAGGAAGGGATCCGAAGCTCCGACCTGCGTCAGCGATCAAAAATCAAAGATGCCGTTCTATACGCCAAACAGGTAAAGATAATGTGGGCCGGACACGTAATGCATATGAATGACAATCGATGGACAAGAACCGTTAGTGACTGGATTCCTCGGGATGCAAAACCCACTCCAGAAAAACCATCGACCCGATGGTCAGAGTTCTTCACGAAGAGCCTAGAAGAAAGATATAATGCTCGACGAGTCCCTAGAGCAAACAGAACCCATTGGGGTACTCTTGCACACGACAGGGAAAAGGTGTAAGATTTACTGGCGCCCGCTCGAGTCACTCGACGACCAACGGGACTACAGGTGCTACAGGTGATAGATAGATATATATCTGTACATATATACATATATACATATATATACATATATATATCGTTTTCACTCCGCCCGTCTTTCACACCTACTGTCCGGATAATAACACTTCTTACATTCAATTCGTGTCCTCGCATCCATCAATCACGCGGTCTTCCAACCTCCTATGTGTGAGTTCTGCCACTGCCTAAGGATTTTTTTGTTCCGTCAAGAATGTAGCCGAATGCTGGTAAACTCGATTCTCCCCTGCAGTCGTGAGATATCCGGGCTAGAGCGTTCTCGCTTGAATTGCGGAGGATGGATTCTTCCCAGACAAGTCCTGTAGCAATCTCCCGACCTGGGAAGGATGACAGGGTTGGTGATCCCAGAGCGGGATCGAACCAGCACCCTGCTCATGACGATAGGCATCACTGTGCCACTTGCCTCTATCATCTGTATCACCTGTACCCGTTGATCGTCGAGTGACTCGAGCGGGCGTCAGTAAATATTCCATTTTTCGCTGTCGCGTGCAAGAGTAGCCCAGTAGGTTCTACTCGCTCTAGGGACTCGTCGAGCATCATATCTTTCTTCTAGGCTCTTCGTGAAGAACTCTGACCATCGGGTCGGTGGTCTTCCTGCAGTACGTTTGACATCCCGAGGAATCCAGTCACTAACGGCTCTTGTCCATCGGTTGTCATTCATACGCATTACGTGTCCGGCTCACCTTGTCTTCGACTGTTTGACGTGCAGAATGGCAACCATATAGAACGCTACGACTTCTTCTTCGCCGTAGTTTTATATCGGCGCGTAAGCGACGAAGATTATCAAAGTCGGTATTGATCCACATCTTTCTTTAGTCGTAAACTTCCGATCTGGGTTGTAAGCTGTTCGAACGAATCAATGTTCATGGACAAACTCGTGTTTACGAGAACGCCGACTCCGCCGACTCCTCTACTGTCGTATTTTTCAGAGGAACAGTTCTTCTCCGGTGTTATAGACGGCATTGAATGGGTTGCGTCGCCCTCGTCTCGGCAAGGCCGATGACGTTGTACCCTATCCTTCTTGCTTGCATGAACAAGTCTTCTATCGAGGACTCGGGTGCAAGCGTTCGTGCATTGTATCTACAGATCGTCACCATAGTTCTTTGTAATCCAGGCAGCTTCCATTGGCCCTGAGGTTTTAGTAGCCTCTCCGTACTCGTCCTACCCAACGCTGCGAAATTTTTTTTTCTGTGTTTAGCATTTTGATACACATGTTTAGCTTGCTAGACTCTGAACGTGGGGGCTGGGTATGCTCACGGGTAGCTTGCCAGGCTCTCCCAGAGTGGACATGGAGCTTATTTGTTGGAGGCGACTCCCAACCGCCTCCCATATAGTTCCCTGTCACTTGATTGCAGGCTTTTTGGCCGAATTGACTCGTAGAATACAATCCGCATTAGCGAGAACGAGCCCACACACGCATGCATGAATACGCCTCGTAAATACAGAAAGTATGTGCCAAATCGACGCAGCAGAAACAGGAGTTCATCCCCTGGATCCACCTGCGTCTCAAGGAAGCAAAGGTCCCTTTTGGTGCGTGATTAACCTCCTATCCGCCACATGGGGACGCGCCACGCAGCCTCGCGACAAACCGGCTCGAGATCCCTCATATGATGGAGATCCGTGGACTTGGTCCTATATATATATATATATATATATATATGTATATATATATATATATATACGTATATATATATGTATGTGTATATACAATGTACACATGATATATATATATATATATATATATACATGTGTACATTGGTATACACATACATATATATGCGTATATATATATATATATATATGCGTATATACATATATACATATGTACAGCTCTCAATAGAGTCATCCATTTAAATTTGACCCAAGTATTAATCAAGGAGTTAATGGGTCAATGAGCTAACATGAATCTGCCGCAGATTTTTACTTCACAAGTTCCCATCTTCCTGCTAAGCTGAAGACGCAGAGAAGACCAGACAAGGACAAAACAAACACTGCCCACGTTTGATGATGCAGCTATCTCAGAATAACATGATTGTCCTAGGGCTCATTCTTAATTCCTGACAGTATTATCATCGCATGTATTTAGTAGGGGGGTGACTAGGGTAAATATTTTTGGCACGCAGTTAGTCGTTGACTCGACTCTGCACTCTGTTATGACTAAGCCTCAAATCCTTAGCAGCAAATCAAATAAGCCTTTAAATTACTCTTACGATAATTACTGGAACCCAATGAATGGCACATCTCTAGGGTCTGCTCAACGTGCAACGCTTTGTTCTGTATGTATTTAAAGCGCAAAAAGGAAGCCTCTGCAGTGTGTTACGAGTCTATTGCACTTGGCCAAGAATCGAATCTAGAACATCCCAAGATATTATCTGTCTGACAGGTTGTCAGATTTCGTAATCGACACAGGTTTGTTATACGGGTTGCCAAAGTTGGTTTATTTCACTAAACGGCGTCTTTTCAGGTGTTCATAGGTACCTGGAATTTAGGATTTCCAGATCCTTATTCTTACTTATAGCCGAGACTGTTCTTCTACAAAGTGGATATCCTTTTGTAATTAGGCGGATGTGCTAGGTAATGCAATCAGTTATTTTCGACAACAGTGCTAACTAGTGCTGCTCATCATCTCACAGCATTCTTAACATGTCAGCGCTGTACCTTACAACAGGAATTCCACTTAGTAGACGGGACCCGTCTACTAGTTTAAACGCGGTGAGATTCTTAAAAGCAACGCATGGAAATGACGGATTTCGAATAGCATCTGTTTTCATAGAAACACGTACGTTCTGTTATTACAAACTTCTCCGCTACCACAGATAAGATACGAGTGTCAGTAAATATCGCTCTTCCCACTTCATGCTTAACATCACCTTCACCTTTTATACCGTCTTTGTTTTCCATTTTCGTCTGCTAATATAACCTACACAAAAAAAATTATTAACATTAACCACCACCAGTGGTCTCTCAATTACCGTTAATTACTAGTGGTCTCCTTAATTCTCCGCTTTAGAAAAGTCTTACTTAAGCTTCAATGAATGTTTTATTCCAATGTAAAGATACCCGGTTCCAAACGATAGACTAAAACCACAAAATAACAACACCTCTCCAGGTAGAATAGTTAGAAAGCTTTAGAAAACATTACTGAACCCATGAAAACAAATACCGCTCCGGAAAAATGAAAAATATTAAATGCGTTCTCAAAGACGACAAAGGAGACGAATAATGAGAGAAACTTCCGCAATGAAATGACCATTGTCACGTTCAACGAGGACGTAAGAGCAGTTAGACGATAGACGTTATTGATGCACACGTACCTAAACAGAACGTACTTGTTTCAAGCGGAATGAATATTTCATGAAAAAAAAAACGCAAAACACGAGACGTTAAAGGAAGTAACTGCTACTGAAGTTATGTGTTGAATAATTATTATAGCACAAGTTATGTTCAATATATTCCCATGAATCTACTTTCTAGTTACATCATGTGGACCATTTCTGCTGAGTTATCGGCACAAGGTTACATAACATAGGAAAATTTAGGGCTTAATACATACCAAACCAATCAATCCTCATTCCTCGAAATATTTACTAGCCTTGACGTTCGAGTTAACCCATATAATCCACAGATGTGTACGTATGAAGCATATAAACACCTTGTTATGCGCATTTGTGCATATCCTGATACCAGTTAGATGATCTGTTACGCGATATGTGTGTGGGTCTCACTAATCCTCATTGACTTCGTTGCCCCACAATCGTCATGTACAAATGGGAATGGCTTAATGTGAAGGTCCGTTTTGTAAGTTGATAATATTAGACGTCGTCTTCTACTTTCATTAACATCGATAATAACCGACTAGACCTAGTTTTTCCTGCAATCCCGAGATCCCCAGGAGGCATGCTCAGTTTTACAGAACTGACAGTTGCCATCTCTCGTAGATTCCATGGTTTGTTGCCTTATGACTAGAATTCTTTCATAACGACAGTGATTGCTGCGATCTGTCAATCAACTGAAAAAGACTACACAGCTAATCACTCGAATTACTCATTTATTACTACTATTACGACTGATAAAGGTGATAAAAGGTTTAAAAAGTGGACTGTCAGCAAAAACTACAGCCATCAACTTTTTGAGTAAAAGAGACAAGACGGTTCCTTTCTACGCTAAAAAAACTGAAAAAAGTCGGCAATCAAAAATTGATGAAAGATTGGTCTTCCTCAATAAGAAGTGTTAAAAATAAAGTACGGTGTGTTCAAAGCCATTGTTACATACTGAGCTCAACATCAGAAACGAATTATAAGAACGTGGTGGCAGCTCCAAGCACTTTCATGCCTTCTACAAGTGGTTAAGGGGCGTGTGTGGCGCAGTGGTCGGAGGCGTCCTGCAACACACATGTGGAATCGATCCCCGCGCCTATGTCCCACCAAGACCTATATCCCTTCGGGGTAGGCAAATTGGTACTAGGCCTGCCTGGGAGGATAGCACCACTGGTTTGATACATCGGTAGACCACCATGAGTCACTGTAGATTGTAGAGGCAGATTTGCATTCAATCAGCTCCAAACGATGCTTAATGAAGTCGAATGGATGGCGCATCCTTCAGGGATTGATCAGCGCCGACAGCTTAATCCTTTATTTTTTACAAGTGGTTAAAAAGCACATTATTACGAGCCAAAAAAGTGCAAAGTTTTTAAAATATGAACACTGTAGATCATAGAGTTGAAACTAATTACAACGATGAAAAATAACTCTGGTTACAATGTCGATCAACATCCACGGTAAATCTTCCCTTTAAAAGCAACTCTTTGTTTTTTCTTTTTTAAAGTCACAAGGTGAACACCATGGTGACGAGATTTCTAACCGAACACCCACAAAAGATGTCGCCATGCATCCGAAGCAGAGCATTCCGTCACTTTGTGCTTGTCAACACCATGTTTCCTTCAGAGGAATATTGCGGAGTGAAAACGACGAAGAACAAAAGTTACCAACAAGGATAACGTATTCGCTTATTTTTAGACTCATGAAACACCTGATAAGGAGCAACACCAACGAAAATTGCAAGCTTTTCTAATAAATTAGTGGCAAAAAAAAATGAACACACTACCAAATATACGTCTCTTGGGCAATCTACTATGTAATGGATGGAGGTAGCACGCACAATGAGAAGAAATCAGGCGATACATAACTTCACAAAATTCGTCCTATATATCATAATGTCCAGTGGCGTAAAGTTATGTTGAGTGACTCTGCTGAGTTTAAAAAAACTACTCAGAACTCCTGCATAATTTGGCCAAACATAAGATCGAAATGACTTTACAGTATCGTTCTGATGATACGATCCACATTTCCTGAACGACAACGGGAAGCGCTAACCACATTCACCACAAGGTGTCCTTCGGATAACAAAGCATCCGCATGGCATGAAGACAGCAAGCACTATTCTGGTGCAAACGAAGGACACTAACTGGACCCTAACGCAGTTATCGACTTATTGACATTCTGACACTCAATTATTCTCATTGAACAAATAAATGACAATACTCCATAATATAATAATCGAACACAAAGTACGTTCCAACCATGTGAAGAAATGGGGAATACTGAAGGATTTCATAATGAAATCATCAAACATAAGATAGATTTTCACCATATGAAGAACTAAGTGACTACTGAAATTATAAAAGTTCACAACCTATAAGAAGGTCGCCATGCGGAGCTCCTCCGTGAGATTTGCAGTAACGTGAAAACATCCATTTCGCCACTGCGCTGCAGGCGAACCCCATTTAGAGAAACCATTGATAAAAAAATTGATGGAGCATTTATAAAACTTCATCGCTGTCCCTGAGAACTGTGGCCGGCATAATTTACTCCATGATTACGAGCATATCCAAGATATCCAAATGCCTCAACTATTTATTCAAGTTATCGTTATATTAGGTAGTCGTTATCAAAGACTAGTGAATTGAGTAACCATTAGAGATCAATATGATTCAAGGGAAAGGAACATAACGGTCGGGCAGACTACTAAGACGATGATTTGGGCACTGGTTTCAAAACAGTTACCGACGGAACCAGGAATTCTAAAATCCGTCGACATCCCAGAATCAGAGACGCGAATCTACAGATCACATCGAAGATCGGGTCAGCCAAACACGTCATTTAGTTAAGGGATAATAGCCGTTATAAAGTCGAAAGCGACTGAATCCGTCAGTTTGTTCCTGAAAACTTAGATTCTCGTTTGTCGCACGATTTTTCACAGGAGCTCCAAAAAATATACTTTCTGTGAATAGAGAGCTGAACAGGTTTACTGCACTACATTAAGTATGGAAGCAACCTTGTTGTGTAAACGATGAAGCTACATTAGAATTAAGATACGGGACATGTATGAGTGATGAAATTATTTGACTACTCCTGATTTATCTGTTAATCAAATAGAAAGCAGGCGAGAGCACTCTTCGTTACCTTCGGGTCTAGAAAAATCTCAAGTTTGAAGAAAATAAAAGAATTGAAGCGAGTGTTTAACGCTATAGCTCGTATACTACTTCGTAAAGAGTACTATTTTTTACACATTGTCATATGTTACACTATTCGTTTAGAACCCCATATTAATGACATCTAAACCGCTTGGACTTGCGCACAGGTCATGACTGTCATCGAAGGATGAAATGACAGATGACTGTCATGACTCTTCAGAAAATAGCGAATATTTTGCACCTATTCAGACATTTGAGTTTTGCATGTAATTGTATACAGCCGTCAATATGGTCTTCTCCTCTGCAAGCTTTCTATTTTTATTCGATGTACTTGATCATTTCTACCATAGTACGACTGAGTTAGTCACTTTGTTAGAACTAACCCAATTTTGCACGGTGTAATTTCGCGCACTGAATCAGCTTATCACACTGCTCTCTCTCTGAGAAATTCGAGCGTTCATAGCTCATAATACACCCAGTCAAGAAGAAATATTAGCAATAGTCATCATTCCACTGGTTCAGAGTCTGAGTCTGTTCCTACAACCTCTTTCTTGCCTCCATACTTAATGTAGTGCAGTAAACCTGTTCAGCTCTCTATTCACAGAACCACTAGTAACCAGTGTAAAAAAGGACCCGCCAGGGAAATCGCAAAAGATGAGCATTCTATACCGAACTAAACCCAGAGTGTAGGTATTTCATAACAACAATGGCCGCTTCGAACATAATTCCATAATTACGTTTGAAGCACTTAATCGAATGATCCTCAGTTTATATGTCGACAGTCAATCATTTATTCATAGTAAAAGATTTAAGTAAAAAACCAACATCAGTAGATGTCTGCTCATATAAAGAAATAGAACTCACTGTAGGATGCAAATTCCAAAAATACAGCACCAGGCAGATGGCAGAAGCACGTCGTAGCCGAGCATGCTAATCGCTGGAGTGTTACTAGCTGCATAGAAAGCTTCAACGATGTCATTGCCAACAAGCGCGAATCCAGGAATCGACAGGAAGTGCTTAAAAGTGTTATGGGTATTTGGTAGGACGCATAAAATCTAAACACGGAAATGTTAACCAATAGAACAAAAACTTCAATAACTGCATCACTATCAATTAACATTATAGAATCTCCACATAAACTCTGTCAAATCATGAGATAACTTCTCGGAGCCATACCGTGACTTACTATCCTATACAGTCACGGTTAAGCTAGTCGTTAGATACTAACTGCAAGACATATTCATCACCTGCTTAGAAGTACATCCGCCTCAATTGAATATTATATTCTCATGAATTCTTCCACAATTCTAGAAAAGACCTTTGAAACGCATTTTGATAAAAAGAAAAGTGTAAATTTCCCTCACTGGTTCGCCACTTGCAATCACTTGCGACCTGGTAGAAATCTAAGGACCCAAAGATGCACTGGCAAGGATTTCTCACTATTTCCAGACGAAAGTTTCTCGAGCAGCAATAAATCAGTCCCCGTAGTTGGCACACTGAGCACCCCTGTCTATTATGTCGGACAATGAAACGATGACAAACAATCAAGCTATGGGTTGTATAGGACGTCATAGGGACGGTGGTAAAACAACGTGTTCACGACGTTCCATGAAGACCGTGCTCTGCATGTACATTAATAAGTTCACAATTTCCGGGAAATCACAGAGCTTCCCAGGAGTCCAACAGCAAGAAAATTGACAATTAAATGATATCACTCTAGACATGGGGGGCGTGTGCAGCGCATCGTTTAGAGGCGCCCAGTAGTACAAATGGGATTGATTCAGCGCCTCAAATTCAGCGAGCTTTCCATCATTCCAGGATCGGCAAATTGGTACCAGACCCGTCTAGAAGGATGATACCATCGACTCGATACACGGTAGGCTACAGCGAGTTATTGTTTAGGCTAAATATGCATTCATTCATCTCTAACGATGGTTAATGAAGTCGAATCCACGGTGTATCCCTCCGCGATTGATCAACGCCGACAGCTTTAACCTTTATCGTTTACTTTTTATATATTGGAGAAGAAGGCGTGGTATGAATTGTCTGCCGTATACACTGTCGCACAAGTGTCCGCTAAAAGCAAGTCTAGGTGTATGTAGCCTTCATGACGTTGCACGGTCACATATTTTGTTCGTTAAACAGTGCTCAGTCCAATGGGTGTTTTTCAACGTGTGCAGCTGATGAAACTGACGGGTTGGTTGGTCGGTTAGAGGCAGTAACACAGTACTCCCACAGATTTCTTTTAACGGATCTCAATTCTAAAATAAAAGAGCACTGAAACAGTGGAAAAAAAATGGAAAATTAGGAACAGGAGATCTAAATGGATACAGAAACTGTCTTACTCTGTGCTCCTGGAAGCCAGAGCTCACTCCATGGAAACTAAGAATTTGAGAAGAAAATCTTCAGTGGTCATCAAGGCATAATGAAGCTACTTAGGGATCGACAACATCTTCATAAACAAAAACTGGAGTCTCTTTGACAACTCCATAGTGCCATTATTCGACACCGATCATTAATTTGTTTTAAATTAGCTTGAGCCTTAGGCAGGCTGGAGAAGAGCTATTTTCACCGTCCAGGAAGAAAAAGTCAATGATTTGCGGATTGTTTCGCGTATGAGAAGGATGACTCCAAACATCCAACCGAGGACTGTGAGCCGTTCGTCAATCCCACGAGTGTATCGAATAAATTCTTTCATGACTCGCTATTGCTCCCATATGAAAAGGAGTCCGACACTTTCAATCATTGCTCGTTAATCAACAGATGAGCTCATCCACAAGAACTTCATGAATCATGGACGAATTGGTAACAATAGAGCTATAGCTGTAAAATGAGAAAAAAAGTTAATGCCAAGAAAACAGACGACCTGATTGTCAAAGGTCAACAGCCACAGCTGGTCTGATCTCTTCTACAACCAACCGTTACTTCTCCAGTAAACTTAATATTAGAGCGAAAATAATCTATTTCTGATAGCTTTTATTTGGTCTGACAAATTGTGTACTTAATTGGGCTAAAATGCTCCGAAGTTGCAGCTAAAATGTGGTAGGGGCTCGTGTGGTGCACTGGTAGGAGGCGCTCTGCAACACACACGTGGGAATCGATCCCGCGCCCATGGCCCCACCAACCCTTGTGGTATCAGTGTATATGCATGTGCCAATTGCCTCTTGGCTAAATGTCAAGAAATATTTAGAAATTTTTTTTTGTTCAACCTAGTCACCCTCTGTGAAAACTTCCGCATTTTTCATAGACCTAATTTTCATTCCTAATTTTTTTTTCTACAAAGGCGCGTGTGGCGCAGTGATTGGATGCTCCACTGCGACGCACACGTGGAATCGATCCACGCGCCCATGGCCCATCAAGCCTTCCATTCCACCGGGGGTCGGTAAATTGGTGCCAGAGTTGTCTAGAAGGATAGCAGCACTGGCTCGATATATCGGTAGGCCACCGTTAGTCATTGTAAAGGCCAGATATCCATTCATTCACCTCCGAACGATGCTTAATGAAGCAGAATGCATGGCGCATCTCTAAGGGATTGATCAACGCCGAGAGCTTTATCCTTTATCCCTTTATCATCTAAACCTCACATGGACAGGTTTGAAAAGTGAAAAGCGTACCACCATATACATTGACTCCTTTGCATGTTTTCCGTAGATTCGATACATATCCTCTTGGCAAACACCGAGATATGCGCTGAGCGTTAGAGCAATGGTGAGTAGCGCAATTCCTGAATGGAAGCAGTGAAGAATTACAGGAACCCTCTAAAGCAATCTACTACTATAATACATCCAACCTAGGATTTCCATCTTTCCTATATTACGTGATTTTTTTCTATTATTTTTTCCTTGTATGTACTTCAATAAAACTACAATAGAAGTATATTTTCCATCACAACACGGGACTTATTTATAATTCAGAAAGGTAGAGATTTTCTATTCCTTTATTGTACTTCTATTTTCTATTCGAAAAAAACCACTTTATTTTCTATGTAATGATTAATCTCAAAGAAAGAGCTAAATGGAAGCCTAGGGTTTTTTCTCTTCAGAGTGGAGAATCGACCCGGATCATCGAGTCTGAAGAAGATGAAGACGTCGAGACGTTATCCGAAAAAAACCTTTTTATCAAACTCGTGTTAGCTTAATAATCCAGAATAATACTGGCTAATAATGCCGACTTTAAATGACAGTCGGTTTGAAATAAAAAAAGTTTCTATTTTCGCTCAATAAAGTTGTGAATAATGTACTTTATTGCCAAGTTTACCCCGTATTGATAATAAACTTTTACTGTGGGTTAAAAAAAATATGAAACAATTTTTTTTGGTTTGTTAAGCTTACACGAGGTTATTATATTACTTTTATTCGGCAGACATCACGACGTCTTCCTCCTCATCAGAGCCGATGATCTGAGAGTCGACTTTTCACAGTTGTTCGTTTTCTCGATGTGGCGGCGTCTTCGCCGTCGTAACAATACGGATCTTCTTCAGTACCGCTCGAAGGAGGCAGTTTCACAATGAGGCAATCCAAGAATGTGTTCATTATTACTACCGAGGTTAAGCGACGGTGGCTTTGAAAATTGTTGTTTTGCTATTCAACGCGAAAAATCTGAACGGTAAGATTATCGCCAGATAAAAGACGGACTTGTTACTTCCCAAATATTAATCACAGTAATTGTCGAAACGGAATAAAGACCATCCTGAAGACAAGATGTGTTAACGACTTGGATCCACGTAGTCACGCAAACAAGCTACCATTAGGACACTGATGTTGAGATTCGTAGTTTTGTGTAGTGTATGAGACAAATGTGGAAAATCTTGAACAATAAACAATGGTAGTTTCTTTTACCTGGCAAACGAAAAGCTGTCTTAATCCCTCTACTCGGACGACATATCTATCCGTTTCTATGGAAGGACCGATTTTTTATTCAAAATTATTCATACTAAACTATAAGTAGCCTACCAATAAAAAATATCGGGATGGACAAAAGCACGGACATTTCAGACGACGTATTCGCCGCAGTTGATGCTTTTGGCTCATAACTGGCCAATGTGAAGATTGCGATACCTCCGGTGACCATAACCACGGAGAACACTTCCCTCAATGAATAGTGATGCCCTCGTAAGAGATAGCCAAACACGATATTAGCTAATAAGGAACCCTGAATAGTAAATGAAGTCGGCATTACTACTTTCATTCTGAAAAATGATTTCAAATATAAGTAGAAAGACAAAGAAAATCTAGGCAATTGTAAAAGTAGGTGAGTCATGTAGCTGGATTTGCAGCCTGTACTATAAATATACTGTACCTACCGACTTGAAGATTATAAACAACGGGAAATAAATATTACACCTTACAGCGTAATTATTGCACAAATTAACGAAGAAAAACAACACTGCGATTTTCAGGTAGACCCTAAAATGCGTCAAACTAATTATCATCATAGAACTGTCCTACGAATCAGAAGCATATAACGCATACCGAATTGGAATTGAGAGCTTGACAGTGAATAACTTTGAATAAAAAAGCAATCCTTCCAGCGAAACGAATACACAAGTCGTCAGAGTTAGCAAATTAAGACTGTTTTTCACTTGCCTGAAATAGAAAAAGCACAGTTGTTCCACTGTTCAAGATTTTCCAGATTTCCTCTCACACGATGCACAGAACTACGAATTCCAAAAGCAACGTCCTAATGGTAGCTTGTTTTCTCTATTAGGTAGAACCCAAACAATTAAATTAACTTGTTTTGAAGATGGTATTCAAGACAGTCGCTTTTTACAATTAGCGCCTACAGTGGGCGTCTTCAACTGCTGACAGTCCAAAACATTACGCCCGATAGCATTGGGCCCGATACATTTTATTAGGAAACAATGGCTGCTTCCAAATTCAAAGCCGCATGATTCAGCTCATGCTAAGATCTACTAGTTGCAAATACTTCTTTGGGTTAATTCTAGGATCTACAGATCTTTCATAAACAAGATACAAAACCATCGCACTCCACCAAGATGAAATTCTGACAATCTGTGGAGCCCACGACACATATTTTTTCCCATTTTCGTGGTATTACGCTGTCCTAATGAATTTGATTTTCGGTGATTTACATTACCACATAGGGTTTTCTCTGTCGTACTTTTTGCACTCATAAACTGATCTTCTTTAGCTGATGCAAGATTGGTATAGGTCTTCGTTGTCGTTGTCTTTGTTGTCGGTGTCGTTGGTCGATGGTTGATGTTTCGGCGATTTCGCCTTCCTCAGAACCTGGACGTATTTTTGTATTAGAATGCTTTAATTATTCGGTGGAAAAGGCTAAAGTATTAATGAAGATCAAAGTTCTAAATAGATGGTGGGTTAGGATGCTACGGTCAAACTGAAAGGCTACTCACCGTGATGTTACGAGTGGGACTGGCCCACGCGTTGTTCACGTGGGGTCTCTAGCACGACACACCCCGGGGTCAAAATATCATTTTGAAATATGGCGGCAGGTCACGTGTGATAGTGAGGCATTCGTCTTTCCGGTTCATCTTTAGATTTTTGAAACTTTATGCAAAACGCTTCAAGA
Organism: Angiostrongylus vasorum; assembly: GCA_018806985.1. Classification (NCBI taxonomy): domain Eukaryota; kingdom Metazoa; phylum Nematoda; class Chromadorea; order Rhabditida; family Metastrongylidae; genus Angiostrongylus; species Angiostrongylus vasorum. The sequence goes on along the minus strand of JADANN010000202.1, from coordinate 2,130,427 downwards.
GTTTTGCGCGTTGAGGTTTTTGACTCCTGCGCTAGGATCCGTACAGTCACTTCAAAATCATCGCCGTTGTGCTTTTGTGCCCCTATGCGTACCTAGAGGAGTGTTTTGACGAATTTTAACTTTCCCATCTAGATGTTCTTTTATGCGGACACAAAGTGGTCTACCCGTTTCCGCAATATATTCCTCACCGCATGCGTTACATGAAATCAAGTATATTATACCTGAACTCATGCAATCCCCCGTCTCTCCCGTTAGGACAGATCACACAGTTTTTCTGAGCTGCACAAACGATCATAGAGACGGTTGCGAACTAACTGACGGCGTAGGGCATTGGGTGGGATGTCAATAATCGTTACATAATTTTCAAGACCACTTTTTCTTAAGCATCTCTTAATGGCGTAACTTACTTCATCTGATATGAAAGGGTAGCTTAAAAGGGATCTTACTTACGTCCGAAACATTGTTTTGGGGCAACTACCCCTACGTTTTTATCTAACCCGAGTGGCTTCTACGTCGTAGCCATTGGAAATGGCAATTTTTTCGTGCCAGGTTTTGCGATTCCTTCCTTTCCTCTTCTCCTGTGCACACATTTTTAGCCGTACGGTACATGTTTTTGATAAGTGCTTTTTTCATGTGTGAATGATGAGAGGAGAGGTAGTGAACTAGTATGTTCTTACTACTTGGCTTACGATACCATTTTGTTATATAGCCACTTTCTGAGAGCTTTATTTGGATGTTTAAGAATGGAAGCCAATTTTCGGTTGGTTTTTCTCGTGTAAATTTTCATATACTCTGACTGTCGGTTTAACAATTCAAAGCACTCATCCATCTGTTCTTGTGTGGAACAGACGATAAAGCTGTCGTCTATGTATCGACAGTAGAGTAAGGGTCGGTGGTCGAGAACTGGAGCTTCCACCTTAGACATGAAAGCGATGGCAAGGTTTGGTGCTAAACGCTGTCCCATGGCAAACCCTCTAATTTGTGCAAAATATTTTCCAGACCACCTGAAGATTGAACAACTAAGACACTGTTTTAAGAGAGCCATTAGTTGCGCAATCAACAAGCCGTGCATTTTTTATTTTCTTTTCGTGCTCTACGAGCAACTCGAGAATGCCTTGCATTGCGGAGTCATTCGACACGTTGGTATAAAGTGAAGTGACATCGAATGACTCCATTACATGCATGCAGTTTGGTTGCGCGCACCGTAGGTGGTCCAGAAATATCTTGGTGTTAGGTAGATGGGTTGGAATGAATTTTAGCAACTAGGTCAGGATAAGGTTTCAAAAAAAACAACATCCAAATAAAGCTCTCAGAAAGTGGCTATATAACAAAGTGGTATCGTAAGCCAAGTAGTAAGAACATACTAGTTACCTATCTCTCCTCTCATCCTTCACACATGAAAAAGCACTTATCAAAAACATGTACCGTACGGCTAAAAATGTGTGCACAGGAGAAGAGGAAAGGAAGGAATCGGAAAACCTGGTACGAAAAATTGCCATTTCCAATGGCTACGAAGTAGAAGCCACTCGGGTTAGACAAAAACGTAGGGTAGTTGCCCAAAACAATGTTTCGGACGTAAGTAAGATCCCTTTAAGCTACCTTTCATATCAGATGAAGTAAGTTACGCCATTAAGAGATGCTTAACAAAAAGTGGTCTTGAAAATTATGTAACGATTATTGACATCCCACCCAATGCCCTACGCCGTCAGTTAGTTCGCAATCGTCTCTATGATCGTTTGTGCAGCTCAGAAAACTGTGTGATCTGTCCTAACGGGAGAGACGGGGGATTGCATGAGTTCAGGTATAATATACTTGATTTCATGTAACGCATGCGGTGAGGAATATATTGGGGAAACGGGTAGGCCACTTTGTGTCCGCATAAGAGAACATCTGGATGGGAAAGCTAGAATTCGTCAAGACACTCCTCTAGGTGCGCATAGGGCACAAAAGCACAACGGCGATGAATTTTGAAAGTGACTGTACGGATCCTAGCGCAGGAGTCGAAAACATCAACGCGCAAAACTCTTAAAGCGTTTTGCATAAATTTCAAAAATCTAAAGATGAACCGGAAAGACGAATGCCTCACTATCACACGTGACCTGGCGCCCTATTTCAAAAATAATATTTTCGACCCCGTGTGTGTCGTGCTCGCGACCCCACGTGAACAACGCGTGGGCCAGTCCTACTCGTGACATCATGGTGAGTAGCCTTTCAGTTTGACCATAGTACCCGAACCCACCATCTATTTAAAACTTTGATCTTCACTAATACTTTAGCCTTTTTCCACCAAGTAATTAAAGTATTCTAATATGAAATACGTCCAGGCTCTGAGAGAAGGCGAAATCGCCGAAACGTCAGCCATCGACCAACAACACCAACAACAACGACAACGACGACAACGAAGACCTATACCAACCTCGCATCAGCTAAAGAAGATCAATCTATAAGATCATGTAAATAAATATATCAACTATCTATGCCGAGGTTTATAGAAAGTCGGTCTTTTGAGTTTTTTGTACTCAATTGATAGCTTGCCCAGCATAGATGTTTTATTCAGGAGTGCCCATGAAAAGCTTTATTCTACATTTAATAACTGGAAAAAGCTTTCCTGGACGAATACATTTTCCAGCAAAAACTAGTCCTGTTGAAAGGTGTGCACCGCAGAAACTGTTTTCACTGGAGAGGGAATACAAGTTCCTGTAATTTAATATAGAAATTCCACATTTAAGAACATCTTTTCCCTATAATTAGATAACAAATCCTTGAGGGAATTTTTTTCTGAATAGCTCAACGCTTACAGAATACACGTTCATCAATGCTTCAATACACGTTCATCAATGCTTCAACACTGTTCTTAGAAACAATTACCAAATCCAACTACGACACTTTATCGGTCGATGCCTCGGAAAACGCAATTTTTCAGCGCGCTGACGCCATTTTTAGCTGGCCCGGAGTATTACTGCAGCGCGACGAGTTACTGTAGCCGCGGATGTTTTCCGCAAAAAACGCGGAAAACGCGGTTTTCGTCGCGCCAACGCCATTTTTGGTCGGCGGTAGTACTAGCGGACGGAGACGGAGACGATCGATTTATTTTAAAAAATCTACAACCTACAATTTTTGCATGCAGACAGTCTACAAATTATACATGGAAATAACTACCTTTACAAAGAGTTTTTAATTCTCACAAGTACAATCAATAGTTTTTTCATAGAATTTGCAACTATTGCATAGATGTAGTTTCCAATTTCAAACCTGCACTTAGTTACAAAGTCCCGTACTTCATATGAATAACATGGGCATTCTAAACGTGAACGGCTACTGCTGGTGTCAACTTGCACTGCATGTTTTACTGCGTACTTGCAATCGTAATACCATGAACTGTCTATTGACATCCCCCCGTCGTCTCCATATTCTCGGCGCACTGTTACCGTGCCCTTCAAACGAATGAGAAGTCAATGGCTTAGAACCACTGCCTTTGCGTGAAGCAAATTGGTGCAAGACGACTGTTCACTTGGAGCGGCAGGATGGATCCGTCAATACGTACGAACTTCACAGAGCCGTTTAAGCGGATGCAGTTCCTGCGGATGTGCTCCATTGGCGATCGAATCGTGTACAACCTATCCTGTCGGTCAATCACTGTTTCGTCGGCGGAACGGATGTTTGCTAAAGACTACCATCATTCGTCTCTTGTCACAAGACGGACTTCAAAAAGATGGCATACAAGAGCAGCATTGGAACACTAGTAATCCCTCAATTGCGGTATGATAAGATCTTCTTAAGGCTCTACATCCCCATTTTAAAGCAGGAACCAGTAGATACCTTCATCTTGTCAAAATTTATCGCATCTCACAGCACATCCTGTGTTGCAATCTAATATATTCTTAAGCCAGCGACCAATGAATTTTTTTTCACTTTCGACGTCATCTTAGCATTTGTTGCCTTCCTCGACCACAATCAGTCATTGACAAATAACCAATACAATAGCCCCAGTTCTACAGGCTAAGGAAAAAATTGTCTATCCACATCAGATTGACTTTAACCAAAGATTGAGTAGTTATGAGCGATTAACTGCTGGATAGCTCACATCTGTCTTCACTAACAACATTTTCATCTTCCTTCCTCCCATTCATTTTATTCAGACTCTCAAAAAAAGAAGCAACAATGATCCAATGCCATTTCCAGCTTCCTCATTATCGCCTTTGATGAGGAATAATGAATCGGTACTAAAGTTGACCTTCTCAGCTGAAATGGTTCAAAGGATGTAAATTTCACTTTTTGACCAATAAAATTAATCCAGAACTACAAAAGAGACTCACTGTAAGGAAATTTGGTAGCATCAAGATAAAGAAAAAGAGGCTGGAAGAGATAACGACTGGAAATTAAAAGAGACTAACGGAGAAATGACAGAACAACGATACGCTCAGAAGAAGTTTGGCGCTTTCCTCACTGTTTTCGCTGACCTTCTGCAGTTTCCCTTAATAGTTATTCCATAGAACCTGCTGAACTACAAAAATTATCCGTTAATCCGTTGACTGTGGAAGGTTTTGAACTTGCTGACTGATCCTCACTTCCAATTCATATAACCCCAAAAGCAGTTACATTTTCAACAATCAGATCTCAGCTCATATCAAAAAATAATCATTTGAAATTATGAAAACAAGAATCTAGAGATCTTAGCCAACAAGAGACGAAATAGATTCACTTATTCTACCAAGATAAAAGAGGCGCGCTTGTGCCGCAGTGCTTAGAGGTGGCTTGCAATACAAATGTAATCGTTGGTTCAATCTCGCGTCCTGGTCTCACCAAGCCCTACATCTAAAAATGGCAGCGTACTTGTCTGGGAAGATAGCAAAGCCAACTTGATACATCGGTAGGCAACTGCAAGTCATTGTATAGCCCAGACATGTATTCAACCACTTCTAGGACGCTTGATGAAATGGAATGCAATAAGCATCCCTAAGGGATTGACGGAAAACGTCGAACGCTTTTTTCAATCACTTCTACCAAAGTAAAAATAGAATTTTTCTTCGAAATCTGAATTTTCAGTGGTCATAAAAATGAAAATAGTATTTTGGAAAAAATATTACTACATTCCCGTAGCGCAATATAGCGAAGCCTCTCCCACAAGAAAGTCAAATTCTGAAGCTCTCAAGTCCTTTAGCTACCGAAAACTACCTGGAATTATCGGAATAGCCATTATGTAAGACACACAAAGTTCTATTCCTGATGATTCATTGCTTTTCATTTCCAATAGTTATAGTTGATCATGATTATCGTCTAGAATGGGTAGATGTAAAAAATACCGAAATACACTCAACACAGGTTGAAAAATGCTTCCAAATGCCAAGAGCAATTTGTTTCGATGGTAATCTATAGGACAATATAGCAAACAGTAGCATATACCTCTAGATCGACACAGCTACGCTCTCCCTATAACTCTATGATGTTTTAAACCCCTCAAACCTTCTAGCTAACAAGAAATCAAGTTCTCTTATTAAAGAACCGGCATTGATCGTAATTCGATGTTTTTTATCGTCGCTGAGTTGCCCTATTTGTGCAGCTGACATGAAACTACGAGTCCTCGGATACGGCAGCCATGAAAAACTTAAGCTTGGGACGTTACGTGTTAAACGACAAGTTCCAGTTGTATATAAGTTATAAATTCACGTTGATTATGCATCTGCCATTTCTACCCATCCTGAAGGTATACTTCAAATCGAGATGTCAACATTTCCTTTGGTTTTATAAACACCTTAAATCCCCACCTCAGAATACGTAACCACCCTAGAAGGTTAACTTCCACGACGATCGTAACTCAGTACTCAGAAACACTCTTCATTCATTTTGAGGTAGCTATGCAAGAATAGTCCTTCTACATACAATAAACATGCACATACAAATTTCCACAGTAATTTGCCGTTTTGTCGTGGCAATAAGTGCCTCTAAACTTTGAATATCAGTGTGAGCTTTAACGGCGAATATGATGTACCTATCACGGTAAGATCTGAGATCTAATCCCATAGGCGGTTCTTCGCGTTACACTGTGAATAGCTTTTTTGGTCTGTTCCTGGTACATCTGTGTTGGGCAAGCTATCGAATAATTACAACAAATACTGCAGAAGAGCTCTTTGTGCAGTAAAACAAAGCACAAAAAATGCACTGAATTCAATATGGGCCGGCCACAACGCCTATCAACACGTGCGCAATGAAATCTGTGCGCAACATTGCTAACGTGTTAATATTACAACTGAAACCCAACTGATGAACCTTTACAGTATTGCTCAATTTTGTTGTAATGGCGATGAAGTACCACAATAAGTTTATTTGATGGACGATACGTCGGGAATATCTGGTATCCATATAAAAGAGCTTAACATCGCACAAGATTTAGAGAACGGCTTCCACGGAAGGTATTATTCCGATTTTATTTATTAACGATTTAAGTACTTATTGAGAGTCATCTGTGACAATAAAACCACTCCGTTAATATATATATATATATATATTATTATATTGTATATCATATCATTATTATATTATTATATTATTATTATATTATATATATATATATATATATAATACATATTATATACTATTATATATATGTTGTATATATATAAATATAATAGTATATATAATAAATACATACTATATACTTACTTGATACTATGTATATATAATACCGAGGTTAATATATACAAAGGCTATTCTTACCGATCCAACAATTCCACACCAGCCTGACAGCCTACACAGCCAGCCAGCGTAGCTGCGATCGCTTGGACAATCATTGCAGAAAAATTATCTAAAACATTGAGTAGTTTTTGATAAAAGATATATATTTTTCTAAGAACAAACTTTCCCATTGGTCCCTAGTACTTTTAGGGTATTTTCACCCGCGTCAAGAAGACGAAAAACCGTTAACACCGTAGATGGTGTCAATTTTCACTTACGAATTCCTAATTATCCAACAATTATCAACTGAAATAACACGAGTAGACAGAAATTAAACAACTTCAAACTTCTCTTAATAATTACTTTGGATTTTATTTCTGATATTCAGAATGGTGAAGGAGGTCAGCAGACATCGGAACAACTCATATCAATACCCAAACGGGACGAAACGTCTCAGCGAGTACCGCTACATGCTAGAAGTTGATGCAGAAGGCGTTGGAACTGCTCTGTAATTTTCTGCCGATGGTTGTTGTATCTCTTAGTTTAGCCTATCTCGTGCAGCATCGACATAGTGTTCATAGCGGTTTGGAACAAACAACCGCATGGACACTGTAGTCCCCACATTCAGTTTATTGGGTTCCAGAGTTTTTTTTTCTTAAATGACCATTTACACTCACTAGATGGCTAGGCGAAAGCAGATTAAAATGGGTTTACAAACTTTTTCGAGAAACTTCTTTGATCAGCAATTTTACTACCAATTTATTAGTACTTCATTTCAATCACTGTGGTTGTTGTATGGAATGTGTGAGTACGAGAACACCGAAATAGACTAAACATTAACTGCAAAACACTTCCAAATGCCAACAGCAGTGCATTTGCAATACGGACCATTGCAAAACATAGTAAATGGTAGCATACGTACCATTCATACTGATGGAACGATAGGCCAAAGTCTCCACAGCAACCCAGTCATATTCACAACCCCTGAAGCCTTCTAGTTATTGAGAAAAGATTATTTATTCTCTAAAAACCAGAAAACCCACAGTCGACGAAAAATTGCTCGCATTCGTTTGCCACGTGTTGACAGCCAGCGTAAAAGCTTAAAGCATTGAAGCCATAAATCTTCATCTATGTGTTAACATACAGCACATTTACTAGATATTAAGGACACATGAGTATGCCGGTAATGTATTCTTTCTACCGTGGTCTTTGTGGACTAAAAATGCCCTCGATTCTACAAAAAACTACAATTGAACCGAATATTGCCAGATATTGGATCCTTACTACCAATGATCCCCAGTCGACTATAAAGACCGATTTGCATTCATGGTTATCGCTACTCAAGAATTACACCTCGGTAGAAGGCTAATATGTCCACATTGGACAACACGAATTGATTTCAACGCATACTCTTTCCGACTATTAAATTCCCCAAGGTTTTTTCGTCAAAGTTTTTACACGACCAAGCAAATTTGTTTTAGTAGGCGTATTCTGAGAAAAGCTTTGTTCCAAACTAAGCAAATCACAAGCAACTACTTTCCGGACGAGTTCGACGGCCAAGTAACAGAGACCGTTGATGATAGGAAGGGAACAAGGATATTTCCGCTGGTAGATGTGAAGAGGATGCTAAGATGTCTCCACTTCACAAGATTCAAATACTTGCGTCCCGGAAAGATTTGTTGCACTTTGTATAGATAGACCGTTGTTAATGAAAATACAGCAAAGACTGTTGTTAATAAAAAATGCTACACGACGTCTCATTATCCTTTCCTTTGGGTGTGGAAAGGGTGGCGCAACGAACCGTATGCGTTGCGTAATACACACACCGGGCAGCGAGAAATTACGCATACTTCCACGTCAACGAAATTTGGCGTAGCCGTAAATGTGGAACTGCACGACTACCTGGCGCATCTCCAAGTGACACACAGGACGTTAAACGGAGACCAAAAACAATCTAGTGCTTTCAGGTGACGAAGTTGAAACGATGGCATAGAGTTCCCGATTATGAGAAGCCAATCTGACACATGCCTTCCATGTTTTCCAAGAAGTTTTCATGAATGCGTGCGTGTACGTGTTCTCGTTTACGGCATTTGTGTTCTAGAAGCCAACTCCTCCAAAAACCTGCAATCAAGTGACCGAGAAATATACGGGAGGCGCTCAGAAGTCGCTTGTCGCCTCCAACAAATAAGCTGGCTTCTCGTCTATTCTGGGAGAGACTGGTAAACTCCTTTGTATATAATACATATAATATAATATATATAATATAATATATAATATATATAATATAATATATAATATATATATCCAGTTCCCACATTCAAAGGCGATCAAACTATACGTGAATATCAAAAACTGAACGCAGTAAAATAAGCGGCATCCATTCCCCTGATGTGGCCGTCGAGACGGCAGCGTTAGGTAAGATGAGTACCTGATAAAATATCTGGGTCGCTCTGTATTGCCTAGATGTGGAGGGACTATGACGATTCACACTTATAATGGAAGCTCATATGCATCTGAATCTTTCACTGAAGACCTGATGATGAAGGGTAAGAGAAATAGTAACGATGTCAACGAAATAGTTGAGATGAGAAGGCACCACCTTTTCAACGCTGTTTATGACATCGGAGAACTATTGCTCGCAACATGCGACAGCAGAGGACTCGGTGGGATTGGCGTCCTCGTCAGTACGGGTTTGGTCATGAACATCGATTCATCCTAATAGCTAACAACCCGAACTGGACGGTTTCCGTTGAAGTAGATGTGGATCAACATCGGCACTGGCAATGGCCAAGTGCTCTCAGCGAATGAATTCCTCGGTTGTCAAATGCACAGCAAGGATACTCTCTATCCGACTATCAAAGTCTTTCACGAAGATCCTGTAAGAGAGGCGTAATGTTTAACGAATCCCTAGAGCGAGAAAACCCTAATGGGTCACTCTTTCAGGGCCACATGGAGATACGGGAAATTTGCTGGCGCCGATCATCAGAGCGACAAGTGGTACAAGTGATCAAGTCCAGATTGTATTTTTTGCTGTCGTTAACCATTCATACTCACTCACTACCAGACTGATTTACTAGGTTGCCCGGAAATTAACGTCCATTCGTAATCTCATTTCTTCCTTATTTTTCTTTAGCAATACTTTTTTTTCCCGAATGCTGTACTAAATCATTGCGAAGCTCACTTTATGCACTTTTGCCTCGGAAATTGAACTATGATATAAAATATGTTCTTGACAAATTTTAAAGGTTAGAATTTCATACATCAACACAGCAATTTCGATAAACCTTTTCTACAAATTCAAACTTGGATGTACGCAGCGCAAACGGCTAGAAGCATTAATGAGGTATGCAGCCTAGGAAGTGTTGACCAACGCACGGTGCAATGCTGGTCTGGAAAATTTCGTCGAGGCGAATGCGACAATGAAGACAACGGAGTTCCCGAACGCGCTTCTGGTATTGACAATGATGAGTTGAAAGTCACCCTCTGTAAGCAAATACTTTTCCAGAACTTGGAAAATGAATCTCTATTAACATCAAAACTGTTTCGTAGCATCTTAAGAAAGTTGAAAAAATTGAAAATAATTGAAAAAATGGATGCCGTACCAATAAAATAACAATCAAAGACGCAGCCGTTTTGAGGCACATCGTTTCTTGCACGCAAATAGAACGAAATGTTCCTCGAACGACCAGCGACGAGAAATGGATCCTACATGACAACTGACAACGATCAATTCAGTGGTTGGACCGCGATGAAGCTAGGCAGCACTTATCAAAGCCGAATTTCCACTAAACGGTCATTCGGGCCGCTTGGTCGTCTATAGCTGGATTGATCCATCACAGCTTCATTTCAGGTGGAACGATTACGGATGAAAAATATATCCAGCAAATTGAAATATGAATCAGACATTTTAACGTCCGTATCCTGCATTGCCTAACGGGAACGGACCAGTACACCAGTACTTCCTCACAACGCATAGGTCACACGCCATCCAACCGACACTGCAGAACCTGGACGAGCTGGGCTACGAAACTTTGCCTCGCCCACCGTACTCGTCAGACGCCTTGTTTATCGACTATCACTTCTTCAAGTATCTTGATAACTTCCTGTGCGAGAAATGCTTCGGAAGGCAAGATGAGGCCGAAACTTCCTTCAACGAGTTCATCGCATCCAGGAGTTCAAAATGTATTGCAACCGGTATAAATCACCTTGTTTCTCGCTGGCAAAAAATATTTAGATTCCAAAGAATTTGCTTAGATTAACAAATTTGAGCTGGGACATCCCAATTCGAAAATGTAGATTGAAACTGGAAATTAATTTCCGGAGAACCTAATAAAAAAGTCCAACTACAGAAGTCAAAGGCTCAACAACATAGTGGTGCATAGAACATATTATTTCTACGACGATCTCGACAGCACTAAACTATACTTTGAGCTTATTCTGATGAGATTATATAGTTGGTAAAAATCTATGCTCTTTCATATCGCATAACATTCAGTCACAGCTGGAGCGACTGGACTTGGAGCTTTTCCCCTGCAGAAATTACGCATAGTGTTCGGAAGAGAACAAACGAACGCCTATAAATTCTACCTCCAACAAACATGGGGATATGTTCACCAAAATAGGCAATGCCGCATCACCTACACTTCTATTTGTGGAGAGATCATCTTCACGTTGCCCTTTGCGTTCTAATCGGTCACATGCATCAATCAATTCACCACATATATGCAGGTTTACCTACGTTTACTTAACTGTAAGTTGTTTACTACTTCATAATTACATATCAAATAGTTCATTACCATCAGTTGACAATCAGTTGACTAGGAAGTCCATACGACGCCGTTTGAGACCCCTCCCACCAAACGATCTATGGTCATCACCTGCGAGTACTTTCAAAATGACTGAAATATAAAGAGTTCTAAGACTTCTTGAAAAGCATAAACCTCAATCAAAAGCAGGTCAGATAAAAATTTATTAGCACTATGAATTAATTAAAGAAAGGCGATCACGAAATTTTTTTACACTGCACAGGTATGATTAGATAAATGGTTAACGCAGTCATCGAACCGGTAAGGAGTGTCGCTCGCCACCTCTTTTTTGTATGATGAAAGAAATCAGTATTACTGGTGTACCAGGGTTAACTGTGTGAAGAAGGACTGTGAGCTTCGTAGGGAATTATCGATAGGAAAACGTTAAAATCCAACTATTAAGCGGTTTCACATACACGTATGTGGTACTTACACGATAAAGAATAAAGCACAATGAAGATCCCACATTCCCATCATGAATACGAAAAAAAAAAGAGAATGAGACACGAATCGAAGTCAAGCAAAAGTCCACGTAGAAAGTTGCGGATTAAACAGGAATATCGATTTTAAATAATCGTCGAAAATGTTTAGTTAAAAGACATAGCAGTATAAAACAGTCGTAGCTCCTAACTTACAAGCACAATAGTTGAAGTAAATCACCTTACAAAAGTAGATCACATAAGAAAAAAAAATGGAAAACCCCTTCCATATGACTGTGAAAAAATCTCTAGTAAGAACCAGTGTGAATACCACAGTTGGAGATCCGGCCCATAACGGAAAACGAAAAGCCTACAATTTTTTTAGAAGAAGAAGAGATCCAAAGAATTTTTCCCAATACAAGCTCGTTTCAAACAAACACGGGCAGCCAGTTGGGTTCGCACTACTCCTCTTTCAGAGAATCCTGTTCCTGAGACATCACAAGAAATGCTTCATTGAGCTTATCACATGTCGACTTAGTAGTGGATTCATCGTCAGCGGTTGTTGGTGTTGTCGGTTCAAAAACAACTATATTGTTGCTAGTCTCGCCAGTGGAAGAACAAACACCCTGAAAAACACATAACTAGTGATAGCTGAGGCAATTTTATCACACTTACTGATTTCAAAAAAGGGATACAAAATATGGAGCATCCGACTTTGAGCAACGGTATAAAAATGCGAAATGCATTTGGCTTCACTGAGTGTCACAGAAGTAAATGAATGAACGATTCTGGTCGATAGAGTGACTAGTCGACGCTTACCAATCTGTGAATTCGGTGTCTTTATCATCCCAGGCAAATCTGGTGCCAATTTTTAAACCATTACGGAATGTTTAGGTAGCCTTAATTGTGGGATAGAATCAACTACCACTATGTACTGAAGGTAAACTTCAACAAAAAAGAAAAAAAAAATTGGGCCACATACCTAATGATTGCAATGAAACGGACATATGAGCTGTCAACTACTGAAAATTAGTACAACAGCCGAATGTCTGTTCACCTAGGAATTTATGGAAAAAACTTGGTGACGAAGAATAGTATTTTGCTTCAGCTTTTTCCAAAAAAGTTGGTAAATAGGGCGTTATGAGTCGTAACAACATTAAAAGAAAAATGACATGCTAGTACAATATAGGCAAAATCAATTAGTCTATTCGCGATAATATAGACACTTAGTGCTCATACGTGCGAGGATGAGTGGTCCGTATAGTCTATACAGGCGACATTTTCTTTCTGATGGTTTGACGCGCAAGGCTCCTTCACCCTAATTAATTGTAATCATTCGATACCTCATCGAAAGAACAGCAATGTAGAAGAGGTAAGACTAAAGAAGCAAGTTCCTACATTTAATGATGTACAAAGCATCTTTTTTCGGGGAAGTTCAATGAATGGTAATTTGAGCAATAACTATTACTTCATTTTAATCCCCATGAGTCATAGTTATTTCATGCAATGTGCGCGCATGAAAAATACCGGAAAAAATCGAAATAAGCTGAAGAGTCAATCCAAATGCTGACAGCAATATTTGCACGATGGATCACAGTAGAACAAAAGAATAAAAAAGGATAAAGTTCTCGCATTCGACTTCACCAAGCATCATTGGAGGTGACTAGGTGACTGAATGCATATCTGGTATTTACAATGACTCACGAAGGACTGCCCATGTATCGAGCCAGTGCTACTATTCTCCCAGACAAGTACGGTACCACACTGTCGACCACGAAGGGATAGAAGGTTTAGTGAGTCTGGAGGGCAGGGATCGATCCCAAGCGTATTGCAGAGGACCTCCGACCACTGCTCTACATGCACTCCGTCAGAGTAAGGCGCAGTAAATAATAGCACACGGATAAAGTGTTAGATCAAAGTCTCTTCCACGATCCTCCCATGTCCACAACTCTTCTATTCCTCTAGTTACTGAAAAATTAGTGTGCATTGTCAAGAAGCCAGCACGTTTGTAATGGGTGAAATCTGGAAAATTAGGCTAGGTCCACTGCGGCGTGTAGTGAAATTAGGTATCATTGGAAATGAGTATGCAAATTTCACTAGGTAATGTAAGTATAATATAAAGAAAGTTATAAATGAGATGAGAATGTACCATACACATATACACGAACATTCAAGACGATGATGTCTTAAGACAACTGCTAATAATTCCTCGCCAGCAGAACACTCGGTTTAGCACCTAACTTGATATACTTTAGTTAGGGACTTTACGGCGAGACTTTAATTTACAGTTTCAAGGGTATACATAATGTGTATAAAACATTCCTTTAGTTTTAAAACTGGGTGAAATTTAAGTACTCAAGAAACGCAAACAAATCTAAATTTCTAAACCTTTAAAGGAACTACGGGCAGCCGCAAATAACGATATATACACGGCTAAGACCGTATTCTGCTGGGCGGAATCCCACTTTTTTATCCATTTTGCTGCTCGAAATTAAAATAAGAAAAAAGCGTTGAAATCTGCGCAAATGGCCACAGATCTGTTAGAAATGGAAAATGCGCTAAAGAAAAAAAAAAAAAGATATCAAACCAATGTGGAACGCCTTCGATAGTTCTAAGTCAAAAGAGATTTACAACATCCATTCTTGTGGTAATGTGCAAGCGAGAAACATCACTGTAGTGAAAACGAGATGTGATACCAAACCCAGATTTTCTAAGAACCGCTTTTCGTAAAAATTAGCAGCCCATAAAAACATTTACGAAGAAGATCTCATTGATGAGCTTACACGAAGTTGATAAATATATTTATTTTCGGCTAACGTTTTGACGTCTTCGTCTTCATCAGAGCCGATGATCCGATTCGATGGTTCACGCTTGTTATTCGTCTCGATGTCGCTGCTTCGCTTTCGTGTCGAGTCAGGTCTTCCTCAGCGTGCCATCTCCTCGAATGATTTTGCGAAGCTTCCTAGCTATTGTCATGATGAAAAACAAGTTGTTATCGCCAGAAATTATCATTATATCCATCATCAGTATCCAGCATAAAAAACGAGTGAGTATGCCTCATTCGAGGAGATGGCCCGCTAAGGAAGACCTGACTCGGCACGAAGGCGATGCCGCCACATCGAGAACACGAACAACTGTGGACCATCGACTCGGATCATCGGCTCTGATGGGGACGAAGACGTCGAAACGTTAGCCGAAAATAAATATATTTATGAACCTTGACGTAAGCTCATCAAAGAAAGAGTACATATTGACTAGTCACACCGAGGTTAAAGGAAAGTCGATTTTGAAATTTTACTAAGATGGTTAGGTACAGTTAGGAACATGGCTGCGAATGTGAAACCCACCAATCGGTTAAACACACGAAGACTTCTTGACACATGCTTACGTAACGCAGTACGACGAGTTACTATCTTCTGACGAAGCTTCGAAACGACACACTGCAAAGCAACACAGGGTGGCTGACAGACATGCAACAAGGTGTCATGCAAAAATCAACAGATATCTCCTTAGCATTAAAAGAAGATAGAAGAAGATAGCAAGCCCATATTTGCATCATGTATTCAAACTTAGACGTACTTCATATGAGTAATTCGTAGCTCAGCACAAAAGTTGACAAGCAAATAGCAAGAAATAATAAACAAGAAGTCTGAGTATTAAAATAAATATCGAAACACTAAGGAACAAAATATACTTGGACAAAAACAGAAATCACAAGGAACAATTAAAAACTATTACATTACACTACAAACTAATACTGGGCTTTTCTGACCACTCGTGAGCGGTGTGATCATGGGTGTTCTACAACAAATACGTGATCGTTGGTTCAGTCTCGTCCCCCAGGCCTACCACGTCTCCGATAACTCTGGGATCTGCAAATTTGCACCAGACTTCTCCGAAAGAATAAAAAAAACTAACTTGGCAGACTACACGCAAAGATCACTGGTTCAACGTCATCTCGAGCCTATCAAACCTCTCATATCTCTAGGATAAGCAAACTATTACTAGACCAACTTGAAGCATGCGATCCAAAACGGCCCGTGATTGGCTATGCAAAGACCTGGGAACGTTGTAGCAAAGCTGCCCCATGTTCCAGGGAGATTTTGCACGATCAGTATTCAAACGACGACAAAATCCTCACGCAACAACCGTATAGCGACTATTCCCCAAACAGTTACTAACCTTTTATTTCATCGCATATACCTATAGTACGAGCACGCCCACTGCTACTAATATCACTTTGCGATCTTGAAGTATGCAAACATTTCCATCTAATTCTGAGAAATTCTCATCGCGAGAAATAATCTTTGTATCCGAAACCTCTCTGTGTAATTGGAGCTTTTTGTGCATTATTTCTGCTCAAAGCCTTCATGAGTACCATAGCACAAATGGCAAAAAGTTGTTTGGGAGAGCAGTATTCCTTTGTCTTATCTGGTCATCAGAGATTTTGAAGCAAAAGTCGACAAATGTTTCCGGGAAAAGTTCCAGACCTGTGCCAAAACACCGCCTCCTAGAGGTGATATTTAAACGGCTTTGTGAGCAAATACGCTATTCGCCTGAATAGGGTTGTTAGGGCGCCGCCGTTTATCTTATGCGTTACGTCATATACATGATCCAAGTTGTGAACACTTATTGCACGCTGTCACTATTGTACATTAACCTTATTCCACCGTCATATACCTTTGAACATATTAACTTTATTCTACTTCATGCATGCACATCGCATTGCTCTATCAGCCTTTAGCAAATCCAGCCTTACAGTTACTTAATGACTATGTTACCATACAAATCGTTATTCTTGCGTTATCGTTGTTATAAACGGTTTATTTACCCAAGTTCGAGGTGCTGCTCTGTGGCTACGTCGAGGAAGTCCAGTGTGGCAACCTTCCACGAAGTCAAGCATTCTATCCCAATGCCAGCGACCAATCGGTGCCAGTAAGTGACCCGAAGACCCTACTTTCCACTAGTAACTGTGTCAAACCGAATCCATGTTGAAATCCGAAGGTCTCCGTAGAAAAAGTAACGTGAGCTCTCCGTAGACAAAGTGATGCGAGCAAACGAATTAACTAAAAGAAGTGGCTAGGATCTGCACAATATATCGGGTTACAAAGATTGTAACCCCCAAGAAGCGTCGAATGCAAAGATTACTAGTTACAATGAATGCAAGTTGTAATCAGAGTTTTTAGGTTGCAGAGACTGTCAAAAGTGCTAATTATAGAAAGTCTGCGACTATGAAAATTGTAGATAGGCCGTTAGAGGTATTAGTAGTGAGAAATTTGTAGAATAAATTTATTTTACTCAGTTAAACTGAAGCTGCAGTAGAGACCAATTTGCGTTCCAAATCAATTTCCTAACAATTAAATCAGTAAATCTATTTTAGTACGATGGTCGCAACAGCAATACTCGTGATAAGACATAACTATATGGAAGTGCATTTGATGAACCACAAAGACCTTCTATAAACGAATTGTTTTTGGTTACGCAAACAACAACTATACTACAAATCACCCATGCAAGTTTCCTTACTGATTTCGCATCTTTTCGCAGCAGAAAATGACGCTTAGCGCTGAACTTGTGTTTAAACTATAGCACTCTCTCTGGTGTCTGCTCTCTCTCCCCTGGAGATCGGCCACAAAATTAACTTTTTCGAACAGCTTTTTGTAAATTATTAGTTGTTAAAAAAAGATTTCCAGATCATATGTACAGAGATTTAGTCTGCGTTGTATAATTTACCAAATGAATGCAAACCGCACAACAAAAAACTTCTGTACGTCAAAATAAACGACCAAAAAGAAAATGAGTTGATATCATCTCATGTCGGTCCATTTGATTACGTAGACTATAAGTTATAACGAAAACAATTGTGCTAGAGAATACGTGATACTTGAACGGCCCGTCCTCACTGGTTGTGCGGGCCCCAGCACAGTCACTTTTCGGAGATTTGCTGGTTAAGCCATTATGGTTCCCTGAAATCCCGAGGTCAGCCTGGTCAAAGCCTGTCCCTGGTCTTCACCACCACGGGCAGTTGTAGCCCTCGTAGATCAGAAAGAGATTTGCCACCATGCGACTTTGATACCAGGACTATCGTGGATCCTGGTATTGGTTTACTCGTAGCTAGGCCTCCTGATGGAAACGCCGGGCTCCTTCTCAGCTTGGGAGACCCCTGCCGGAGGCACGAATCCCCCCGCTGCACATCGCAATCCGACACCCAGGAACACCTCCCAGCCGCGATGAAGTGGTAAACCGTTGGGAGGGTATTAGAGAATATCTGAATGGAATTAAATTAGACAAGCACAAGTGTTGGTACTAGTCCTAAGGATGCTTATTACTGTTTCTCACAATCCTAACCTGCAATCAAAAAAATATATATCTATAATAAATATAAGACGATACGAGTTTTATATGAATCATATGTGGGAACAGCATGGTTAGTAAAAAACACGTTATCAAAAAGGTACTATGACGTCAATGGCGCAAACAAAAAATGAGTTGCGATTCCTTACCCTTTGTAATGAGGTTGTAACAGAAAAGCTATTCCTACGAAAAAGGGTATCTAATGGCTTTTTTTCTTGAAAGGGCAAAGTGGAAAAAATGATACATGGGCTGCGAAAAACAAGGCTTCATCATGTATATGTGTAGCTGCTATGCAAACGCTATACAAAACTTCCTGAAATTGCATTAGTAAATTAATTTTAACTATAAGCATAAAAGCACATCCTAATATTTAACTTTTTTCTTTCCTGCCTATTATTTTTCATGGTAGGGTATTATGTTAAAGACAATCAGAATGATGCTGAGATATCTGCAAAACTCAGACACCAGGCTAGATTCGAACCCGTCATTACCCTTTCCGGCAGCCCAGTGCATCACTGAGGCCCCTCGCCCTGCCTTTCTCTCAGCAGGCTTTTTGCCATAACGGTGCCATCAGCAATAATGGCATATCGATTTCGAATGTGGCAAAAAATGTATGTAATTCACTACTACAACACAAAGTTATACAGCCGAAGGAACAACTTAATAAAATGAGCAATAGTGAAAAACGAATAGTAATCTGGCAAAATAGCTATGTGAGGATATAAAATATTCTACGCATATACCACTGGATAAAAGCAGCAAAGATCAGATAACAATTTGGTTATCAATTTGGCCTAGTGATGGACTGAATGCTCTCCAAATACTACAAATGTTGGACAGAAAACCAAGATAATAATAAAAGAAAAAGACAGAAAACGTACTGAGAGGGAATAGCCTTCTGCAGACGTTTCAAGTTCTTCACTGCTACAGATTGTACCAGCTGAGGGAGATTCCTTTCCTTGTGATTCACAATCCTATATAGAAACAAATTTATGTAACAATCCAAAAGGAGACACCTAGCAATCAACGAAGAAATGAAAGTAATGTAAGATATGGTAATATAACCCCGATTTCGCTTTCTATTTCGATTCCGATTTTTTATTATGCTCATAGAATAAAAAGTGTGCTCTCTTCTATGCCCATTCACAACAAAGAACTACATGAAAAATAGTCTGACGAAGGTATTATAAGCTTAGAAACGCACTTGAAGAGCAGCACAGTAATGCAACATGACCACTGCCAAAGCTTGTAAGCGCTCATCCTGTCCTATGAAAGTAGCCGATTTCTTCTCTGTTTCGTCTTTTGCCAACGTAGCTAATTGACCTTCTTTAGTTTCTCGGATAGCGAGTTGAATTCGATCGATCTGACTTCATAAATTAGATAAGCATAAAAAAAAACTTTTACCAGTTAGGGATTGTGGAAAGAACGGTGAAAAGCAACACCTGCTCATTTATCATTGCCTTTCGTTCTTCTCCTCTCAAGTCTGAGAAAATCTCTTTACCCAAAAGTTTTGCATGGTTAATCGTCTGTTCGTTATAAGCGTCACCAGGTCGGAAGTACAAGCTACGGATAAATGGAGAACCATCCAAGGTTGGTAGAACATCTGCCAGACAGTCCTACAATATGTATGCCTCTTCAGGAGTTTCGATAGCCGTAATTTCATCTACTACTAGTGTATCACTTTCGAAAAAAATTTTTTTCCCTCAGAAACCAAAAAAGACGTCAGAGATCTACCTGTATATTGGCCATTGGGCTTAACAATTCTTCTTTTTCCGAAACAACTCCCGCAGAGAAATCTGAGTAATGCGAGTCACGATTTCCATCATCAAGATGTTGTTTTGCTGTCGCTTTCCCACCACGTCTCCATGAACTAAGCTTCTCTGTCATTTTATTCCGTAATCGCACACGACGAGAAGTAAGTTCTATATCATCACCTAAAATATTAGTTAAAAACGACTTGCAGTCAATGCAACTTGCTGAACCAGATGTTTAAGAAGTTCGCGAAGATGTCAGCCTTGGTATAACTGCTAATAACTTTTCGACTGGAAGAGTACTTGTGAATGTGAGGACTTGAAAAAGCCATAAAAAAATACCACCAAATCGCCTAAAATATTATTTTCATTTAGGGGTACGAATTCTTCATCAGATGGTCGGTCAGAATGTTCTCGACTAATTGCGAAAATCGCTTCCGTCCTTGTGTAATTATTACCGCAAGGCAGCAAAATTCATCCCGATCTACAGCAGCCAAGTTCGTGCGAAAGATATGTGAACATCCAAGAAGGGTAGAATCTGCGTTTGAGGAAACAACAAAATGTTCTACCAGTAACAAACCAGCCCCGGTATCCCACATACTGTGCACACACTGGTAACATCAGACGGTAAAACAGCTGGTGCACAGCGGTCAACTCTGTAGAGCGTCACTGGAACTGTATAAAAACAATTTGTCCATGACAAGTTACAAAGATCGAATTTAAATCTGTAACTAAAACTTTAGAACAGTCTCATTTGAAACTGACGATTACAGTCTTCCAGAAACAGCCTGTCATATCAAATTCTGCTTGGTCATACTATAATAGGAAAAAAAGTAAGATGACCGACACACAGCTATGGAACGACAGGACCATTGTCATTGTGGAAAGAAGAGCTTGTCACGAAACGTTAATAGGATAGGATTTAGGATCCAATATTATCTTATTTAACTCGTCGGTATTTGCTTCTCGCTGGGTCATCGACCCAGCTTCAAGTAATGCGTCAAAAAAATCAGCACCATTAATTACCACCTAGCTATGAGTATAGCTGAGAATAGCAAATTATAAGTGTTGTATAAACAAAAAAAACAATAAATAAAAAAAAATATAAACAAATAAATATAAATATAAAATATAATATATATATAATATAAATAATATAAATATATATAATATAAATATTATAAATAAATATAAACATAAGGAACAGGCAGTGAAAGTGGTTTTTTTTAAAATTTTATTTGATCCGTCTTCAAGTCTACCGCGCGGATTCCAGCACTTCTCACATTCGATTCGATTCCTCGTATCTATTGTCCACAAAGATCTTCCAACTTTTACATGTGGCTTCGGTTGCTGCTTGGGGATTTTCATTTCATTTTGAATGTCATAGAATGCTGGTCGAGCAGTCTCCCTGGTGTCCTGAGATAGCTGGGCTGGAGCGTTAGCAATTAGGTTGCAGAGAGGACTTGGAGGGATGAGGGGCCTGCTGGGTCCGGAGCAGGATAGAACCAGAAGCGTGCTCGTGATGATCCACATCACTACCACTGTGCTATCCGCCCCTGGTGAAAGGGAATATGTAACAATACTAGGATAAAGCACTGTGTTGCCGCGTTCCTCAGGGATAACCATGCATCAGACTTCACTAATCATCAACAGATGAGTGAATGAATATCACACCTATACAATGACTTGCGGGAATTTATCGATGTAATAAGCCCGTGTTTTTATGTTCTAAGTGAAGTCTGATAGAAATTTTCTAGTCTCGGAGATATAAAGGTCCAAATGTGCATTACACGGCACCATTAAGTAACTACATGTGACAAGAATTTGAAATTAGGGGTGCAAAAATTGGATTTGTAGAAGGGAAATCGCCCTGCTGGTTCCTCGCCACAGCTCACCCTCTTCCATGGACACCTATTTTTCGAGAAGAACAATCACCATTAACTAAGGGAATCGCACTACAGTATGACTTACAAAAAAGAAAATGCTTATTTCATGACACAACGTCTACAATGTGCTCATTTTGTAATACACCCAATCACATCCGATACTGATTTGTTATTGAGAACGGGAACATACTCGATTAAAAACCTCTTTCATAGATAAGTGGCCTTTTAACTGATAACACCCGAATTGCATAGATTTCAATGGAATCCCTGCAGAAAATGATAGCCGCTTTCATGCTAGAACAATACGTCCCAGCTTATGATGAACTTCACTAGCATGGATATAAATCATTACGACCTATAGACATTTGACAACAAGAAAATAGTCTCCTTATTTTAGCAACAAGAAATCCTATTTCTACAGACACCATGAAACATGCTTTTTCACTTTTTTCCTTTAGAGCTGGTATTAGGAATACGAAAGCAATCAGATGAGAGAGATTCTCTCCAGCACAACACGATGGTATTCCTCAACACGCAATAAAGGTCAGAAAGTTTAGGAATTTCTGACTTGGTTATCGACTCCTTAGTTAATTCTATACGAAAAATGCTTTGTAAAAAAATATATGCATACGCGTAGCATTATAGAGCAAAGTTTCTTCTAAAAATGAGTTAAAAACTGTTGGAAGAAGCTCCAAAGGAACCAATCTAAAGAAATGCCGAGAGTACCGACCCGAAAATAATGTCTCGCTCTCAGTCTTGATATACGAATATGTGATTACCACCTCATCATGGCAGGAAACTGATAACAAGTTCAATATCAACTTTTCCTGCCCACAGTATCCGTTCTTTATGTGGAATCGAAAGAACCACCTACGATTTTCATAGTTTGAATTTCTAGTTGCGACAAACAGTATGAAAGTAAGGTCAAGTCCAGGACTAAACAACACCACAGTCGACTAGCAGATTCGATCTGAAACCACAAACTCTATATCTTTTTACGATTCAGATTTAAAAAGAAAAAAAAAAAACCTTGTCCCGTGCAAGACATCGTAAGCAAGCATGATGCCCAAACAGGGTGAGGAAAACAAGCTCGTGAATATCGCGCAATTTCAATGACTCTGAGAGATTTGCAAAACTTATATCAGACGCCACTTCAGATTAAAACTCGCCGTTACCCTTTCTAGAGGCTCACATGTTATCCATTGCCCCACTTAGGCCCTCGCTGGTGTCTTAATTCTGCAAATATCTCAGCATCGTTGTGGTTGTATTCTACATAACACCCTACCATGAAAAAAATAATGGACAATAAATGAAAAATTATATATCATTGCTCAATTTGTTTGTAGAGCGTGCTCTACAACCTTTTCACGGAAATTACACACGTTAGTGAGCCTGGATAAAGTTGAACAAGTTGAGGAATAAGATGCCGATAGATAACTATGCTGCATGGAACACATTCAAAACGTACCCCGAGTAATGGAAGTTTGTCATGCGTATCTCCTTTCTATTGTTCACATCCTTTCCCACTAGAAGGGAAAGGGAAAAAAAACGAATGCCACCCTACTAGCGCTCGGCAAAATGTGGTGACATCGTCCTGTATAAGGACTCCAACTGATTAGCATTAAATCTTCACAGTAAAAACACAGTTCTTTTATTGACTTCCTATTATAGTACAGGAAGAGGTGTCCCTAACAACTCCATTTCCTGTCCACTAAATCTTTTTATCGCTGCAATGGATAATGAAGTTGGCCAATTATGAATAAATCGTCATATGTACTGACAATAAATTCCTATAAAACTCCCAGCTTTGCTGAAGAAATTGGCATTTTTTTCTAGAGTACTGTGGTCAGATGATAGAATTGAACTGCGTAAAAAGAAGGTTAGGATTATAACCACAAGGATGCTGAGATATCTGCAAAACGTCGGACGGCAGGTGTGTGCGGTGGGAAACGAACGCGCTATTACCCTTTCTGTGGGACTAACGCGTTCACCACCACACCGTGCGGGTGATGCCGCCAAAAGCTAATCAAAAATAACGATTTGTAACAACTTCGTGTAAGCTGATCAACAAAACAAGAGCGTGTCTGTCCAAATATAACCGCCATATACTACATCCAACCAGAGCCTGAGGTTGCGATCTTCAAAAATTATACTGCCTTTAAGATCCAGAACACATTTAGATGCCTATGAAAAAAAAACACTTGAGGCGAGATTTACGTGGGTCAATTACGTAACGAGAGAAGTAAACGATAGAAGGAAAAACAGTAGCATTAACCTCAGAGGATACTAGCATTTTCCAAGACGGCTACCTCTAAGAAGGGCAGATAAGTTCCAGCTAAAAACAATTTGTAGGTCACTAGAGAATACTCGCACATGTAACCATAGTTAAAGCATACCACCATCTTGGATGATGATATTCAGCAAAATGATGAAGGACAAATTTTGAGTAGTTCGCACTATCCTGAGGGACTGGCTGTCCAATGCTCTAGGCCTCCAAGTAGGTATTTTCATTTGTAATTTATTTGTAAATCAAAATTTCAAAAAAAAATTGGAATTAAAATCTTGAGCGTTTTGATTTAGCTGCAAGACCAGCGATGCACTCGCGGATATCGACCCATCCTGCTCAGTGAAATTCCGTCTGTTTAATCGTTTCTCAATTCGAGATAAAAAGCGTCCGAAAAAAAACTATTGGCTTCAGAAGAACAGAGTTTTTGCTTCGGGAAACAAGATAGCCGTACAATATTGACAAACATACGTTGATTTTAATGGTTTCTATTACAAATAATGAAGTTCGATATGAAGCCGGATATGTTTACTGAGGTCATATAAGACCAATGAAGGAAAAGTAGAGAGGACACACACACCACTTGCTGAAACAGACTGCATAGTCTGCGACGTAGCTGCTACATCACAAGGCGAGTAATCTTCTTTCGTTCCACCTTCAGAGTTTATGTCAACATCAACCTAGAACAACATAAACACTCAGAGATCTCATGATAAAGAAGAATATTTGTCTACTGTAACATATATCGCTACAAAAACAACGTAAAAAGAAGTGCAATACGGTCTCCCTCACGTACACATTAGTACATTCTTTGCACAGACAAGCAAATAAATAATGAATATTCTTGGTCTATGAAATAAAAAACAATCTGAACCTCATCGAAAGGCCTGTCCTCTTGAATGACTGCATGCGGATTGCATGGAATTCCTGACGCCGCCCGTTCAACACATTTATGATGACAAACGACTCGACATCGCTGGCAACAACTTGCGCTTTTCAGCCAGATTTTTCCACGACAAAGAGCACATATCGTAGTTCCTGAAGTGCGATGTTACAGTTTTTGGAAACCAGGGAAGATATCCACTTCCCCACGTCGATTATCATCCCTCTTTGTAGCAATAAATGTATTCCCAAATGAAATGAATTAGAATGTCATTTCCTAACGAAGAATAGATAGTCGCATGAATAAAAACTAAGGATATACTTAATCTTTCGAAAAGAACTGAGGATCCTCAGTGGTTCACTCCATCATGTTTGTAGGGCGTACTAGGACGTCGAAGTGCGACGTAAACCAGAGCTCATTTCTTTGACAGGCTAAGGAGTACGACATTCCCAATATGGAAAACCAGAATAGTCAACAAATAACAAGAACCGCGGCCATTCTTCAAGTATCTTGAACGCAAGGTGGCAAATGTTCCTCCGACTGATGAATGAGGTGGAGCGAGCATATGCAGTGGAAGCTTAGAAACACTTAAGCATGGCCATTTAGTCCCAGGATAAATACCGCCTGGCCAATAACACCGAACCTCCAGTACCCAAGCCTCGTCACTACTACGGTACCCAAACATGGCCACTATTGTCTACGACGTCCAGTAATGAGCAAAGTGGCTCGGGTCGATTACACCTCGAAATTCGAAGGGATCAGACCAAAGGGACAAGCAACGAAATGCAGGATAAACTGCTACACGCTATGCAACTGTAACACCATTTCAGTCGATTCTGATGTCTACTTAACTCCAAGTTCTCTGTGAAGATACAAAGCAAATCGAATTTCACATGATTCTCCTATAAGAAACTGCGAGCAAAAAGCCAAATAAATGAGAACTGAACGTTTGTAACCATATTAACAGTAGAGGCCGAATACCGCTATGATATTTCGGTGGCATAGGTTTTTGTAAAATAGTATATCGATCTGTTACTAATAAACTCGGATAGTACGACACAACGACACACTGGCATCTCAGATAGTCATCCTGTAGTCAACATCGGCATTCAAAGAGAACCAGCACAACCGTTCTGGCACTTCTGCAACTAGTGAGGGTGAGTGGATAAGTGACAGCGGTGAGTAATTAACAACGAAAAATCATTTAACCATGTCGTGACCAGTGACCATATCCTGCATTTGCCGAGATTGGCTAGTGAACTCGCCAAGAAAGGAGCCATAAAAAAAGACAGACCAGAAAGGAATTCGCTCAGGCCTCTAACAGAAACCATCTACGAGGAGAGAAACGGTGCCCCGAGCAGTCTAAACTGCGTGATATGACTCCTCAACCACGTCGATAATCGCTTGCACCTCTTGAACAATGTCACTCGAAATATGCCTAGCTCACACAACATTAAGCCGAACTACGCAGTTCATCCCTTGGGAAATTGTCTTCTCAAGATCCAGTGGAATACATCTCGAAGTGGCAACATGAATTCTTTGGTTATGCAGTAGGTACAACTAACGACATATGAGTGAGAAGAATGTGAGTATGAACTCAATGAGGAAACAAGAGCCAACACAGGATATGAGCAGATGCAACGACTAGTGATGAACGGTATATTACTCACAAAGGCTGTTATATTTTAAATATCTATTGCAACGGAAAAACGACGGTAAGAGGAATGAGTACTAAAGCAAATGGCAAATATAGTGAAGCCCTATCCATTCATCACTAGTCCTAGTACGATTTTAGGACCTCAGCACCTAGACAGATTACGATTAAACTGAAATCCCCCTACCTTTGCTTGTCCAAGTTTTCCATACATGTTGGTTAGTAGGTATTACAGATGCTGGTGATGGTGTGGGCATCTTCGTGACAACAAACGTTTCATCAATCCGAACTTCTTCGTCGCTAAACATGATGCTGAAGAACACGATCTGTTTACTGTTTGATATGCGGAAGTGCTTTCTTTCGACCTCATACACAAAACGCTATCAATAAAAAGAAAGAGATACTGGATGCACAATTCGTTGTGTGAAATTCGTCCACCTATTCAAATGTGTGCAGAAAAATTTTGAACAACACAAAAAAAGTGATAAGATTGCGGAAATCTCGACCATTGTTTTTAATATTATTACATTCCAAAGTAAAAATTATTTCCATTGCCCACTTTTAGGATTCATGCAAGCGTTCCACCTTAAGCATGATGAAGTCTATAAATGACAGCTTCTAAAGTCCAAAACCACATTTATACACTAGATCGGTGATATTCTTGAAAGTATGTACTGTCATGGAATCGTAGTCGTTCCTCCTTGTTTGACTCTGGTCAGAACACGATCGAGGTGCAAAACATACAAATATATATATATATATATATATATATATATATATATATAGTCGAAATATTTCTATGATAGTATATATTTTAACGACATTTCTAAAAAGAAACAAAATAGTACAGCAAAATTCTCGATCCATTCTATAAATATACTTAAAAAAATTAGTATACATATAGACATATATACATACATATACATGATGGATGATGATGTCGAGGAATGTGAGAAGTGCTGGAATCCACACAGTGCTATATATACATGTACATACGTATAAAAGCTAAAAAGCTTATATATAAATATATATATATATATACATTATAGTAACTATTCCGTAAATAGTTTCTATTCTCTATAATATCAAATGTTTCCTATACTAACTATTTACTTATAACTATCTTAAATCTATCCATTCATAATGCATAAATCTTCAGACCGTTTCGACAAAAGCCTTTGTACAAGCTATTTCATTTCTTTCACATGACCTTTTGACAAGGCTTTGCGTCGCTTTTCATATAACCTTTCTGTACGAGCTATTGCTGCGCGATCTGATAAAGTTCTATGTTGACGAAGCCTCTGGTATACCGTCTTATCTGATGTATTTCTCCGCATGTACCGTATCATGCCTTGAATCAACACTATCTCTGACTCCCTCTGTAAGAACCCCACCCATTACAGATAGAATATACGAATCTCCCAGTGCCGGTGCTACAATCCACCAGTACCTGTTCTCCAATCTTCCAGTGCTTATCTTCCACGCCCTCAGTTCCTCAGTGCTCCAACTCCAGTGTCCGCACAGCTTCCTTCAAGCGTATCACTTGTTCTCATTTCAATCTCGCTCGTATCCACCCAGCTCATCGTCAAATATCACAGATTATTATTGTATCGTTGCTGTTGCTATAAACTGTTATAAGCCAAACTCGAGGTTGTTTCACGGCAGTTAGGGAAAAAAAGCCTCGCATGGCGAATCCATATAAAGTCGAGCATTCCACGTACAGTTGGCGGATAAAAGACAAATCGGACCAACTCCCTAATCCAATGGCCAACTAGCACAAATTGATGCATTGGCCCATTCGAATTGAACTCAACGCTACCACTCGGCCGACCTCTTGCACCAACTAGCACACATATATATATATATATATATATATATATATATATATATATATATATATATATAATGTATTTACTATATGTATATCGCTTTATTTTCATTTTTTAAATATACAGATGTATACAACACAAACCTTTCCTCAGTATTCAGAGCACCAGATCCACATGGAAAGCCTCCTGGAAAGAATCGGAATCCAAGCGTTACATCACCGTAACACAATCGAGGGTCATAGCCGGCATGCCGACAAAACTCTGGTGTTGATCTATAAGAAAAGACTGGAAATATCACAGGCTAAAAAAGTATGAAAAGCACTTATAAAAGATTGGAAGTGATAATGTGCACAAAGATGGGATAAGTCCATTAGGCAAAGCAGAGACAAACACCCTACTTCCTAAATGTATCTGCTCGGCAGTTAGATGTTCTCTCCAATAATTGCTTACATTCTATTCACGATAGAAATGCGCCACGCATCTTCCTGACTAACTCGGAGAGATCTGCGCAGAGCTAGCAACGTTAGCGAAACACCACCATGTAAATCGATTACATTAACGCGAATACACGTAGCAAAAGCCACTTTTCCTTTCCTCAAACAACACCCAGGCTTCCACAATGCAGATTTCTCGCAGAAGAAAAAAGACTGAGAGGTGAACTTGAAGCGATCTTTTCTTCTTTGCTGCGTCTGCAACCGAATCTCAACGTCATACTACTTCATCCCAGATTTGGTGTTTTCAAGAAGACGCTAAAGTATTCTTGCGACATACTCATTCGCAAAATGCCAAATGTCTTTTGAAAATTGCCTCATTGGACTTGTGCAATATGGAGCATTACGATTCAGCAACCATCTTTCTGAGATTAGCAAAGACCTCCTGTCTATAATCGCTTCTGCCCATCTCAGTCGCAGATTTAAATCGACAAAGAGCAATGCGGCGTCTCCTGTCTCTTGCGGCATCGTTGTGTGAGCACATAAACCAACAATAAACATGAAACCCTGGCTGTTAACACAGTTGATTGTCACTTGTCATGGTTTTAACCAACCATGCTGAGAATCCGCTAAAGAACATGTAGACAACACGTAGTAGACTGAAAGATAGTCATCAGTGTGTGCTTCTTGTTGGCCAACCACTGAATGGGTATCACATAATCCACCAGGCAATTTACGAATGAGAAAGCTTGATAGTTTTCAGAGAGCAATTATTTCCTCGTGAATCTTAACTTTCAGATTCATTCGGGCTGTCCCTGAACGTATTCAATGCGCCAACCGCATCCTCCATCAATTTGGCCTATAAAAATATCCTCCCAAAAGCCAGCCAAAGAACTGAAGTGAAAAAAGTGGTCATGGAATTGCTTTTTTATCTTGAATTTTAGGTTTCGCTGAATATCGACTTTGTGTGAAGAGTTACAAACACTTCCACGTCAAGTACTGACCGGAGGGCTTCTGTGGATTACCACGATTGGTGATGGTTATGATGACTCGCATAATTTCTCCCCTGTTTATTGCATTATATTGCATGCTTGTGTAAATGTAAATCTTCAGACGTCCTACTGGTACTCGACATGTCAAGGAAATAGAGTACAACCTTATGCAATACTTTATACATGGTCTACCTTTTACACGATCTCCACAACCTAGGACATCTCCAATGTCACAAAAAATTATTTCAATTTCATTTACGTTAGAGCTTGAGGTACACTATCATAGTCGGGCATCTTTTTAACAATCCCATGAAGTCGCTGATAACCAAACTTTAGAACCATATTGTGTCATTGTTTGCTCAAAGAAATCGACATTCACAACTAAGCTCATGTTGGCGAGTACATTAACTCCTTTACTTTCGCATGCTTCGGAGAAACAGTTCTTCTTCACTACCATTTACGCACTGAATTGGCGTTATATTTCACACTCTCTATCTTTATCTATCGGTTCAGTGATATCGTAATTTCTTTCTGAGTAACACCACTGCAGACCGTCAACATAGTCCTTTCACATTTTAGCGACTTAAGAAAGATTTTTTCTTGAGATTTTTAATAACCTTGCACCAACCGTCTCTCCATATACACTGTCAGCATAGCAAAGGGAAGGAGATGATCCACGGAATCCGTCAATCTAACAAAGAAAGAACATGATCGATCCGCTTTAGTTTGAGTGCAACATCCAATCTGCCACCGGAACACATGGTATAAGTCCTACTAACTACTTGAGAATTCTACTCCGTAGATATGCTGATATGCTCTCCTCCAAGGTGGCTAGTTTTAGCCAAAAATAGTCTTCAGTTGTACATCGTCTTGAGCAAGAAACAGACTACGATAGATTATTAGAACATCATCTCTACAGTTGTTGATGACACTAACCACATAAATCGGAAAACAAATTAGTGAAGATACTTGGCAAGGAAAAAAGGAAAATTTGTGTAGTACTCGTATGACTTCATAAATTAGTACATATTTCTAACTGCAATACGTCCCATGTATCAAATTGGCATCGTCACTCATCACACCGAACAGTAAAACTGGCTTCCTTCAACAGCGCAGTCACGGCAGATAACCCGTAAAGTGCTCACAAAAAGAAATAGATGTGCAAGACATGTTTTCCACTTCATCACATAGCATGAAAACTTCCACCAACTTGAACGAATCAATTGGAAATTGGATAATCACATCTTGTAGGACATGTTTTGTTTTGCACAGTACGACGTCTATGGTTGGACGGTCGGCAAATAGTAAAATTACCAGAAAACGTTCATTTACGATTTTGGCAAGCCGAAGCACGCTAAAAACATTTTGGATCGACGATAGGAAAATTCTACAGCAATCGTATACAAGTTGATCTCAGTTTTCAGGTTGCTACCATTGTATTCTGATGTTAAGATACACAATTGAGTTTCTGAAATACAGACAACGCATGATAGCCGAAGATGAGGATAGACATCTGGCACCATGAAATCAGGATCGGCAGATATGATTCTAAACTGTTATGTCAAATGAATATGGATCTCATAGCTTCACCGATTATTCGAAAGGCGAAGTGCCTCGATTTATTTACGTCTATTGGTCCGAACAACTCTCATGCGATTGGGAGGTGCACAAGAAGCAATTCGTGGTCGCCTTCAACAAATAACGTCGAGGACCATATGGCAGGAAGCTCAATAGAATACTCAGGTCCCCATTACAAAGCAAAGCGAGTAGCTTTGGAATGTAACAGAAATAATGGAGACTAGTGCTTGTATGAAACACCTAATGACTGGTGAGATTACAAGTAGTGCGAATGACAAAGGTTTATATAAACCACAATAATAATAAAAGGAAGAACACTGTATAAAAACTGCACATACGCTTCGACTATCGACTGGACCTCTGTCGGTGGTTTCAGTTGGTATACTTCGCGATGGTAATTCGATAACGTTAACTGGCAGTCATCAAGTATTTGCGGAATGTAGAGTGACGTCTGGAAGGGCAAGTGAACACAAGACAGATAACTTCCTTCGAAAAAAAACTAAGGTTTAAAAAATTAGAATTTTCAAAGTTTCCATGAGTATAGAAAACAACTGACTGAGGAAAATGCAGCCTATTTTAACCCTACGGCTTTGCGAACGAATAAAAAAAGGACAAAGCTATCGGAGCTGATCAACCATGAGGTATGTATGCAATACACCCTCAACATTATCATGGATGCATGTCTAGCCGAGATTGTTGTCAGAGGGAATGTGGGCTGTATGGGCCCGGAAAGTCGAATCGTACCAGCGACCGAACTACTGTTTATTGCACGGCACCACTGACCATTGCTCTATACGGTCAAAGCATAGATTCTTTGTTAGTTGTTCCTAATTTTGAAACATTCTTGCCTATGCTACGGCTTCCAATATCGTTCCATGATTATTGACCAATATAACAAAGCTAATGACAAAATTTCATAATAAAAGACTAGGCCTGAAGCTAATATCAACATTTAACTCACATATCCTAACAAAATAGGCTGAGATGGCTCCAATTCTGAAACAACTGTTGTTTGACCGATGTATATTGAAGCCGGATTCGTCCCAGCGACCACTGGCGTATGCGGTAACTCCTTTGCATGTACTGTTATGTTCAAATACTTCCACAACGTCTTCGAAGGTGAAGAGGATGAAGTTCCATCAAGATCGTAGTGGAGTGATTGGCCCCAAAGGACATTCTCTTGTAGTGGTACAGATCTAGTTGATCTAGAACGAATAAACCCTGTGGATGTCGTTGGAGAATCATGTAAGCTTGGTGTTGAATGTCCATTCCTGAGAATTGGAGAACGACTGCCATATGCTCGTTGGAGTTGTTTTCTCTTTTTCACTTTCTCCTTTTTGTCCACAACGTGTGCTTCCAAAGGGCTACGCTTTCCGGATGGCGCCAAGGAAGACTAAAATGCAAATTTTTCAGAATTCCGTTCAAACATTTTTCAAGAATGAACTACATGATTTTTCAAAAAAAAATCCTTTGTTTCTTTAACAAAGTTCGAAACTTGTTCACCTCCCTATCTGAATTTGCTACAGCGCTAAAGTCGATAGCATCAGCACCCATTTCAACAGTGTCACCGTTAGGTGAGGCAGTAGCAACACGGCGCTTTTGCATCAAATCCAAAACTCTGCGCTTGCTTGCCCTCAGGGTTGCCTAAAAAACCACCTGAACCAGTTCTGAAATGCCACAGATGAAACGCTTCTAAGTTTTAAATAACTTTAGAAACCCATAGTCATCGAAAGACCAACAAAAGTTGTGGCAATCGTCTGCCCTCCCTAAGGCTTTCCTTTTACAAGTGAACATATGCCAAATGAAATAAAATTTCTGCCTTCCCTAAGGTTTTCCTTTTACAAGTGAATATATGCCAAATGAAATAAAATTGTGTCCACCAACGTGAAGGCGCTGCTTCCTTGTACTCGTTGGTCGACAGCGAAGAAGCATATCGTCATCCAAATCGTCTTCTGGACGAAAACACGTCGAAGACGCAATAGAGCTAGCACTTTCAGCATGTTTATCCTATTGTATGAAAAAAATATCTTAAACATACAAATGATTTTTAAAAATCTCTTCTCAACATGGAACATCTTGGTATGGAATATTTAGAAGTTCGAAACTCAAAAGATACAAACATGTTCTTCCACACAGGAAGGCCGCGATATCATAGTTGAGGCTACGGCCTCTCTTTCTATATCTGCCAATGTCATTCCAGGTGTCAATGTGGCGTCCTTTTCTCGTGGAGTGAGCAGATTTTGAGTGAGCGTATCATTGCAATCGGATATTTCTTCAAACGAAGGTAACTGAAACAAACGTGAAGAACAGCATTGAAACGTACAACAGTGAAAAGCAGAAACATATTCAAAGATTGGGAAGCTGTGATTTGACAAAATCTTGAACATGAAGTACTCAAGATGGCCTTAATAACCTTCACCAACCAGTTTCTCACTGGCTAACTCACTGTCAAGTGAGCTCACTGTGTAGACTGACACAACCTCGTCTTCTAGACCAGCGGATGTGGTCGATCTCATCGAAAGAGAATCTAGAGGCTTTGTCGCCAATTGACTTTCCGAACTGAAAAGAAGACAACAAGAAGATTGAGACGATTTCAAAAAATGATTCTTCTAAAAACTACCAATCTATGATGTCCACTTACCGTGTCCTTCGCAGTTCAACGCTTGGTTGGCTAACAAATACTTGTGGCACACGATCACTCTCCGTTCTTAATACCGAAACAGTATTGATGGGACGACTGAGCTGGGCATCTGAAACAGCCATTTTTCCAATTCTAGTATTAATGCGCTTTCGAAAACCAAAAAGAAGAAACTCCATGTCTAAACATCAACGATCCCTACCTCTCATAAGGAAAAAAAAGTTGTGAATAAGATGCATAAACACAGTTCACTGTGCCAGAGGCTAGAAAAATATTAATCCATACAACAAACCATGGCTCTAGTTTTAGAGCGCCAACTACATCGCTGTCATTTCCCATCTAGTAGTTCATTCTTTGAAAATCAAAAGCAAGCCTTTATTCATTCTATCTAAACGTAGTTCGGAAGACAAAACCGGTCCTTGGATGAAAAGCAATGTTACTTAATAATTCTTGTAAAGGCAGTTTCATGTATGAAGAAGAACACCTATTATTGCGTCATTAGGTTGTTCAGAAATAAATGAAGGTTTTGAGCTATATTACTTCAAATGTCATAATGTGTTCAAATTGCTTCAAACGAAACTTCATTAGTCCAAACGAAAACCATTTCAATCCACACATTTTTGCCAACGAGAACGAAGCTTGTTTATTCCAGTTGCATAAAATTCTAGAGTTTTGGAGGCGATGAATTCGTTGAAGGCATTTTTTTGTGTCATGGTGGTTGGTGAGGCATTTCTCTTGCAGAAACTTGTAGTTGTCAAGGTGCATAAAGAAGTGAAAACCTGTAGGACAGAAGTCTGGTAAATATGACGGATGAGGTAAAATTTAGGAGCCCAACTCGTCCAACTTCTGCAGCGCTGGTTCTGCAACGTGAGGCAGGGTGTTGTCGTGAAAAAGGACTGGTCCTTTTCTGTTGATTACTGCCGGTCGTTGTCGTTGGACTTTACGGTGTATTTCGTCGATTTGTTGGCAATACTGCTCTGTTATAATCGTTTCGCCCGGATTCAAAAAGCTGTAGTGAATCAGCACTGCTGCAGACCACCAAACAGTCGCCACAAGCTTTTTTGGTGCAATTTCGGCTCTGGGAAGTGCTGTGGAGCCTGATCGCAATCTAACCATTGAGCTGAACTTCTCCTTCCGGTTGTTGTACAGAATCCACTTCTTGCCGCAAGTCACAATTCCATAAAAAAAAGGAACGTTTTTTGTTGCGCAAAATAAGACCAGACGACACTTCAAAACGTCGACTTTTTTGATGATCGTTTAATACATGCGGTATCCAATTGTCGAGTTTGTTTTACCTTTTCTATGCGATTCAAGTGAGTGGAAATTGTTCTTGTGCTTACGCCAAGCTGTTCTACAAATTCTCGAACAGATGTTCGCGTGTTTGCTTCCACTAGTGCCTTCAATTCGTCGTCGTCAAGTTCACTGAGACGTCTGCGTCCTTCCTTATCTTCGAGGTCGAAATCACCAGATCGGAATTTCCGGAACCGTGTTCGCACTATTGATTCACCAACACTACCTTCACTCCAAACTTCATTAATGTTTCGAGCTGTCTCTGCTGCACTACGACCGAGTCTGAACTCATAAAAGAAAATTTGACGAAAGTTCGCTTTTGACAGCTAAAATTGCAAAGCTCAAAACTAATCAGAAAGAAAAAAAATTTTATTTTATCAAAATATAAGAGCATGGTTAGATAGATCATAAAATCAGCTCTCTAATGATATATAATATTGTAAAGTATAAAGAATACATTATCGGTGAAAAAAAATACATTATAGCAATATTCTAAAACGCTCATTTATTTTGCACAACCTAATAGAAATTTCACGGCAGTTGTTACAGGAAGAAAATGAAGGACGTACAGCAAGAACGAGCTTCACTTCGAACAGAAATGCAATTTCAACAAGAATAAAACCGCTAATGGATACGGTGGAACTAGAAAGAGATTAGAACTATGTATGTTTTAGCATATACCCTAATTTTAACCGTTTTATTTACTGCCTACTCTTTTTTAATGGCAGAGTATATTGCGAAATACAAATTCTATAATTCTGAGATATTTGCAAAACTCCGGACCGCAGGTGCCTATGGTGGGGAACGAACGCGCTATTGTCCTTTCCGGAGAGTAACGCGTTCACCACCACAATATGTGGGTGTTTCGTTTCTCCTGTCTTCCAGCTAGTCCAGAGTTTTGCAAATATCCCAGCATCATTATATTTCGCAATATACCCTGCCATTAAAAAGACTAGGCAGTAAATAAAACGGTTAAGATTGTGATTATAACTAAAGCCTGAGCTTAACTGGGTTCATTGCCGATTTGGGCTCCCCAGATCAATCCCACTGACGGGTGATTGCTGATGGCAGAGATCGAGAGAACTAGCTGAAAGACAGGCGAAACGAAGGACCCGCATGGTGTAGTGGTGAACGCGTTACTCCCCGGAAAGGACAATAGCGCGTTCGTTCCCCACCATAGGCACCTGCGGTCCAGAGTTTTGCAAACACCCTAATTTTATTTAAAAGTCTTCTTAATAAAGTTAGGAGATAACACCGATTAAGTGATATTCCAAGCTCTATGGAAATCTCACTTGCTTTTTTTCAATTCAGTTTTGTCACTTTGCAATCTCTCACTGCTCAACAGTAGGGGCAAATGAAAGAGCTTATTAACTCAGCGAATGATTTGACCATGTTGGATTTTCAACTATCGAATCTTTCACTGCAAGGTTGATCAATACTGTTCTCAACATGAGGAATGAGGGTTGAAAAGATTAGATCGTTTCTTGGTAAGGGAACCATGACTATAAACTATGAACTAAGAATGAAGCGAACCTGGCAGGTCTGGGAATAAACACCCATATAGGTACAAACAACCCAAAGCATCACCTAGAAATCGTATTATTTCTGGCATGCAAGTGATACAACAGAGAATCTCCCTATTCCATGCGAAAAATGGAAGACATTTTCAAATAAGAGATTATCAAACAGTTCTCCGTGAGTTGTACTAAACAAGCCTTCCTTTGTGATTCTGTTAAGTTCCAATGAGTACTAAGTGCTTATGTTTTACTAAAATTCACTCATTTAAACCTTGGACCATATAATGTATTCAGTAATTGCAGATGTATCTGAAGAATAAGTGGACATGAGAACGATGGATTTCGAATATCAAAGTCGCTGATCGGTCACGAATGGCAAACGGGACGTGGATCCACTGTCGAAAAGCGTCTGAAGAAACCCTGTCTATCCATCCATCCATTCATAACACAAGGCGAGGCATACGATCAACTTTTTTAACCTTTGATTACATGTTAGAGTTAGGAATGTGTGTAGCAATGTCAATCAAGTATAGTACACCAGATCCACTTTTCCACTCATATCAAATGATTTATAATGATGTTTGCATTTTGGATAATTCTTGCAGTTAACACTCTGAACAGCTGCATAGAAAAGAGATTAGAATTTTTTATTCGTAAATGTTTCAATCTATAACATAGACATGAAGTCTTAGCGACGTGTTCCATCTTCGAAAAAGATTCCGCCGTCTCTGGCGCAATATTTCGGGCAGATTCCTCGTTCGCCAGGAGCTCCGTCAAGTCCTGGTTGTCCTGGCATTCCAGGTTGTCCATCCAATCCAGGATTTCCAGGTAATCCAGGAGGTCCTTTTGGACCAGGCTCACCAATCTGGCCATCTTTACCAGGAGGTCCCGGTAGACCCGGACTACCTGGTTGTCCCACAGGTCCGGGCTGTCCTGGAGCACCAGGTTTTGGTTCCCCAGTAGGTCCTGGTTCACCCGCCGGCCCTTGTAGTCCCGGAGGTCCCATACGACCTGGAAGGCCAGGGACTCCTTTCATTCCTTGAGGCCCAACTGGTCCTGTAGCTCCCTGTTCACCAGGAGGTCCTGGAGGTCCTTGGTTTCCAGGGGGGCCTGGCGGTCCTGCGGGTCCGGGAGGACCTGGTGGACATGGTGGACAGGGTGGTGGAGTGACAGGTTCGCATGGTTCCCTTGGTGGACGGCCAGGGTTACCAGGGGCTCCCGGTATCCCAGCTTTCCCTGGTCGACCTGGTCTACCCGGGACGCCTGGTGGTCCAGGTGCGCCTGGTATACAGCAGCCAACACAAGCGCCTGCCAAAGAAGCACTGATTTCCTCGAATTCGTATTGGCGACGTCTGATAGCCCTGGTAGTTCGGTTCGACTCTAGTGGTAGGTTGTGGATGTCCGTCCATATATCCTTTGCTGACGCTTTACACTGCAGCAGCTCCAAATGCGTAGTGCGTTTAACGTGTTTTACGTAGTTGTAAACTACTGGCAATGTGATGCAGATCGATAGAATAGATATAGCAGAAAATACGACAGCAGCATAGCCGACAAAACGATACGCCTTTATCCGAGAGTCGAATTCCATGCGAGAAAGCTCGGCTGCCACTGCAACTCCAACAGGCTCTTTTTATACTTGTGTATCAGGTTCCTAATCATGAAACTCGAAGTCACACCAATTTCGTTCCAGTGATTTTTTTTAGCTCGTCAAGGTGACCGTCCATTCAAGTCTACGGTATTACACAGACAGTTAGTTCATTACGAAGACTTCTTTTGAAAGTCGAATACTAGTTTTTCCGAAAATGCAACTAGTCATCATATGTGGTTTTCTGGTACTTATGAGGACACAAATAGTGGGATACCGCAGCATCCACGCAAACAGTTCAACGGTTGCATAATAACTAACTGAAGAAGCGTGAAGAGTAGGGTCGATCATTCCTTGAAAGATGCGCCATGCATTAAACTCCATTCATAACATTTTAGAGTTCGTTAAATGCATATAATAATAGACTTTACACAATGAGTAGAGGGGCATATCATATGTATCGAGTGTCTGTTTTTATTCTGCTGGGCAAAAACTGAACAATGAAGAAAATCCCTATTGTGCAAGAATCACAACACAGTACCAAGATCTATGTTCAAAATGGAATAACTAGCTTTCCTTCTTCAATCCTATGTTCCCCTTCCACAACTTTTCTCGTCATAGGTGAGCTTCTCCAATAATTTTTCAGTGTTTTTAAGGGAACACTGATAATAAGCTCAGAGCTTTGTCTTAAAATAATACACTTCAAAAATATTCGACTTTGGTCAGATATCACTTCGGTCTCTTACAGAATCTTAGCAAACTTCCTTCAAGGCACAACAGAAGGCGAGTGCCTGTGGTGAAAATTTTACAGCGCATTTTCCAGATAATAAATAGCACAGCTATCACAAGTTCTTGATAAAAACCACATTCACCCAACATTGAGAATATCAATGAGGAGGAAAGTCACAAATCCTCACGCAACAGCAAAATCCACACATGAATCCGACTTGTTGTTGAAGACGGTTTAAAGAGAAAGAAACGAACGGAGAAAGTATTGAGACTCGCAAGTAATGTGAGGACGGGTCAGCTAAGTATTATACTATCCTGCACGTATAATCCTAATAAAACAAAAAAGATTATAATTTTAAGACGTTGCTATCGAGAACAAGCGGTTAAAAACGTGGTTAACCAGAAAAGGATAGAGCTGCTCAAAATCTAGGCTCAAAAATGACTTTTAAGAACTATTTCTATCCTCCACTGCAAAAAAAAAATCTTTTGCTCTTCATATTCAAAAACCCATGAACTTTAACTTTACCAAGGCTCATGAAAGACGTTATCGAGCCCGTCGTTGTGTTTATAATCGAAGGATCAGAAGGCGCATTCGAGAGACTGTGACGACGATGGGCTGAAATGTTACTTTTCGAGAGCTTGTCCTCCCTTGATATGTTTTCGATAAGTTATTATAGCCTAGAACACAAAAATTTCACACAATTTGATGTGTAAAAATGCAACGAGTGTTCTATTCAGCTCAACGACTTTCGTTCCACCTAAGGTAAATACGTATTGTAACCAAAGCACAAGAACCACCTCGCACACTTGGTGCAATGACGATCGCTTAATAAACTTGTAGTAAACAACATCTTTCTGAGTGATTTCATTCAAATAACAAAACTATCTCGCTAAATGAAAGTATAGCTAAGTTTCATCAACAGTTTTTATCGTGACTTAGAAGATATGAATCTGTCAATCGCTTCGATATAAAAAGAAAACTCTCGCCAGTGGAACTGGTGTACAAACTACAACAGTAAAAGAGCAGAAACGAAGAGTTTCAATCTTCAGATCATGAAAACGCAAAGAAGTGATAAGAAATGAATGTCTGGAAAAGTCACGACTGAAACGAAACGCTTCTGTTCCAGCTTTTTTTCGAGAACTTTATTGACGTTAGTCAGTTTAATAATGTAATAATCACATCCTGAAAGTAGCAAAAAGTGGAACAAATGAGCAAAGAGATGAAAAATTAAAAAATATTAAAATCTGTCAAGTATTCTTTAGCTAACGAAAACTTACGATCCAACTCTGGCGAAAGGCTTCTTCGTTGAACAACAGATGGACGGGTTGAGGAAACATCTCCAAGACGCACATCCGCATCACTACTTCGCCCGTCCTCCACTTCGGTGCACGCTTAAAAAATTTATGACGCTAGAGAAAAAACAATAGAAAATCAGCAATTTTTTAAAACGTGTTTCCCAAATTTCTAAACATGGAAATGTGTAGGGGAAACAGCTCCAGTGAGCAAGCATTGACTCATACTCATATAAACTCCT
The DNA here is from genome assembly GCA_018806985.1 of Angiostrongylus vasorum. Lineage (NCBI taxonomy): Eukaryota > Metazoa > Nematoda > Chromadorea > Rhabditida > Metastrongylidae > Angiostrongylus > Angiostrongylus vasorum. The sequence goes on along the minus strand of JADANN010000202.1, from coordinate 2,089,595 downwards.
ATTTCCCGATTATTACTATGAAGTATCGGCATCAACAAATTCACAAGGAAATACCCTTATTTCAGTGAAAACCCAGTGGAAATTAATGTCTCCTACTCGTTTAAAAAGTTATATCTCACATAAAAACGAACTCTGTTAACTGAACTAAAAACCATCAGAATCTTTCACATTGCCCTGTTGCGAAAAACTTCTATCTCAGGCTGCGACCCCTGCTGAAGAAGCAATTTCTTTCTATCCATTAAAACTCGATGGTGTTCCAAAGGCGTTCTTGAAGTCGGCGACAGCGAAAGCTGCGTTGAACATTGCATATATAAACATATATATATATATATATATATATATATATATATATATTCGTATCGATACTCCTCAACATCTTAACGTACTTGCGACCACGAATTGTTTCGTCTGGTGCCCGCCCCGGACTACGTTTTATTCTTCACCACACACTATGTTCATCATATAGCCCGTAACTACAACAAACGACCTCGTATTCGTCTTACAACTTGACTTTTCTACGTGCTTTTCCAATAAATTCTATCTTTTCTCCTTGTTTTTCTTACGCGTATACTCTACACACTTTTATGCATCTTTCTATGCTTTTGAAACTCTTATAGCTTTCGTGTGTGATGTAAAAAAAAGCTTCTACTCTATCCAATCACATTGATATCTCCTTTTTGTGGTTTGTTTGACAATACAAATAAAGCTAAACGATAAAGCTCTCGGGATTGGTCAATCCCTCAGGGATGCGCCATGCATTCGACTTCACCAAGCATTGTCGAGTGATCGAATGCATATCTGGCCTCTACAATGACTCGCAGTGGCCTGCCGATCTATCAAGTCAGTGCTGGTATGCTCCCGGACAAATCTGGTAACAATCTGCCAACCCCGGAAGGATGGAAGGCTTGGTGAACCTGCGGTATGGGATCGAACCCATGTGTATTGCAGGGCACCTCTGACCACTGCGCCACAGGCGCTCGTTTGACAACATACAAGTCTCCGCACTGTTAGATATTCTCTTTATCCATCCATGTCATCTACGATTTTTTCATACTAATTACAAAGGATAGGTGAATTAAATACTACTCAAAACATAAATTTTATAAGTTTAAGTTATGTAAATGATGAATGCACTGAACCTTGTTTGCGATCAACTGCTTACAGTGAGTAGACAAAAACTAAAGGAGTTGAAGATGGTGAGGAGTTTCTTATCCATCCTTCTGAAGAATCCAAAAAAAAGCAGATCGAAGAATGAATGCAAAGATGATGATCAGATCCGCGATGAGTGGTCGAACAATGAACAATGTTGTTCTTCGGTGAAGCTTAGAAATTCAACTACACCCAATTTTGTGCTAATGGACAACTTCTACGTAAATTTACAAATTCGGTTCATTTTTACTTGTGACACTCGAAAGGTGTCTGTTATGACAATTAGGTAGCACAGTAATTAGGTAGCACAAAAGCGCCAGTTATAGTAAGAGATAACTGAATAAAGGATAAAAACATAAATTGGTCGTTCAGGTAGGAATAGTTGAATTGCCACATTGTGGAATTACTGGAGAAAAAAAAGAGACGCCTAGGGGAAAATTTCATATAGCAGCTCATGCCATATCGAGGCTTAAATTTCAAAAAGAAGAAAAATTTTTGGTTCACATTCAATGTGACCGACAACGGGACCTATGATGAGAAAGCGAATCTCTCGAGTTTGTTGTTAAACGTCAGTATCAAGCAAAGCTCTTCATGGATACAAGTGATCAAAGTGGCGGCGAACTCCTCACACATCAAGAAAACCACATGTACGTTACGTATTTTTTCCCCTCTTACGTGTTAGGTATATTTGAGTTTTTTTCCCTTGGTTCTCAGACATTGCGAAGGACGCGGCAACGATCTATTGTACGACTGTGAAAAAAGAATTATGATGAACGATTGTAAGATACAATTTCACTTGTGTTCTCTTCAAATTATTAGCATTCCTACGCTCTCAAGTAGTTGCGTTATTGAAAAGACTGACAGAAAGTCGAAGCAATAGAGAGGTTGTATTGAGAATTCATAAAAAGAAGCAGCGAAATATCATTCTATCAATTCTACTGATTCTAGATTTGCTGCAATGCGTGCTAAAGCAGTCTACACTAGACACAGCCAATATGGAATTTCAGTTCAGATTGCACCACTCAGCCACCGCAACTGTAAATAAAAAAATGCTGCGGATTCAACGGCTGCAAACTTTGTCCATTAAATGCAGAAAGTGTAACACGAAATGGTGTATTGTAAAGGTTTTCAGATATTGAAAATCGTACGTAAATAGTAAAAGTCGCAGTAACTGCAGGTTATAAAGGAAATTTCATTGAGAATGGTGTTTAGTAGATACACAATTCGTGAACGGCTCGTCCCTTCCAAAGATAATACTTTTAATAACGAGGACTATCCTATAGAAGTCTTCTTGACAGTCTATCACGCTATAAAAAAATAAAAAGGATAAAGCACTCGGCGGTGATCAATCCCTGAAAGCATCGTTCGGAGGTAACTGAATGCATGTCTGGCCTTTACAACGACTCGCGGTCGCCTACCGATGGTATCGAGCCAGTGCTGCTTTCTTCCTAGGCAGGTCTGGTACCAATTTGCCGACCCCTGTAGGATGAAAGGCTTGGTGGCCAGTGTGCGGGGATCGATCCCATGTGTGTGTACAGGGCGCCTCCGACCACTGTGCCACACACGCCTTAACTATGTTATAGTGACCAAAAAGTTTCCCTTCTTGTCGAATGTAAGTGCGTTAGACCAATAGGAATGCTAAAACTCGCCGCAAGATTCGAAGAAGATGAAGTGACTCAAGTGAAAAGTGTTTTTGCAAGCCATTAGGTGTGGGGGTGAAGCTTTCTGACTATGACCACTACCAACATATGTAGTAGACAAGCTATCAATTCAATACAAAAACTGTAGCAACAGAATCAGGAAAAAAAAGGAATCATTCGTAGCTCATACGGTAGCGAATGCGCCAACAATAGGGAAAATCTATAACAGATTTCTCAAGTTCTGAAGTATTTAGTTGTCCAAAAGGTACCGGTGGCGATAATCGGAATACGAGAACAGCGACATACGTATTAAGCACTGTATCTTTCGTGATCTTTGAAGCCTGGGCTACCGCATTCAAAATTGGGTATATCGATTTCGAATTCGTAAATCTACAATGCTACCCACTTTTTAGGACGTCGTCGTCGATGTCATCCAAATTCCGATCAACCAGCACTAATAGATCGCCGATGGTCTGCTGTAGGAATCGAATAGCTTGCCGTTCACTCCTAATGGGAACGTTGTTAATCGCCATAAGCGTATCTCCTAAAATCCGGGCTAATTACTGTACTACTCTGTGACCAATAACTTTTTAACGTCTAAAAGCAGAAGAAGGAAGGGTTTCGTAAATTCATAAAAAAAGAAACCTGGTTTAAACGCCGCTTTATCGGCAAGACTTCCTTCTTCGACAACAGCAACACGTACTGGACGAATTCCATTCGCATTTGCCATTGTCTAGATAGAATCAAAGTTTCCAATAAGAAAAACAACTCCATAAATTTCAGGAATAGGAGCGGTATACGAGATTGTAGAAAATAAAAAAGTCAGGAAGAATAAGAAATACCTTCTCAAATATTATCCCGATTGGAGTGGTCATATCATGACGTGAGAAAGTGACCATTACACTCAGTGAATGTGAGAAATCAGATGAATTCTGCAGAAAAGGACGACTATCTAAATTCACAGTGCAGTAAACGACATATGAACTGACGTCCTTTCCAACCAAATCAGTTTTTAGACGAGTTCCCTGGAGTACCGTTACTTCCAGTCCGCCCTCGATTTTAACATGTGTGAAGGCACTGAGGGGCAAAGAAGGTTGAAGGAAAGGATTCGGAAACAGTGGTCGGTAGCGAATCTTATAGTTTGGCCAAACGTGCTTTCGTTGCAAAGCGCGTCGGATAGATTCCTTTATCAAAGGAATCAGACGTTTCAGCTGATGTCCTTGAATCTGTGAACTGACATCCATCGCAAGCTCTGGTGTCGACACAAAAGAAAACGTCCAGTGATTATACGGTTTCCGGGACAAAATAAGACGAACCAGACCAGCGACTTTTGCTAGCTTTATTGACAAATTTGCTTTCTTTCCGAATACCGTTGTAACGTCGATAGATGTTTCAAAGCCGCCAGTATACTCCATATCAATAAGAAGAATAATCTTCTCAAAAATAGTTTTGTCCGATGACATCTCCACACTTTCTACACGAATCGCACTAATTCGTGGAGCTTTTGTACCGAGAGACAGATCTCGTATTCGGACATCCTAAATGCGCATCTCACAGGATCATCATACCTTGTTTCAGAAGATATAAAGAGTTCATTGTCATTTGTAAACCTAGGGTAGCCCGAGTAACAGACCTCCCACCTATGCATAAGCCGAAACCAAAATCCCTGGACAGCCACCACAGGATGCCAGTCGCTGCGGTATTCATGGCGCCCCGGGATAGCTAACCAGGACGTTGCTATGGCGTCAAAAATCTTCACACAGATGATCATGGGAAGGCTTATAGCTCTACGACTAGTTTTTCTTCAGTACGACGATCTCAGATTGGGTGATGTTGTATGGGACTTGTCTTCCGTTATACGTGCAGTGCATTACCATGGAATACTTAGCACCACGATAGGGTAGTAATCCAATGTGAAGAAGGTGGTTAATCAAAGAACATTAAACACTGGGAAAACAGTAGCGAATCCTAATACCTAGAGAAACCAAAAATGCTCACTTTCCTGGAATTATACTGTCTATTCAGCAGATATTTTGAGGACGAAAACCTTAAATAGAAACTTTAGGCATACTTGGATAAGACGACCAGCTGCAGAACGAGTACAGATATCGTTCAGCTCGATTTGTAAACGCTTGTGAAACCACCTGAATTTAGTTAGAACTCTTTAAAATGAAACTCTACTGCTTCAAACCATCATCTAATGTTGAATAAAGACACTTAAGAGCAACCAAGATCTACAGTGCTAGTGTTAGTTGGTCTTGAGAGCCCATATACTAAACTTTGTTCAGAAATTTGTTCTACTTTCATGCATGTGTCTCGATTTATCCCTAACTATCGCTAGAAGGAAATACACCACTCGCATGAGAAAATGATGACATTTGGCCAAAATAGTAACAACGTAATCAATCTTATCAAGAAAAGAAACCTTCTTAGGTGTCGGCCATCTTTGTGTTCTTGAAAAAACATGTGCAGAAGGAGTGAGACGGAGTGACAAGATTCCCATCGAGATACACCTTGTCCATCGTCGCCAGTTTTTAGAAATTCAAGAAGCTCCTGGAGATTTCGAACGTCTACATTTGGGAAATAACGTAAGTATATTGTTAGTTCTCTGTTGCACTAGATAGCTTAAGGTTCAGTTAAGAACTAAAGCTCACACAGAGAAAAACACCCATAATTTTAGGCTAAAAACCATAGGAAGAGAATAAGTGTAAAGTACTTCTTGAAATCTACTGGAAGATACCTTTTGTGACGTCATCCTTTCTTCAGCAACATCATAGGTTTCGAAAAAAACTTCACTCAACTTTTCATTACGTAAGGTTTCGTAACTTAAGAGCAACAAATTTCAGCTAAAAGAAATTGCAAGATACGCATTTTGCTAGGGATAAGTATCATAGTGGGAGAAATGTAGGAATAAAAGATGGGGAATTCAATTCATGGGAATATAAAGGTTCTTTCTAAAACGTAGAATGGATCAAACGACAGATCCGTAGTTCTTTCTCAAGAAACACTTCAGAATATCCATAGAAAAGTAATATTGTTATGACGTCACCTTCCTAGCAAGGAACTGACGGAAACGAAAAAAGGAGATATGAGCCAATATATAGCACGAAATGAGAAAATTCTAAGCCATTTGATGGGATGAAGACCAACACAGCCCATTCGAGATTGAAACATAGAAAAGCAATGTATGAATGGTCAATCACCCAAATTTTAAAACATTCCGTGGATGGGTCCATCTGACTACCCTACAGTTTTATGAAAAACAACATAGAACATAGAAAAGTACTCAGTTTACAAAAGTACTGAGAAAAAGCACAAGTACTACTGGGTTTGCTAGCCAAATGGTACAAGTTGCGTCCTTTCTTTTTTGAAATCTCAACCGAGCTAAGTGTAAAAATAGAGATGTGGATGTGGAATTTTACCTTAGGAATTTCAATAGGCCTATACTGGTCGATAAACGATGATGACGGTGTTGACGAATGGATTGCCCAAGGATCGACGATCAGCACGAAGATGACGATCAGGACGAAAGCGGCGCCGACTAACGTTCCCAGAAAGAAGGTTAGCATCCGAACACGGATAGCACTTCAAGTCAGACGCCTCTCGATTTGCGAACGAACATAGGGAGGCCACACGGCCCTCACCTAAAACCAAAATCAGTTAAGACAGCTCTTAAAACTATTGAGCGACACGAGAAAAATTAACAACATTCAAAATATGTCCGGGATACGGAGCAAACGTCAGGAAGTAAAACTACCAACTACGACATTAGTCATGCTCGTCATCTGCTTAAATACTGTTGTCACAGTCAAAGCCAGCTTTGTAATGTAAGTTCAGCTTCAAAAGAAGAGTTCCGGAAAACAACACCCTTACAAAAATGCAGGACATTTCTGGAAGTTGCGCTAAGCGACGAGAATGAGTGCGGACATGAATAAAGTGGATAAAACAAGAAAAAACAAAACTATCGAAGAGGAAAAACGAGTTGATCTGAGGTAGGAAGAGGAAAAATTACATAAGAAGCACTGGGTACATCACGAAACCCTCCGGATAATTAGTGAACTCGTTGACAACAGAAGAAATGGAGCGGGAACCTTAAGCTTCCCACTCGGCAATGTCACTCATCAGTACTCTGGAAGTAGTAGAGTTATGCCAAAGAAAACCAACCACACAGCAAAAATAAAAGTTGCTTTACTTCTACAGTTTTTGGCAAGTAGGCAGTTTTGGTAGTACCTAGGAGCGACTCACCAAGCTCTGCTCAGGGATAGTTGGACCCTTAGCCTGCCTCCAGATGGAAATATTGTGCTCCTGAGCCCAGTGAATGCTATGAAGTAATGAAAGCCCACTATAGGACATCTATGAGCACAACTAGCTTCGATGAGACGTAGACAAGTATTGGTAAAATCATATAACACTTCGAGGACAAAGTACCTAGGCCATGATGGCAAAATAGGAGTAAAACTGAAGGCAACAATTCAGGATTTCTAATAAAAACTGTGGCAATATAGAGTTGTACACAGTAATCGGAAAGAAAACTGGAGAGTGTGATCACTCGTGAACAATTCTTGAAAGGACGCCACTAGGATACTGTTCCTGACGACCCTCACTGGACGTAGCATGGCGCATTGTAGGGAGGTAATAAGTACAGGGGCCAACGCCAACTCTGAAGGCCCGATTCTCCTAGGATTTCTCGCTAAACGGCAGCACACAGCACAAAGCTAAACTGTACAAGTTTGCGCAATTTCCAGCTAGTCCGAGGTTTCGAAATGAGTCAACAGGGTTTTTTCTATTGGGCGCCATACTTGCTGCATCGATGCGCTTATTGATTAGAAGGGACTTCATGCCCCGAAAGGATGTTTTCGCTAGGGATACGAAGTAAGAGTTGTAGGTCTCCCTACTATAGTGGGACGACCTAATCATAATAACCTGACGGAATTAAAATGAAGAGGATAGATGTGGTTCGTCGGTGAATATGTGGGCATTTCGTCTCAGGTGAGCACGTTTTCCGACTTGCAATCGATCGCTACCCCTGTAGATCACAGGCGCGTAAGGGATGAGAATGAAGATGAAGCTCATTCTCTAGGAATCCCTACCTTTCTATTCATTTTTAGGAATGTTTTCATTTAGAAACGATACCCGGAACAAACGTTTATGATTCCCAACTAGTAAGTATTCAGGGAAGAAATGCGAAAAAAGCCTAGGCCATCTTGTAGATGAGAGTTCGTTCAGTAAGCATCTTTATAAAACATACCATATATTACCCATAGCATGCAATGAATGCTCTCATCTCAATTGTTTTCCTTTGTTGTTAACCTCTCCCAACGGTTTACCGCCTTATCGTGGCTGAAAGGTGTTCCTTTGTATCGGGGTGCAATGTACAGCGGAGGATTCATCCCCTCGGCAGGGTCTCCCTAGTTGAGAAGGAGTCCGGCGTTTTCGTCATGAAGCCCAGCTGAGAGTAAACCAACATCAGGATCTGCCACCGTTCTAGTATCAAACACGTCGCATGGTGGCAAATCTCCCTTCGACCCACAAGTGCGGCAATGGTCTTTGGTGGTGACGACCTGGGACATACTTTGTCAGTCTGACCTCGAGAATCCAGGGAACCACAATGGCTCAACCAGCAAAACTTCGAGAAAATGGAAATTATGCTGAAGCCCGCACAACTGGTGAAGATGGGCCATCCAAGTATTCAAGTTAGTGTTGTTAACCACAGCTTAAGAAACAACAGTTAGATGAGAAACAGAGTTACCCGATTGGATCATTTTTACGAAGAACCATCTAATTTTCGGCGCTGTTCCTATGTGGCTGATGTATAGCTCAGTGGGTACTATTCTTTCTTCCTGAACACCCATGGTAGATCTACCATGGATTCGCCAGATCGCTACCACTGACTCATTAACCGTTGTATAATTGTGGGAGCTTCGCCGCTTATTGACCGAGCCTCTTGCATGATGGCTGAAATTTCTGGAACTCGGTAGACCTTTAGCTGAGATTCCGAACAGAAATTTCAAACAACTTCAACGACTAAATGACAAATACTAGTTGTTAATGGAAGTCAAACACCCATGAGCCGGCTCTTGCCATAGTGAGGCAATAAATCATTGAAATAGAGGGTCAGAACACATCGTATGCGAATCCCGTACAAGTACAACGTAGCTATCATATTTGAGCTTCAAAATCTTTGATGAATAAGCTAATTAACAAAGATAAAAAGATAAAGCTTTCGGCGTTGATTAATCCCCTGAGGGATGCCTCATGCATTCGACTTCATTAAGCATCGTTTGGAGGTGATTGAATGCATATCCGGCCTTTACAATGACTTGTGGTGGCCTTCCGATGTATCGAGCCGGTGCTGCTATCCTCCCAGACAGGCCTGGTACTAATTTGCCGACCCCGGAGGGATGGAGGGCTTGGTGGGCCACCACGTGTGTGTTGCAGGGCGCCTCCAACCACTGCACCACACGCACCCTTGACAATTAACCAAGATATAGAGTTGGAATAGTGTGAAGCAGCGATCGAGGTATAAAGCCATTAAACCTTTACCAGGTATGTCGTCACTTTTACTTACTGCCTATTCTTTTTTAATGGCAGGGTATTATGTGAAATATAACCATAATGATGCTGAGATATTTGCAAAATTCAAGACCGCTCTGCCTGAGGTGGGGATCGAACACTCTATTACTCTTTTTGAGGGATAACGGGTTCACCACCACACCATGTGAGTCCTACTCCTGCTATCGGTATTCAGGACTTGCCTGGTGTGATGGTGAACGCTCTAGCCCCCAGAAAGAGTAATAGCGTGTTCGATCCTTAACGCAGATACCATCGATTCGGAGTTTTGCAAATATCTCAGCATAATTATCTTTATCAGATAGTTGTCGAGATGACGAAAATCCTTCTTCAATCAGATGTGGAGATAATATAGGAATATTTCTAGAATGCTTCTCTTTATCAGCGATCTTTTGCAAAGTAATTTAGCTGGTTGCTGCTTTGAAAATGACGCAAAAACACCTCAAGATCGGAAACATTAACATGACACATGCATGGCATAGCCGGAGATCTAGGACCGTTGACTGCGTGCGACACAATTTCCGTCTCCTGCACGGTTCCAAACCCAAAACATTCATCATATTCACTGAATGTGCTAGGGTACAGATAAGGCGTGGTCTGCACACTCCGAGAACCCATGGTCTGATTCGCTCTCAAGTGCACTCTATAGGCTTTCACGACTACGTCTTTTCTCAATTTATTTGCACTGCCATACGTATTCTGCGTATTTAATTTCTTACATCAACCTCGGTCACAGATTTCGCTGCCGCTGAAGAGATTGATGCTGTTGTGGAGAAATCCGAATCATAAGGTGGCAAATCTCTCTCCAATACACAGAAGCCGGTGACTGATTGTGATGACGACCTGAGAACGCCTTCACACGGTTGTCTGATAAGAATTCCACGAGGGTACTCAGCATCTTAATGAAGACAGAAGTCCACGGATCCTCTAATTCCATACGGATCCATGCTCAAGCCGGACCTCTTCCATAAGTGGTAGCCACAAGACAAAGAAATGAATAGAAGAACTAACTGCTCGGACCAGCATGGCACATGTAGACATGTCAGCTAAGTGTCTGAGTAAATAAAGTCCTAATTCGCGCTTGCTAGAGTTTCATGAGCATTGTTTTTGCTCCACTATTAGTTCTCTAAAGTAACGACTTCTCCGTAAACGATGGTGCCGTGAAAATTTCTCAGTATTGCGAATATCGTATTCATTCCAATCGAGACCGTTCATTACCAGTTGTAGTCACCGTACAGGTTTTTATTTCATAAACGAAGGTAAGTGAGCAAAGAAAGAGGTGTAACATCGAGGAACATTTAAAGCAACAGTCAACTAGGATTCGTCAGTTGTTATAAGTCCAATCCATTCTGAGATCGACGAGCAGTAGGAAGGATAGAACTTTTTTCTGACGTACCAAGGAGCTTTTTAAATCGTTGATCGGCTTGAAATAGGACGCTTATAGGAGTCCCATCTATTCAACTGATTTGGATTTGGTTTAGCTACAAGTTGTTGGTGTACCTACTGGAATGACCTTTGTGAAGAATGTGTCTTTTCTGTGTTGTCTCCATTCCTATGTCGTCACAATTCTCATTGCAGAGAACATCGGCAATCACCACTGTTAGCTTGGTCGGAATATTCCGAAATATTTTAAATTGGTATGTTTTTAATGCTCGGACTTATCTTGAAACCTATCGAACATAATTAACCACCTAAATCAGCTCAATTGCCGAAAAGTTCTGAAGAATTAGATAGCAACGTTATGATATAATATGATCGCTTCTGAATAGGCCGTTCTTCTGAATTCATACCTTCAGATTCTCAAGGCTCTCAAGAGGCACCTACAGAAGAGACGCTTTGGTAATCACTCCTAAGTCTTAAAGGAGAACGATACATTTTTTGTTCACTTCTTAACTATACGAGGTCCAAGTGATGAGCATCCAGAAGATTCTACATTCTTAGGAGCTAGTGATAGATAGTAATACTGGTCACGCTGTGGAACGATTTCTTTGAACACAAATGTAATGATTAAAATTATTACAGAACGATGATATCGATCAGTGGTCATCGCCTTGTTTTTTGCAAGAATAGACTCGATTATGTTTTGGCTTTTTAACTTGCCGCTTATTCCTATTATCTTATTCTTATCTAGCTTATCTAAACCATAAGAATGGTGAGATATGAGCAAAACTCGGAAAACCTGGGCTTCGAACCCACGATTACCTTCATTAGAAGCTCATGGGCTATCCACCACACCAACCGACGCCTTTGCTTTGCCTTTCTCTTGGCCATGTTTTTTATAAAAAAGCAAAAGTCTTTAGTAAAAACATGGCTAATAGAAAGGCAAAGCAAAGGCCTCGATTGGTGTGATGGATAGCACGTGGGCCTCGGTAAGGGTAATCGCGGGTTCTAAGCCCATCTGCAGCTTCAGGTTTTGCTCATATCTCTGCATCCTTGTGGTTGGTTTCGACTATGCTAGAGTAATAGCAACAAGAGACTCTTATATTTCAGAAAGCGACCTCCTGTCTGCAGATAGAAAAAACGAGCTGCCAGGCGATCATTCGAAATATGTCCCTAATGGCATCTGGAACAGCGTAAAGGTAGATCCGAGAAGGTTGTTTCTATGTTATAAGTACGTGCGGAGCAAGAAGCAGTCTTCGTAGCGTGTCTAGGATTCTTTGCTCCCCCTCCAGTACTTCTGATACTGGAATTTTATGGGTCGCGAGTGATTAGAGGTGCCCTTCGATACATACATGGTAGTAGATTCGATTACACACCCCGGGGTTTATCAAAGCTTCCATCTCTCCGGGGGTAGGCTAATTCGTACCAGATTTGTCTGCGAGGGTAGCAGCACTGATTCGATGCTCGGGCAGGCCACCGCGAGTCATCGTATAGGTTAGATATGCATTCAGTCACCTCTACCCATGCCTAATGAAGTTGAATGCATAGCGCATCCCTCAGGGATTCATCAACGCCGAAAGCTTTATCCTTTTATCTCCGATACCAGCGACTTTTTGCAAGCCGAGATATCATCGTTTCTAACCGGTTGTATCATCTTGACCCGTCCTCAAGTATATAATTTATTGAATCTGATATGTTGCTGTCACCAGAAAAACATTTTGCCTTTGTGGATGAAAGGGAGACTTATCTACTCCGTGGAACTGGGTTATTTGTCAGCACAGCAATAGACTTTGACGCTGGTTTGCTCTCTACTAATAATCAGGACGGAAAAGTGAAATTCGACCACAGTCACACCATACTGCCTTAGATAATGGATCGCGATGATACATGATAGTAAGAAGTGCGAATGATGGACAAGCAGAAATATGTAGACCTCCCGAAAGAGACGACTCTCTTCACGACGGCCAGACGTTTTTGTGGCTCACATCAACGTCCTCTGTTCACAGCTGGAAACGATTTATTCACAATGGAACGATATTCACAGACATCATGCTCGGAACTAATCATTAACGTGTGCACTAATCGGAATGGAACGAAGAGAACGGAGAGATTTCCGATGATCTTACGACTACGGTAGTTAGCCATCTACCTAGAGTAAATTTTCAAGAACTAGGTGATAGTGAACACTTGGAGAAACGGAAATGTTGGCCAGTACGACCTCCCACACGGTAGATGGACGGTTTTCGAATGTGTTAAACTGCTGCTCGTGCAAATAATCGTAAGGGAACGAAAAGCAATAGGATTGTGATGAACGCGCACAATTCATTGGGGCTATCGACCATGCAAGTATCAAGTGACTACATTATCTAACCGATTTGTTAACAGATTTCCTAAATCCAAAGAGAAGAACTATAATTCGATAGCTTAGTTCACTAATTTCTACTGCGTAATTCCAAAAGTCTAGGCTAGTTATCGATTACCCTTCCAACGGTTTACCGCCTCATCGTGGCTAGAAGGTGCTCCTAGGAGTCTACAGCGGGGGGAATCATCCCCCCTGGCAGGTTCTCCCCAAGCTGAGAAGGAGTCCGCCGGTTCTATCAGGAAGCCCAGCTAAGAGTAAACCAATGCCAGGATAAACCACCGTCCTGTTATCAAATTAGTCGCATGGTGGCAAATCTCCCTCTGATACACAAGAGCAGTGACTGCTTATGGTGTCAACGACTTGGGGCAGCCTTTGGCCTGGCTGACCTCGGGATTTCAGGGAACCACAATAGCTAGACCAGCAAAACTCCGAAAAAATTGGAAATTGTGCTGGGGCCCGCATAACCAGTGAAGACGGGCCATCCAAGTATCCTAGTATCAATTTATCGATTACAGCAGTCAGAATGAAGCTCAAAAATAAGAATAGAGTTAACTGCTTAACCACAACAATGTAACGTAACCCTGAGCAGGCACTAATGTGAGGTTTCCATTAAACGTTTTAAAAGACGTAAATAATCTTGATGCAGTTTCTAACTGGTCCCTTGATTCCAAAAAACCAAAGCATACGGAATTGTTTAGAAGGGTTGTCAGCTAAATACGAGTGCTATGACTTAACAAAAAAAAAGGGACGGGGGATTGTTCCGAACATATTTTCAGTACTGGAAGGAACGAAAATCTTCTTCTAAGTCTTCGAGTGTCCGTGGATTCCGAGTTTGGTAGAGTAACTAACTACATATTTAGAGACCACGGCTACTTAATAATACTCAACTTATTGCAAACTTATAAACAAAACGTCGACGATAACGACAATCATTCTGTATTTACAACATCTTTGTTTTAAACACGCCTAATATTTCGCCGACCGGAACTACAACGCGCACCAATTAACAACCTGCTCCTTTTATTGTGATTTTCGATGTGTAGTCTGGTCTCTCTATGTGTGTTGGAAAAGATTTCTTCCTCTCTCTCCGTAGAGTCACCCTTAACCCCATTAGTTACCAAATTGTCAAGCGTCTACCAATAAATTTTACATTCGTCCTTGTCGCAATTCATCTGGTTTAGGAACATCACACTCTTGATATGAGGCCTTTTATTCTTACCGTTTTTCGCGAATAGGCAGCCACAGATAGCCTACTGAACTCTAAAATGCCATAACTGTGACGCAGGTTTAGGATTGGCTGAGATTCCTGATGGCAAGCGGGATGCGACTAGCGCAGTGGTTAGAGGCGCCCCGCAATGCACATGGATTCGATCCCGCACCCTAGGCTCACCAAGCCTTCCTACCAGGTATTTGTCTAGTAGGATAGCAGCGTTGAGTCGATACATCGGTAGGGCACCACGAGTCATTAGGGCAGATATGCATTCAATCACCTCCAACGACGCCTAACGAAGTCGAATGCATGGCGAATCCCTCGGGGATTGATCAACGCCGAGAACTTTATCTTACTTTTTATCATGATAGAAACACCGTACTTCTTTGCAGACTAAGTTGTCCTGCCCCAGAATAAATGGGTCAATGCTGTGCAATTCAGTCTGGCATTTGGGAACAGCCACACTTTTACCAGCTGCGACGAGACTGTTAAGATAGGATGGGTCAAAATATAACAGTGATAAAAGTGTGCAGAATATGTTTCCACTTGAATTCTGATTATACTGTCTACAGTTCAAGGTGAGCGCGCGGAATTTAAAGCAAATTAGGTCCAGTCCAGGTCCAAGTTAGGTCTTATTTCAAATCAGTTTTGAATGTGTTCGTGACTGTGACGTATTACTGGGCAAGAAATCTGTGACTGACGGTCCCTACAACAACAATAATGACGCATGTGCTTGAAAATGCGTGAACAAAATGGTGATATCTTAAATTGGGCATCTTTCACTCATAAACATCTTTTCTCATGATTAGCCTTATTGATAACTCTGTTGTTAATTCCATGGACCACAGTTATTATGAGAGGTGAGGTATTCTGGGATAAAGTCATGAGGAAATTTTTAATCGGAATTTAGTGACTTTTTAGCAGTTTTTCGGATGAATTTAATACAACAGTACTATGATAATAATAGTAATAGTGAATAATAATAATAATTAGCGAATGATAGTAATAATGTGACCTTTTCAGCTAATCAATGGAACGGGACGTTTGTCAGTCTTGAGGTAGTTTCACGCGTTTACGTCGTGGTGGAGGCAGGGTTAAATGTGATTTAAAAGTGGACGTGTACTAAAACAGGTGGGATGAAGGGGCAGATTCCTTCTGACTGCTATGTTGAACTGATTTATAGCATTCGCATAAACGCCTATGTTTATACATATTATATATACATATATATATATATATATATATATATATATATATATATATATATATATATATATATATATATATATATATATATATATATATATATATATATATATACCTTCTCGCCCAAATGGTTTAATGCTTCATCGTGACTGAGAGATGTTCCTTGTTGTCGGACTGCGATGTACAGCGGGGGGATTCATCTCCCTGGCAGGGTCTCCCAAGCTGAGAAGGACCCTGGCTTTTCCACCAGGAGTAAACCAATACCAGGATCCACCATCGTCTTGTTATCAAAGTCGCATAGTGGCAAATCTCCCTCTGATCCACAAGGGCTACAACTGCCCGTGGTGGTGAAGATCTGGGGCAGACTTTGGCCAGGCTGACCTCGGGATTCTAGGGAACCACAGTGGCTTAACCAGCAAACCTCCGAAGAATGGAGATTATGTTGAGGCCCGCACAAGTAGTGAGGACGGGCCGTCGAAGTATCAACTAAGTGAGCATATACGTGTAGTATGTATAATATATAGGGGCGCGTGTTGCGCAGTGGTCAAAGGCGCCGTGCAATACACATGGGATCGATCCTTGCGCCCCAGGCCCACCAAGTCTTCCATCCCTACATAGTGGGGAATTTGGTGCCAGACTTTTCTGGGAGTATAGCAGCACTGATGCGATACATTGGTGGGCCACCACAAGTCATTATAAAGGCCAGATGTGCATTCAGTTACCACCAACGATGCTAAATGATGCCGAATGCATGGCGTATCCCTCAAAGATTGATCAACGCCGAGGGCTTTATCGTTTATCTTCTATATAAGACATGCATACATCTTTGTATAGCAATGTTATTAAGTACAGTAAGAATGCGTGCATGGATATGTTTGTGTTAATGTGAATTATATTCTGCATATCCATGAGTTCAAATTCCACCAGAAACTTTACTGGATGTCCGCTCGAAACGTTTGCTAAACAATCAGAAAACAAGTATTCTTATTTTTGCACGTATTGAAATTTGCGAAGGACTTGTTCGATATCGAGGGAAGGAATAACAACCGAATCATCGACGGGGTTGCAGATCCATTAGCGCTGACATTCGTGTCCTCAGTTTTTCTTGCAGCCGGTCTTCAAATGAACAGTGAACGACAAACGAGGCCACACGCAAAGGGCAGCTACCAAGCCAGATTATGAAAGCAGTATGTTATTTCAGCTGAAACTTTCAGTTGTTCGATGATTAGCATTTCCAGGTAGATGGGATCACTTAAGAGCAAGATTGGGGTAAAATTCATTTTCTTTTATGTCAGCAAAAAATGCCACAAAGCATTCAGATTGAGGTGCTGTCGTGATCGTCGTAAGTTCGATTCTTTCCTGACTAGCCAGGTTTCAAACTAGACACTTCTACGTGAAGTGTTTAGAGTATTCACTTATGAAAATAAAGACCTGTCATTTTTGTTGTCAAGCATCGCCCAATTTATTGAAGGTGTCGTCTACAAACTCAAAGTACCATGACGGCACATGATTTAAATCGAGTTAATTTTGAATTAGGGACGGATAAGACAGTCCGTTATCATGAGCATGGTGCTAGTTCGATTCCGTTCCAGGCTAACCGAGCCTCTTATCCCCCCGGGGTCGGAAAATTGGTGCCGCACTTGTCTGGTAAAAAAAACCGCTCTCTGCAATCTAACTGGGAACGCTCCAGCTCGGCTATCGCAGGACTCCAGGGAGAAGTACTCGACCAGCGTTCTACGACATTCGAGATGAAATGAAAATCCTCAAGCAGCAACCGAAGCCACACGTAAAAGTTGGTAGATCTTCGTGGACAATGGACGCGAGGAAACGAATCGAATGTGAGAAATGCCGGGATCCGCCATCCGCACAGTAGACGTGAAGACGGATCAAATAAAATAAGTTTTGAATAGTAATAATAATTGCCAAATCAAATGTTTTCGTTAAAGGGATTCAAATAGACTATGAAGTAAAAATGAATTCCCAAACAAGGTTGCAAAACTAGTTGATCATTAACTCCACTACCAGTTTTCTTTTTTGCATCCTTAATTAATAGAGGAAGTTTTTCTCGGAAATTATTTAAAGCTTACTTCCATGAACCTTCCTACAATAATTCCATTTGATTAGTGTACACTTGTGGGAAAAGAAAACTATTAATAAGTTAAAAACACTTGAGGAAGTTCGTATGTAGAGGTGTAGATATCTTTTTTGTTCATGTATTTATTTAATAACATATCCATTATAGACGGAGGGGTACGGGAGTGGTAGTGATGCCGATCATCATGAGCGCCGTGCTAGTTCGACTCTGCATCGAGCTTAGCAAGCCTCTTATCTCTCCTGGGTCGGGAAATTGGTAGCAGATTGGGAAAAGCCCGCTGTCTGCTATCCATTTGGGTACACAGAAGCCTGACTGTATTAGGAATCTGGGTAGAATCGACTCAACCAGTATTTAGCGACATTCATGATGGAAAGAAAATTCTCAAGTAGCAGCCGATCACAGACGCAAAAACTTGAAAGGCGTTATGGATGACGGATGCGGGGAACTGAATCGAATGGAAGAAGTACAGATATTCACACAGTAGATGTGAAAGACAGGTCATGTGAAAAAAAAGTGTATTGGCTACCTTAGTACAATTTAATATTAGTGAATGGACTTTTTTGTTCCTATAAGTGAATTTTAAAATTATAACTGTTTGAGACGATGAGTATGGATTTGTTTTTTGAGGTGATCAGGGCAGTCAGCTGGTCAACAGATCAGCTCAGTCTCTTATCTGTTGCTGTTTGCTGATAATTCTGAGCTGATCGATCATGACAGCACGCAGTTGGTGTTCAGTCGAACTGCTTGAAATGTGGCCAAGCAGCGATTCGTAAAGGAAACGGCCGATCTACTATGTTGTAGAATTTTCATGGAATAACTGGGATCCGTAGAGTAAGTCCGGCAGCAAGTAAGAAATAAATGTATGCTAAATCTGCAATACAATGTGTATAATAAGGGAAAACGGTAGGTTTTTTCTGTTGAAAAAGTAAAGAGGTTCCAAGCTCTCGTTAGCCGTTTTATCAGATTGTCAGCAAAAAGAACACAGAAAAGACAGAATTCCTACAAGTTCCCGGAACTGAGAAGAGTCTAAAAAGTAGGACGTACTGTTTTTTCTTTACGTACAAATTTGAAAAAGAATCGATCAGATTGGGTAATTATGATTGGCGACATTTCTTTGCACAAAAAACGTTTGTCGATGAATGACGAAAAGCACTTGGAATGTCTTTACGCTTGTGACTTCAACTCTTTCAATTAACCATAGGATCAACTTTTACAACAAAACGAAAGATTACGACGAAGAAGATAGTAACTTTCCTAATGTATCTTTCTTTTTTCTGCTATATTCGTGTACTACACATTTACAGGAAATGAAGAAAAAAAACACTGGAAGACGAAAATGGAAACAAATCACAGACGACACTCGTGTCGGAACGACTCCATTCGGTCGGATAGCGGGCGATCGACACCCGCTTGCAAATGAGAGAAAGTTTTCGGCCGGAAAGATTTCATGAGGGATGGAGAGTAAGCAATAAAAGCGTCTCAGTTTTATTTCATTTCTTCCGTCTAAGAAAACTGACTTGTTTTCAGAGAACAGATGGCGAATCGATAAAACTGGTAAAGTGCTGGAAGCGTGCACTTCATGAAAAGTACTAGTTAAGTGGCGGGTATTTTCGATGAAGACAAAAACGCTATGCGGTCGTTTCCGTGATGAACAGCTGCGACAATCAATGTAGTGACGAGAACTGAGCGAAGAAGCCAACAAAACGGTTCTTCGTCAGTGATTTTTCACCAAGAGAAAACATTCAAAACATTTGTTCTCTGCATGTTTTATGGACATAAGCCAAACAACGGAAAATAAACACTAGTGATTAAAGTCAGAGAAACAATTGGAGTTCAGCAGTAGGTTATCATCGAGAGAAAGCTTTCTACTAGACAGAAAGGGATAAAGGATAAAGCTCTCGGCGTTGATCAATCCCAGAGGGATGCGCCATGCATTCGACTTCATTAAGTATCGCTGGAGGTGAATGAATGCATATCTGGCTTTTACAATTACTTGCGGTGGCCTACCGATGTATCGAGTCAGTGCTGCTATCCTCCCAGAAAAGTCTTCTACCAATTTGCTGACCCAGGAGCGATGAAAGGCTTGGTGAGCCATGGGCGCGGGGATCGACTCCACGTGTGCGTCGCAGTGGCGCCTCCAACCACTGCGCCCCTATTAGACATAAAATTGCCTTATCATAGACTAAATCAGCTATTCGTACTACAACGATACAATTGCTTCAGCTTTTTCAACGGGTTTCTCACATATGGACAGAGGTCTCAATTTTATCCTTTCGTCAAACAATCAATTTGTTACTAATCTTTGTGCACAGAATCTGGTTAGATAAGGAACTGTTAGCAATACAGAGAACTTCCACCCCATCTCAATGCTTTACGGTCTCGTTATGGCTGAGAGGTGATCCGAGCTGCCCAGCACAGGAGACTCTTCCATTTATGTGACACTACTGATAAGCTGGTTGTGTACAAAATTCTCTGTGATGACAGAAAAATCAATAATTGATAACAAGGATGTAAACAATGTGCAATATTATTCGCAGAGGTCTGTCCGTGAAGAAATCAATCATGAGTAGATTTATTCTTTGACAGTCCGTATATTCATTCGAATTCCTTAAGTTGTGCTGGTCACACATGTCAGAAGAAAATCTTGTTCTGTTTATTGTGTTGAGACGGAGAGCTTTTTTACGATGCTCAAATCATAGTTTGAAAATTCACGTTTATTAGAATCTTCTTCAGAGAAGGTCGTTCAGATTAATGTCATGTATGGAGATGTACTAAATGTTCATTACCGTTCAGCTTGGTGATTCAATTGAAATGGAGAGGTTAGGGAGAACTTATGAAGATGTGTCAAAACACTTCCAAGAAATTTACATATGAACTCGAATATTTTTGAGTGGATCCCATCCGTCTCAAAGGGAGGGGGGGGGGCACATTAGCATAATTCATAGCTCGCATAAATATCTGACCTTTTATTCACAATCCCGCATTATTCTGAAACAAAGCCAAGAAAATATACGTGCTTAGACAAGGAGAAGCAGAAAAAAGGAAATATGGCAGATAATTAGATGAAAAACGAAGATTGAAAAGTCATTCGATCTAAATCAGCAGTGATATACGGTCTTTATCGATGTCTGCGAAAAGTAGTTGGTTTTCGGACTTCTGCTATCTGCTTGTTTTAGCTCACTCAAACCGTCCTGATCTCTGAGATCTGAGACACTGCTTTTGAAAGGAATGAGAAATAGTTCCCTAATCCTGCACCCATTTTTTTGCTAAGACGATTTACTGGACGAATATTGATCAACTAGATTCGAATGTATATGCATAGAGAACCATTTTTCACTTGACGTGCCGGTCCCAGCTAGCATTTGTTCTATTCGTTTTGTTATCATGCATACTTCGGCTTATCAGCCTTCAGACTATCATCATCATGGAGCTTCGGTTCTACATTGTCCTTGAGGTCTCCCATTTTTCATTCTTACTTTCGCTTTTGATTTCGGTCTTGATATCGTATGTGAACCAACCAATATGAAGACCAAACGAAGGAATGGTTGCTAAAAAATCCATTCCTCGGGTCTGTGTCGTGCTGAAGATCTGGAAACGCCCTTGCTAGCTTAGAAAGATGAGCAAATTACCCAGTAGCAATAAGCTAGTCTCATTACTTCACACTGAGTGCTTCAGTCTATAACGTCTGGCGAAACTATCGGAAAGAGGCCACAAAATTTCGGGCTACGCACGACGTTACTTGGACCGGATCTGAAGAACAAACACACGACGCGCCATGGAGATTGTTTCTTACTCTGCACGCGTAATACCACTGCACTTTCCTCGGATGCCGATCTTCACGCCTTTTTTGAAGCAGCTTCGCATCAAATTTCATGTGAGCGTCATACAGGAAACGAAATGCAGGAAGGCCAACATCCGCAGAGAAAACGTCTCGTTACGAAATATCGGTGGTGTGGGTTTTGTTATCTACTCGCACATTGTCAACCTTATCGACTCGTACGAGACCCTCTCTCTCGCTTGAGCGCACTCCATTTTTAACCACTTCGTCATGAGATGATCACTATAAACTGCTAGATGCGGCAGATGAATGGAAAGTAGATGCGTTTTGCTGTTAGCTGGAGGGACCTACCTGCAATGATTAAGCGTGTAATAAATTTGATGTAAGGGATTTCAGTGTCGGAATAGCAAGGATCAACGAGAGCTGATGCATGTTAAGGAAATCTAGATTAAAAGGAAAAAAAATGAGATTGGAAACTATGTTTAGGACTCTTTTCTGCAGCACGTCTCTTCCATGAAAACTCGTTTTTCCAGGGGAAGAAAGCCGCCGCTGGACATGAGAGTCTCCCAACGGCACGACTCCTGCGAACATCCACCATATTCTGACAAACAGAAGATGTACCTATTTGACACATGGGTAGTCCCGTTATTCTGTACTGCGTCCGACCAGTCCCTTCTTCGTGCAAAGATTCGATTCAGATATAAGCTGGAAAAAATTTTTCTCATCGACTAAGAAGAAAAAATCCAACTGCACATGACAAGATATTCGCAGCGAGACCCTATCTTAACATAACTGGCAGGTTAAAGAAGGACCGAAAACAACTGGCTGCTTGTTGAATAACTTAGAAATTGTGCCGATTTCGCCTCACCTCTTCACATTAGAAGTCGGATCGCATCTTCATTACCACTAAGGAATTGCTCGAGAAGAGGAAACTGAAGCCTGGTCCCACTGGAACAGGCTTAACACGGCTAGTAATGAATGCCATTTTCAGAGGATCTTTGTAAGAAGATTTATATCGGTAGAGGCAGAAGAAACTATTAGAGGCAGACAAAAAAGAACGTTTCTGGAAATGCGCCGACGAGCATTGTGGGAGTAGCATGAAGATGGTGTAACTAAAACTTCCCGTATGATATGAAATTACTTACTTGGACACTTGGATGGTTCGTCCTCACTATTTTTGCGGACTCCAGCACAATCTCCACTTTTTCGAAGTTTTGATGGTTTAGCCATTGTGGTTCTCTGACGTCGCGAGGTCAGCCAGGTCGAAGTTTGCTCTAGGTCGTCACCATCACAGGCAGTCGCCGCATTTGTGGATCAGAGGGAGACTTGCCACCATTTCGGCTAGTTTGAAAGCAGGACGGCCTGGTATTGGTTTACTCTTAGCTGGGCTTTTTGACGGAAACGCCGGTCTCCTTAGCATGGGAGACCTTGCCGAGGTGATGATTCTCCGTGCTGTACATCGCAGCACGACACCAAAGAACACCTTCCAGCGACGATGAGCCGGTGAACATTTGGAAGGGATACGAAATTAATCACGGGAAAGTTCTACACCAAATTTTTCCGTTTCACAATGCTCGTCTTAAGCTCTAAAATTCAAGCTGGGAAAAACCACCTCGAATTCTTCCATCTGAGGTTTGAGTTCTGATAGAAACCATGGAACAAAGCACGGCTCCGGTACCCAGTAATATCACTGCCGACTTCCTTAGCTACAATTTACGTGTACCTATCGCAATCTATCTCTATGACATCCTATAAAATTCTAGACTACTGGTGGGCGCTGTGCACGGTCATCCTACCCAAAAAAGGTGACCGATGCGATATTCGTAACTATCGATGTATATTCTTGTTGAGTGTGCTCCTGAGGACTACCCTTTTGTGCATATCGAAGACCCTGAATGAAGCACAACCAGTTGAGCAAGCAGGATTTCTGAAGAGATCGTGCTACATGGACCGCATCAAATCTGTGTACAGAGTCACTGAAGTTTGTCGTGAATACCACCGGTCCCTTTCCCTTACCTTTAACAACTACGAAAAAGTGTTTGAAGGAGTCGACATTAATGCAGTCTTATACAGATCGACGAAGGAACCTACCCATTCTATAGAAGAAGGGACATTTGCAGACCGTTATCGGAACTTCAGTACAAGTGTAGAGCTCTTTTCCATCATTCTCTTATCACACCCATAAGAAAAAGGGGTTCAATAAAGCGACACAATATCGCCTAAGCTGTTTATTGCCGCACTGCAGTGAATAAAAAAATCACTCGATTGGGATGAAAAAGGCGCACATATTAATGGAGAATTCATATCAAATCTACATTTCGCTGACAAACATCCCCACTTTCTTCAGAGGTGCTAACGAAGCAGAGACGATGATTAATGAGCTCAACTACACGGGAAAAAAAGAACGGACTCCGCGTAGATCTGAAGATCTGAAGAGGACCCAGTTCATGAAAAACCCTGCGAAGGAAGACAGATCAAAGTGGGTGGTACTCTGATTACAGCCACCTTGTACTTATACCCTAGGAATTCAATAAACACGGAGAACAGCATGAAAGAGCAACTAGATAGAAGGAAAGCATCCTGGGCCGTATTCGGGCCTCTCAAAGAAGCTCTCGGCCAACCAAAGGACCTTCAGGAGGACCAAAGGATTCAACAGTCCTTCCAGTGCTCTGTTACGCAGCATACACGTGAGTTGAAACTTCAGATACTCCACCCACATCGAGATTAATCGAGAATACTACTCACTACTCGCAGAACGCTTGAACGATGTCTTCCGAAATATTACCACCACCAGCAGCATTTAGATGGAAATGTGAAACTCTGCTCTAAGTCTTCGAAATTGATCTCATCTCCGAGACCCAAAAGAACACACGTCGACTGCGATACATGGATAGGGTGGTCATGTAATGCGGAGAGCAGACGACAGATGGACGAAAAGAACTATAGGGTGGAAATTGCAAGGGCGTAGGCGTCCCTTAGGACGACCACCTCCTACACGTTGGGCGGACATGTTAGTAACTAAAGCTAATCAGCTGCAGTTGTTTGACAGATCACGCTCTGAGTAGCGCTCCCGATACCATGCTCTAATCAAACCACGAAAAACGACGAGGCAAAGAAACGAATAAAAATTGTGCTGGGATCCACATTCGTGAAGACTGGCCGTCCAAATATCTATCGAAGTAAGCATCATGCAGCCGTCGTTCATACAGGATGTCGGGTTCGTGAATCGGTTGGACTGCAACTTAAAGATCTTTCGTCCTCTCTTTATTGACATGATGAGTGCTGGTCGAGCATGATCCTCCCTGGGATCCCGAGATACCGAAATAGATGTGCTAGAGCACTCCCAGTTCTCACCACGGGCAGTTGCTGATCGTCTGGCGAAGAGTTAGAAGGTTTGTTATCTTGCGAGATTGAGCATTCTCAGGTCTTCACCACATGCAGTCGCCAGGCATATGGTGTAGATTTGGTAGATTTCATACCATGCTACTCGGATTCTTCCAAGACAGCAGCAATTTCTGTGATGGTACTAGTCCGGCGTAATGAGTCGATCAACCGCTTGCGGACGATGTTACAGGCTGAATCTAAAATATAGGCAAACACATCAAAATAGGCATCAGTGTTTAAAAACACAATACAGCACTTATTTTTGAACCATTTTATTATACGGCCAGAACGGCGCCTGTAGTGCCATAGGTCTTTAGGCAGAATATTCTTCATAACGCAACTGTGAAGGCAGATTTATGTAAAAAAATTGAAAAGCTTTGGAATGTGTTAGTCATGTTAGATTAAGAAGGAACAAACAACTACAAAAAACTGGTTAAAATCTACAGTCACATCGCTAATAATTGAAAAGTGAAAAGTTAATGGAAAAATATGGATGTCCAACAACTTGATCTTATTGGAAGTAATACTTGCTTCTTAGAGATTCAAATGACTTGGATGTTAGGCAGGTGTTATGTGGAGTTTTGTAGTGCTCGGTTGTTCATACGCAGCCGGTTGGCCGATCTAGCCTCAGAACAAACAAACCCTCAATCCACTCGAGTTTCGGGTTCCATGCTCTTTTAAATGAGGTCAAAGCGCTTATCTATTGAATTCCATAGTTCATAGCACATTCTAATCCACATTCATAACTTTACTAAATTCAGAAATGGAACACCAAAGTGGCGGTTTAGCTCCCTGAAATTATCGACGAGAACTTCTGCGACCAAATATTAGCTTGAGAACCAAAAGTTGGAACGTGAACCAAGATTTTGAGATAACAAACTCCAACGATTTGAGTGAAAGATCCACGTTAGGTCGAAACTGCGGGAAATGGCTAACGGATAAGAACTCACCTCTTATTGCTTCCTTCGATTGTGAAGAATGGATAAGTAACCAGTGGTTCGTAAAAGACAGAGGGTCAGAAAGTCTTATAAGGCTGAAATTGAAAAGGTTTCAGAACATTAGAATATAAAAGTAGTGATAAATTGCTTATATTTTGTGAAAAGATTCCATCGTAATTGGTAGAATCAAGGAATCACTCAAATTTGAAGCCACAAACAAATCAATAGAATCGTCGTACAAGGATCTGTATCATTGCTTTCTGACGTGAAATCAGTTTTTGTAGACTTTCTCCCAAACACATTCAAGCTTCATCAGGTCAAAGTCTGAGGTGTTAATTGCTACCATAGCTTCTTTTTTAAATAGAGAAAATGGTAGGTATTGGGAACGCTCCAGCCGGGCTATCTCAGGACTCCAGGGAGAATTGCTCGACCAGCATTCTACGACATTCAAGATGAAATGGAAATCCTTAAGCCGCAAGCGAAGCCACGCGTAAAAAAGTTGGAAGATCTTCGTGGACAATGGGTGCGAAGAAACGAATCGAATATGAGAGGTATCCGCAGAGTAGACGTGAGTGCAGGTCATATAAAATAAAATAAAAAAAATTGGTAGGTAACTTTACTGATTCACAAAGAATAACGCACATTTTTACAGCGATTAGAATCAAAAACAATAGAATTCTGTACAACTCCATCCATTGGTGGCGATCTAACACGGAGAACGAAAACAAAACAGAAAATCTGAACTAATCACAAGGAGATCGATAGGCGAGTGCACATGACTTTGAAACATAAACGAACTAAGGAGTGAATAACCAAAACGGGAACAAGAAGGAAAAAATGCCTTAATGAATTCGATTTTCGTTCAAGTAGAAAGAAAACAAACACACAGTCTGCAGGAAAAATTTAGCGATACACGAACTTTATATGAAAATTAGAGCTACCAGGCGAGGAATCATATGAAGTCCGTCGATTATCACCGGTTCGTTCTTCGTGAGCAGCACCTCCGAAGACACTCATTCATTGCATCCAGAGGAGTAGAAAGACAACAGTTGAGAGGAAAGTGACGGCAAATGCATTACCGGCAGTTTTGGATTTTTCGACCATCTCTTCATTTTGGCTGAGAAACCCGAGCTCGTTTTGCTCACGCTGATTTCTCAGTTGCTTCCATCGGCTGATGAAATCGTCGTCAAGAGGTATTGGTTCGATTTGAATCGATTTGTCGAATTTCAGCTTTCGATTGTGGTTTTGCAGGTAGCTTTTCCAGTCGAACTCAACATCAGGTAACACGTTCTTCTTCCAGTTCAGCTCACCATTCTCCTCGGCCAGATAGAAGCGATTCTGCATCAATTCTTGCAGGTCCACATCTGTGCCGAGTATTGGGTCTCGGCGCTCTATCTAGGCTTTCAAATATAGTAATCTTCATTCATCAACACGATTATTAACCGTTTTATTTACTTTTACCAAGACAATTTTACGAATCTACTGAGAAATTTTTCCGGTTTAAAGATCAAAGATTAATAGGACGGTCTAATAGAACAGATCTTAAACTAATAAGGCTATTGCTCCTTTGTTACACATAAATTGGGCAATCCTTCCAACGGTTTACCTCCTCATCGTGGCTGGGAGGTATCGCTGGATGTCGTGATGGCTGCGATGCACAGCTGGTGTATTCATCCCCATCAGGGCCTCTCAAGTTTATTCCGTCTTTTCCATCCGAAAACCCAGTTCAAAGCAAACCAGTACCAAGAATCCCACTGTCTTGGTATGGAACTACTCTCATGGTGGCAAATCCCGCTCTGATGCACGAGGGTGGCGACTGCTTAGGGTGGTGACGATCTGAAAAAGATTTCGGCTAAGCTGACCTCTGGACTCCAAGGAGCCACAGTGGTTAAACCATCAAACCTATGGAGAATGGAAATTATGCTGAAGCCCGTACAATCAGTGAAGACAGGCCATCCAAGTTTCGAAATAAGTAAGTAAATTGGAGAACTCGTTTGAATTCGTTTCTGACTTTGGGCACGAAAGGCGAGAGAGAAAATTCCACAAGTTTTGCATAGTCTTTCTTGTGAATCGCTTCATTCAACAGATAATGTCTCGATAGTTTTTGATAAAGGCAAAGTTTTCAATGACAGAAGTGATCCAGTTGAAAAATCAAAAATGATTTAGCTCTTAGCAGTAGTTCTAAAACTAGCAGAGCGCAGAGGTAAAAACATGTTAGGTCATCAGGCAAAACTGTGACCTAAACATTTTCAGCTAGAAAGAAGCCCGCCATGTTGAGACCGACAAAACTTCTAATGGTTTCACTTCACTGTGATGTAAAGATCAAAGAGAACGTCAACTATCGTTTTCCTGTTTTTTGAATAAAAAAATCGTTGTTTGGTCAAAAGCAGTCGCTTTAAACTGCATACGCAGTGAAGCATGACGAAAATCTGGTAGTTTTTTGTTCACAGAAAAAAGAATTACGGTAGGATGAGGATGGCATAGATTTTTTTTAGTGAAGAAAAGGAATCACCACCGCTTCCGTTCCAAATACGACCGCCATGCGCATATTCTTCTCATTGCACAAACCTAATCGTCGAACGAAAAGCCCATCTTTCTTACCTGACGAAGTTGCTGAAAAATTTTATTCTGGACTAAAGGAATCATAAACTGGATGAAAGCTTTCAAAATGTGGGGATATAATGATAGAATGAGTTATTTTTCGTACTCTTCTTGTTAATACAACTTTCTACTTAGTTGAATTCCTTCCTAAACGCCATAATTCAAAGCCTTTCTTTATAATTCAAATGATGAGAGTACCACGAACACATGGGTTTACTACCAGATTCACGACCTTCCTGATCTTTTCTAAAACTCGTGATAAATGTTAGAGCCTAGAAATTTGAAAAATTGAAACTTTCTTGGAGCTATAGAAGAAGCTTTTGCTGAAACTGAGAACTTCATTGCGATAGAAAAAGGAAACAGGTGGATTTTGTTGGTTATTATTTTAATGATTTCCATAGCAATGAAGTTCAGTATCAACTGGGATATGTTTATTTAAAGGTGTGAGGCCAAAATAATTTTAAGCACGTACGCATTGAAATCAATACATGGGACAGCAGTCATGTTTATTGGACATGTAATCTTGAGAGACTGCATTTTAAACACAATTTTGAGGCACGGATGAGATTAGCGTAAGGAATGGGTTGGAAACAAATACGAGAAAAGAAAGCGGTGATAAAGTGTGAACTTGTTTTTAAATAATTCCTGAAATCTAACTGAAGACAGAAAGGCTACGAGGACGACGAGGACGTCGGAACGTTGGCTGAATAAAACTGTTCATCAACCTCGTGTTGGCTTAATAATCCGGAAGGGTATTGATTATTAATGCCGTAGTGGTTAAATGACAGTCGGTTTGAAAAAAAACCGATTTCCTGGTTGAAGAGTTGTTCTATCTTCTGATAAGTTTCGTATGTGTTGTGAAGAAACAGGTGGCACGGTTAATCGTCCTCATTGAGAAAGCGAAAATCAACTATTAAGAGTAACTAAATACTAAAGGAAACTTCTTCCTAACGGTTTACCGCCTCATCGTGGCTGGGAGGTGTTCGCCGGTGTCGGGCTATGATGTACAGCGGGGGATTTATCCACCCAGGAGGGCCTCTCAAGCTGAAAAGGAGTCCAGCGTTTCTATCAGAAAGTCCAGCTAAGAGTTAACCAATACCAGGATCCACCACCGTCCTGGTATCAAACTAGTCGCATGGTGGCAAATTTCTCTCTGATCCAGAAGGGCGGCGACTGTTTATGGTGGTGACGACCTGGGGCAGACTATGGCTAGGCTGACCCAGGGACTACAGAAAACCACAATAGCTGGGCCAGCAAAACTTCGAAAAAGTGGATATTATGCTGGGGCCCGCACAACCAGTGACGACGGGCCATCAAAATATCCAAGTAAGTAAGTAAA
This sequence comes from Angiostrongylus vasorum, assembly GCA_018806985.1. Lineage (NCBI taxonomy): Eukaryota > Metazoa > Nematoda > Chromadorea > Rhabditida > Metastrongylidae > Angiostrongylus > Angiostrongylus vasorum. The sequence continues at coordinate 2,059,943 of JADANN010000202.1, read as the reverse complement.
GAAAACTTACTAATGAAGTATACTTGTTCTGGTTCGAGTTCGTTTTGCTTCAGTAGGTGATGAATAACATGGTGTTCACCGTCGCATGAACCCACTAATTCCGCAGTGGTCCCAAGCGAACACCGCTGGAACTCTTCGAACGACACCTGAGAGATCGAATTCAGGGGAGCACATGAAAAGGATCTGTTTCCAGGAGGAAAAAAAAAGGACTGGAGGTAAGGCTTGTTTTGCTGAAATGGCAACAATATATACTAAAAGTAAGGCATACTTTGTGAATAAGACTGTATTCTTTTGCTTTTCTTCGAGGACAGTGAAAATTGATGATGTCAAGTGGTCGAGCGGCCAATTCATAGTAACCAGGCGAGTCGATAGCATTGTCAAACGGTTCAAATCTAAGCAAATAACATAAAAGTTCTTCAGTGAAATCTCTTTACAGCAAAAAATTTCACGTGAATGAGAACATGAAGACTTTTTTCACGACTATTTGGAAAAAGTGTGGTTTTCCTTGTGTCTAATAAAGTTTATTCTATTCTAAAGTACTAAAAAAGAGTGGGCAGTAAATAATAATAAGTTAAAACTGTGATTATAACTACAGCCTCAGCTTAACTGGGATCATTGCCGATTTGGACTCCTCAGATCAATCCCGGCGATAGGTGATTGCTGATGGCATTGATCGATAGAACTATCTGGGAGGCAGGTGAAACGATGGACCCGCATGGTGCGGTGGTGAACGCGTAAGCCCCGAAAGGGTAACAGCACGTTCGCTCCCAACCGCAGATACCTGTGGTCCGGAGTTTTGCAAATATCTCAGCATCATTAAAGTTTATTCTATTCAGAATGACAGTATAAGCGATTAGCGCTCAGCATTTACGAGCACACAGGATTTGCGGGTAGCTTTATTATGTCTAACAAAAATATGTTATAATTCAGGAAATCGATAACCCTGAATTTTTTATTTGTTAAATAATGAAAAACCTACAGGGGATTTGATGAATTCCAGTAGACGTCGTATTGTTCCTGTTCAGCGTTCACTATGAAGAATGAACACACAGTGAGCAAAATACCAAATCGGACCATTTCTGAAGTAAGTACGAAATCAGTGAGAGACAAAAGGGATGTGGTCGAAGGAGTAAAAACCGGACGATGGCAGACAAAGGAGCACGTTTTGGCGAAAATTCGGAATGGTGACGTTGAATAATAAAGAAACAAGATAGTAATAAATTATAGCGTATGATGGTGTTGGTCATGAAAAGAATCTGTTCGGTAACTCCGACGACAATAGAAGGTTTCAGTCCTGATGATTTCCTAGATTCGAATGAATCACAATGGTTTTCTCTTCCGTAGAAGATTATGGCCTTCTAGTGAAGTCATAAAATTAATCGAGATGTCCTATACCATTCAAGACGATAAAACTGGTTCTTTGTTGCACAGAATATCGGAAGTATCGAAACGACTAAAAAATGCACCATTGTGCTCAGTTACAATCGAGTGAAGGAAATGAGAAATAAATGGGATAACTTTGATGAATGAAAAAGTATGGAAACGCTGATGCAACATACGACATTGCGTCACGCTTGATCTAATTTATTATTGCGCGATGTATAACCTGTTTTACACGACTTTAACTGAAATGCTCCACATTATGCTAGATTAAAGAGAGTCCTGAAAAGGAACTTTCAGACCGTAAAAGGACAAATGGTAAAGCCTTCGGCGTTGATCAACCTTCCAGAGATGGGCTACGCATCCCAGTTCATTAAGCGTCGTTAGAGTGATTAAATGCGTATCTGACCTATATAGTGACCAATGACCTTACCGGTTCATCAAGGCAGTGCTGGTACCCTCCCAGACATGTCTGGCAGCAGCTTGCCTACCACGTGGCAACGGATTGCTTTGTTACTTCTACACGGGATCGAACGAGTGCCAGATCCACCGTGCCAGATACATTGGCACCTCTAACCAATGCTCTACTTGCGCCTGATGTCGACATATTAAACAGTGTTCTCGAAATATTTTTCATCGTTGGAAAGTCCAAAGGGCTTTACTCAACTTCCCGCTCACTAGTTTTTACACGTCCACTGAACTGGAAGTGAACGAACTGTGACGAGGCATTTTCCCTCCATTATAAAGCGAATATTACAGAGTGGAATGAATGCGAATCGTCACCATTCAAGAAACGAGGAACGTTGATGATATTTCTTTTCTCTTACGTTCCAACGCAGATTTTATAGCTGTTAAGTGATGCTAGCTTTGCACAGTTATGTTAAATTATCTTCTTCACGGAGCATTTATAAATAAAAGTCTCCAGGTACTCCTCGGAAGACTTTTATCAAGAAAACAGTTTCGGAGGTGAAAAGGAATCTAGCGTCAATAACATGCTTCCATTTGGCCTCACTGGGATACTGTAATCATTTTCTGTGTACCAGATATTATCACGGTAGTACAGAGGTTCTGGAAGGGAGCGTGTGGCGCAGTGGTCGGAGGCGCCCTGCAACACACACGTGGAATCGATCCCCGCGCCCATGGCCCACCAAGCCTTCCATCCTCCGGATTAGGCAAATTGGTATCAGAGTTGTCTGGGTGGATAGTGGCACTTTGTTGATACATCGGTAGGCCACCGTGAGTCATTGTAAGGGCCAGATATGCATTCGGTCACCTCCAAGCGATGCTTAGTGAGGTCGAATGCATGGCGCATCTCTCAGGGGGTTGATCAACGCCGAGAGCTTTATCCTTTATTTTCGCGGAGATTCCGTCATTGAACAAGCTATATTTACTCGCCGAAGCAATTGCATAGAAGCTGAATCGAATAAGGATAACAAATGTGATGCAGAGATGACATTTCATAATACTTTAATTTTGCTTGTATTTATGCTTGTATTTACTTTCAGCAGCCTCATGTTTGCTAACGTAGGAAGGAATACACACTGCGGAAGTTTTATTAATAACTCCCTTTCTTGCTTTATAGGAAACTCTTAGAGGAAACTCTCCCTATTCTGATAATTGAAATGCATACACCGCAAAGTGTAAATGGAATTTACATGTATTTTCTTACAGAGGTACTTACGGGAGTGGTGAAATGCAGATGCTCCCAGATGGTATAGATCGCGCAGTATTACACATCTGTCTTACATTTTCTACAGGTGATCTTGGATTTGGGTACACGTGAGACTGGATTCCACGACAAATCCCTCGGTGTGTTTGAAAATATCTCTGCAAGTGCTGCGTAGTGTCCCACTCTGCTGTTGGTTTGGACTATTGAACTATGTTCTAGTTACAAGTTCTTCTTCGCTGACGATTCTGCGATAAACTGAGTGAACCTGGAAAGAAGACGAGAAATTTAACTGGTTTCACCCAAGCAGTAGTCGAATCCGCTAGAATGCGAGCGACGTAGTAGCATGATTGACGTAGAATTGCGAAAATCCCAGGTACAGAGCAGATGAAAAGGCTAAAATTTAATGAAGAAATGTATTGATGAAGTAGAATTTCATTAAAACGAAGAAAAAAACCTTCCAACATCGTAAGGCAGAAACGATTTCAAGACGCTGAACAACGGGTTTCTTAAAACTGGGCGCACTGTTCTGGAACTCAGAGATACACTTTGCAATTAGTACGCTTCAAAACTATTGTTTTTTAAAAGACAAAGTGCCATCACATCTACTGTGGGGATCCCCGCACTTCCTACATCCGACTAGTTTTTCCTGCGTTTATCGGCCACAAATGTCTTCGAACACTTTGCCTGTTGTTTCGGTTGCTGGTTGAGGATTTCCTTTTCTCTATGAATGTTGTAGGATGCTAGTCGAGTCGATTCTGATTGCAATCTTTAAGATAGCCGAGCAAGAGCGTTCCCACATTGACTGGAGCAGAACGTTGGGGATGACGTCGAGCAAGCACCTTCCTTTTTGATGGACTGCATCATAAGCACTGCATTAGACCTCCCAAACTATTATCAATACCTTAAAAATTTTAGAACAAAGAAAACCGTTATAAAATGATGGTTGGCTTAATACTCCAAGGATGTATGAACTTAATTACCACATTTTTTCAAACGCACTTTCATAAAAACCTAATTAAAAACATAAAACTTGGAGTTAATAATCAATACCTTCTTGAACTATCAAAGCTAACATGTGGTTGATGAAAGGATTTATTTGGCTGAAGAGGCAACTTCACCCAGCAGCGCTCTTTTATACAAGACGGTTGTGATTAATAGTGGTTACCCGGTGATAATAACTTGTTGTCAAAAAACCTAAACACAGCAAAATAAATGGGTCTTAATTTTAACCTTTTTACTTACTGCCTACTCTTTTTGATGGCAGGGTATATTGCGAAATATAACTTCAACGAAGCTGAGATATTTGCAAAACTCTGGACCGCAGGTGCCTATGGTGGGGAACGAACGCGCTATTGTCCTTTTCGGGAGTAACGCGTTCACCACACACCATGCGGGTCCTTCGTTTCGCCTGTCTCTCAGCTAGTTCTATCGATCTTTTGCCATCAGCAATCACCCGTCAACGGGATTGATCCGGGGATCCCAAATCGGCATTGAACCTAGTTAAGCTGAGGCTATAGTTCGTTTTTTGTTCGTTCCCCACCACAGGCACCTACGGTCCAGAGTTTTGCAAATATCTCAGCTTCCTTGAAATTAAATGGGCCTTATTCCCTTGACCTCGAACCCGTTCCAGATTCGGCAGCGTTGGGTAGAACGAGTACGGAGAGGTTACTAAAGTCTCACGGCCATTATAAGCTGCCTAAATCGCAAAGGACTGTGGTGACGGGCTGTATCTACGAAGCATACACTCTTGTATCTGAGTCGTCGATAGACGAAGACTTGATCGCGTAGGGAAGAGGAAAAAAGGTGCCTCGTCGTTGGACTGCATGAGGCGAGGAAACATCACTAATTCAACGCGGTATATGACACTTGAGAATAACACTTTCTCGGAAGATGCGATAGTAGAGGAGTCGGCGACGCGGGCGTTTTCGTCGACATGAATTTGGCCATGTACCAATCCACTCGAACAACTAACCACCCGAAGCGGACGATTACGATTGAGGTGAGGTGTTCAATATCGGCTTCGACAATCTCCGTCGTTTACGCGCCGACATCGAACTATGACGAAGAAGAAGTCGAAGCGTTCTATATAGACTTGGAGAAGCTCTACAGGGAAGACCACACACTCTTCAAAGCACTTTGGAGATTTTAGCGCTAAGGTTGGACCCAGAAGAACCCCTGAAGACCGTTACATTGAAATCCACGGATTAAAAATGGAACCAGCAGGGTGAGCGGTTGTTTGAGTTTATCATGCCGACCATGGTAACTGTCGACCCCAGAAGCCTCATTCCTAATGCTGGATGTGAGAGCCCCCTAGTGGAAGGTACCACGATGGAAATGGACATCACAGTAAATGGAAGGTTTTGCCGAATCCATGCTTACCGAAAATTTTGTAAGAAAGACGACCATCACCTCCTTCGCCCAAGACTTCATTTCTCGTGAAGAGAAAAAAAAAGCTTCCAAATTAAACAAAAAAAAACGAAGTCTCAAGACCATCATTAATTGGGATTAATTCAGTTCAGTAGTCAGCTGTTGGGAATGTGCCGCTTTTGATAACATGAATGAGGAATACAATCGGTTCAACATCTTCATGTTATCGCTATGAAAGCTGATAGATCGAAAGTCACTGAGAGACTTCTGTCTCCAGAAACACACGAGCTAATACGCCAGCGTGGAATTGCAAGAGCTGCAAGCAACGACAGGCGATAAAAGAAGATTTTAAGGAAAGAACAGCAGCAGTTATGGTCGAAGCTGCAGAGGCTGGGAAAAGCAGTCGCAAAGCCCACTGAAGTTCCGACAGTTACATAACCAAAATGATCGCACTCCGACGACCAGATAGAACAGCTACAGGAAAGATGCTACTCTGGTCGCTTGAGTAACCACGTCTTCCTACCATCATATCAAATAAAGAAGGGTGGCTATGTCGTGCCACCAGTTCTCTCTTTCAAAATCCGACATGCTACTCCGCCGGTGAAAAATCGAACAACACTAGGTCCAGATAGGATAAAATCAGAACACCTGAAGAATATTCCGCCAGTCCTCGTAAACACACTAGCCTGGGTGTTCACACGTTACCTTCTGAATGCAAGATTCCTACTCAGTGGAACACCAGCGAGACCGTGCTATTGTTCAGGAAAGGCGATCTTCACGATATCGGCAACTCTCCCCCAATCGGCTTGCTGTCTGCCGTCTACAAACTTTTCACTCGAGTCATCTTAAATAGGACTGACAGAACATTGTACAAAGGACAGCCATGTGAGCAAGCAGGTTCTTGAAAAGGTTCAGTATGATGGACGCCACCCTCACGATAACAAGACTCACTGAAGCATCGCTAAAGTAGAAAAGAGCGCTCTTTTTCATTTTCATCGATTTATAGAAGGCTTTTTGACTCAACTTAGATAGAAATAGTCATGGAAACCCCTAGATAGTCAGACTAACCAACATATAAAGATTCTTCGTGAGCTGTATAAAAGATTCACAACTAGGATATCACCATTTTACAACGACATTAACATTGACATCAAAAGAGGGGTTAAGGTAGGCGACACCATCTGCCGATATCACTTCAATACGTCTTTCGAACATTGGAATGGGACAACATGATGGTTAAAACCATGATCGGCAGTAATACCATCTTCAGTTTGTTTTTGATATCCTTCTTGAAACACCAAGCATTGGCCAGGCGTAGTTTCTCCTAGGCGACTTTGATAAACCCTGTGGAAAGATTGGCTTTGGACTTGATCTCACAAAAATGATTTCATGAGGAACGGATTGGTTACGTATGCCTCATTCATGCACAACGGAATGATATCTCTGAATGCTCCAGTTACGTCTATCTAGGTGGCGGAATCAACATGGTGAATGACTTAGCTCCAGAGTTTAGCAGAAGGAAACGAATGGCCTGCGGAGCAATGCCCGACTCCGTGCTCACCTTTTTCGACTCGAAGGTACTTCCTGCCTTAACATATGCGTCAGAAACCTGGTCGCTGCGTAAGCAGGGTGAAAGACCACTCAGCGTTATTGAATGCGCAGTCGAAAGGATGATGCTAGAAGTATCTCGTGTAACACAAGTGAGGAAAGGAATCTGAAACTCCAGTATGTGTAAGCGATCGAAAATCGTAGGTGTGTGCTATGCGCCTAAATTTTGAAGAAGAAGTGGACAGGACACTTAATGCGTGTGATTGACAACGGATGGACAGGAACCGTTAGTGACTGAATTCCTCGGGATGTCAAACGTACTGCAAGAAGACTACCGACCCGATGGTGAGAGTTTTTCACGAAAGTCCTAGAAGAAAGGTATGACGCTCAAAGAGTTTCTCGAGCAAGCAGAACCCACTGGGCCACTCCTGCATGCGACAGGGAAAGAAATGGAAGATTTATTGGCACCTGATCGAGTCATTCGACATTCAATGGGAAAACAGGTGATACAGGTGAATAATTTGTTTTTCAACGGGCAATCCATTCTGTGACAGTCGGTAATAGAATAGCTAGCGCATAACGAATACAGAATATTCTTCAAACCGATAGCCGTTTAATCTAAGTGATCTATCGAATAAACCTTTCATAAACCTTGTGTTAGCTTAATAGTCCAAGAATGTATTTACTATTAATGGCAAGGTTACGTGACAGTCGCTTTCAAAAAATATTCTCTAGTCGTCATCTACAGGCCAATTTAATATCAACTGCTGCAGAATAGGTTGTCCATTTAAAAACAATTTATTATCAGCAGACAATCACTATCAATGACAACCATCCTATATAAAGAGCGCTCCCGGTTGAGGTGTTCTGTTCGAGCGGTGCTCCACAGAAGAATATGAGACTTGGTACGGCAACTAAGGACCCCACAGCGAGAAGACATTCGTCTGTGGGCTGTGGACCATCGACTCTGATTATCGGCTCTGAGGAAGACAAAGTTGCCAAGGCGCTAGTCAAATAAATGTTTTAGATAACTATTGTAATTTCGAAAGGATCGTTGTTATCAGATCTCGGTTTACTTTGAGTTGAGGCATCATCGGTTTTGTCTCGTAAAAGTTGTTCCGTTGCTTTATGACAGTCTTTTGCCTAACTCACAAAAAACCAGAATTTCAAATTTTGACTACTTTGAAAAAATCTAAAAAATGTTTAAATAGGCTGATAGAGTTATGCCAAAACAGATTTCAACGAAACTTCGGGTAGCAGTAACTCTGGATAGTAGTAGTTGGCAGTAAATAAAGAGTCGACGTTATGATTTTGAATAAAGCCTCAGCTTAACTGGATTCCATGCCGATTTGTGCTCTTCAGATCAATCCCGTTGACGGGTGATTGTTGGTGGCGCTGTTAGATAGAAAAAGTAGCCGAGAGAAAAGCTACTCGAATGACCGGCATCGTGCAGTGGTGAACGCATTGTTCCCCGAAAGCGGCAATAGCGTGTTCGATGTTCACCGCAGACAACCGCTGTCTGGAGTATTGCAAATATCTCAGCATCATTGTGGTTGTACCCCGCATAGCTTTAGAAGAAAAAGGAAAATGGAGAATTAAACTTAGCTTCTTACTAGAGATTTATTGCATCTACGGTTGATTTAAATGAACGACGAGCAATATGAGCAAGACAAGTGCGTGATAGCTATGTGGGAACACGTCCACTGACTGCTTCATTTTCATTTAGAAAAGTTTACATTTCATTGAATTTCCCAAATATTCGTGAAACAATGAATACGTGTCCTCATAATAGGTATTTTTATCCCAAAGAAGTGGAAGAGATGCTTCCAGTGCGGTGGCTTAGTGAATAATCCCAACGATATGCCATAACGATGTTGTCTTCTAAACGTACCCTATTTTCGACAGGAAAGGTTGGATAGAATAGCCGAATCGTGATAACATATGAGATTTTACCCTTAGTTGAAGTGCTAAAAAGACTGAGTTTTTAAGCGAAATGACAAAATAGCAGCTTTTTTCCCACAATGACGAAGGCATTTTCCAAGTCAACAAAGGTAAAGTCAAAAAGTATAGTACGTCCTCACTAAACTCCTGCAACTATAACGATGAGTGGACGCGTTTTATATTGGACTATATATTGTGAGCTTAAACAACTAGGGTTAGTCCCACTACTTCAGTTTTATTACCTGTTTTCCTGTTGATCGCCGAGTGACACGAAACGGTACCAACAAAGCTTCTATTTAGAATAGACCACTGAACTGCATTTGTCCCAGCAATTTTTTAGAGGAATTTCTTAAAGAATCTTGTCCTTGGGTCAGTGATCAATCTGCTGTGTGCCTCATATCCCGTGGGGCTCAATCGTTAACAGCATTTTTCGATCGGTCAAGGTATCACGGCTGCATCGAACTTATGCTCATCGTGGCGCATATAGCACCTTCTTTGAATTTTGGTTGCCAGCATAGTTTGAAATGTTGAGTTACCTCTCTCGGCTGTGTGGTACTAGTTACAGCTATCGTCACCTTTTTAAAGGCGCATCGCACAAGGATGAACGGCGGTTCAATCCACTGATGTAGTGCCCATCTTTTCGAAATTTACGTTAAAACGGAGGAATCATAAAGTGGAAATGAGAAGGTGAAAAAGACGAAGAGGGAATAGGGTGTTCTGTGCCCTCTCTCTACGTCTTTGATTAACTTTTAGGCACAGTAACCCGCCTATTTCCTTCTCGCTCCGTTCTAAAATTAAACTATTCTTTATAAATGCCAACCATATGCGTGCCAAAATTGAGTCGTCAACCACATGTGACTCTAAGCGGCTGTTCTTCCTCGGTGGAAGGCAGGTAAAAAAGCGGCTCTGAAGAAGGCGATTCTCCCGAAACGTCAGCTACCTTTGTGTTGCATGTGTTCTATGTGTATGGAAGTAAACGTGTACTGAATAACAACCTCGGGATTGCTGAAAAAGAAAGCGACACATTTATAAACCAATGCCGAGGTTAATAGAAAGTTGGTCCTGGGAACTATTCTTTATGTTGAACTCTCGATTAACAAGAGCATTTCAGGATATTCGTTCGTTCGTTTACAGCGAAGGAGAATCAGAAGCGATTATTTTCTAATGTTCGGCTTGGACTCGTTCCACTAGGCAATCATGGATGTTATAAGCAGAAATCGAGTTGCAGCAGCATATTGACCTTACTGCTGCGTTATCCCATTCTAATTCTTACATGACTCACTGGAGAGCGCTATACATTATTTTCACGAGCTAGTCTCGGATTATTGAACCCTTCTCTTTATGTCAATGTGCTATGTGATTAACCATGCTGAATCCTTCCAAAACACTGGTTGTTGTTGTAGACGCCACTCGTGCAACGTTCTGCCGATCTTGTTAGGAATCACAACTTAAGTGAAGATCTTTCAGATGCAAACGGTAAACTGAGTGGAAAATAGTTGTCAATCACGTAAGTCACCTTTTTTGCGAAGAAGCATGACTGCTTATTTTCCAATTATTTAAAACGTTGCTTTCTAACGTGCCATACGTGGCACGTCTCGAACCAGGATGATAATGAATAGTGGAAGCCGTTCTTCAAATGTGTTCCGATCTAATCCATCATGAATCAAATGTTTTACGGTCCTTTACTGACGAAATTGCATGTCAAGCTCTGGAAAGGAGAACGCTTGGGACGACTCTGATCTGATATGATGTAGTAAGAGGTTGACGCAAATGTGGCTGTCGATGATGTAAGAGTAGAAGAGGTGGATGATTTTTTTTGCACTTTGCTTCTTATCACTTCGTTCCGCCTTGTCGATGGAAGGCGACGATGTTAGTTTTAAAAGTGGCGGTGTTTCGGCGGACATTGTAAGAGCTTTTTCCCAACCTCACAGTTCCAGTAAGTGTGCTGATGATCTTCATACCTGGACATCTTTGTTTGCTGCTTATTTTCAGAGCTTTGCATGTTCGCAGGATGATTGGTGATTGTCTTCGAGCAATACAAGCCCACATTAGCGGATCATTTTATGTCCTTTGTGGAAAAAGGTTTCTAGGTGATTTCAAAGTTCTATGTCTTGCTCTTGTCCTTCTCTAATGCGAAGATGTTAGGCAAGTTAACCACACATCTCGATGTTCTGGACAACTATGTCTTTCTAAAAGGCGAATGTGAACAAATCCAAATTTATGGTGGTTTTGGGTTCCCGTCTATATTTAGACTTTGCGGCCTTCCCTCCCACGATCATCAGTGAACATGCGTTTTAAGTACAAATGACCTTCTAGAATTAAGCAGCCCAGAATCGCCTCCCTTTACTGAGCTCCATTCTATCTCAGGCCTTGTAGAAATCACAAGGAAGTGATTTTTTTTGTTTTCAATGTTCTGGAGGATAATGCTTAAGAAAAAGCTCGCCAATCTCTTTAAAGAGTGATGGCCATGGTAATAGAAGGTTTCCAGGTGGATGCTGGAGACAAGAGACTTTATTGGAAGGGACTCCGAACCATGGAATGCACAGTCCGTATATGTGCAAGTACATTGATATCTCATGCATGAATGTTTGCACAGATGTGGGAAAAATATTTTGACCAGGTAGATTACAAACAGATTGTCTGCTAACTGGATCCATTTGCATTTTAGGACAAGTAGAAAGTCGCTTTCTGTACTTGTTTTATCATCCATTATCAGCCATCTGATGATTGCGACTAACTAGTGATCCCTCACTACGGAAGATCCTTGAACAACTAATCAGGCGCTCTCAAGAAATCATGCGATAAACTTTAAAGCCTTTAAATGGGAGAGGAAAATTAAAACTAATTGCAATGACGATAGTAGACTACGATATGCATGCTACTTCTATCGGCAATTCCTCAAAGTGGCTAACCTTTAGAACTCTCTTAGTAGCTTGTTGCATCGTTGCAGAGAGTTCTAGACTTTGTTTCAATTCTGAACAATCTTAATGGTAGCTATTCGTCGATGTCGCGTTCCTTTTTTTCATCAATTGTTTCATTCCTACAGGAAATCCGGTTAAAAATACGAAGCTGAGAGAGTGCGGCAACTTCAGTACAGACATTTAAAACCTCAAGAAGCATGTCTTTTATCATCTGATAACTATTTAATGGTTGTCTCATCAACCGATGTAGAACATACAACGTGCAGTGTGCGTCGCATTGAGGCTCGTAGTTTGCCAATTGGTGGATTTTCCCTCTGAACTTCGAGGCAGCCGTTCTAGGGATTATTAGATTTATCCGTAAAAAACCAGTTGTGATTTCAAACTGGTTCATCAAATGGTGAAAAAGCTCAGCTCCACTGTACACCATAGTTTGACGCGCCCATTGACATAACCAACCATTGTAACGATGTAAATTATTAAAGTTGCTTGGCCCATTAAGACACACAAGGTTTTACTAACTTCTTGGAAGGTAATCATCTCCAAAAAGATATCCAAATAAAATTTAGTACATATCACCATCAAATAAGGTGGGATGACACTATTTCTACTAAACGAAGAATAGACAGCGGTTAGTTCAAAGGGATTGTCAAAAAACCTGAGACTCTCCAGCAGAAAATCTTTCAGGACTTCACAATAAAAAAAAACAGTGATTAAATTTACTACTGGAATTATGTACAGGAAACTTGTCACAAGATTACCTCCAGAAAAGATTCTATTCCAAATTTTTTAATAATTCTAAATTAATTTACTTACTTGATACTTGAACTGCCCGTCCTCACTAGTTGTGCGGCCCCCAGCATAATCACCACTTTTCGGAGATTTGCTGGTTAAAGCATTGTGGTTCCCTGGAATCCCGAGTACAGCCTGGCCAAAGTCTGCACCAGGTCGTCACCACGACAGGCAGTCGCAGCCCTTGTGGACCAGAGGGAGATTTACCACCAAGCGACTTTGATACCAGGACGGCGGTGGATCCTGGTATTGGTTTACTCTTAGCTAGGGCTTCCTGATGGAAACGCCGGACTTCTCAACTTGGGAGACCTTGCCGCGGGCAGGAATCCCTCCGCTGTACATCGCAGTCCGACACCCAGGAACACCTTCCAGCCACGATGAGGCGGTAAACCGTTGGGAGGTCTAAATTTATTAATAATAATAAATTGTAAATTCTAAAAAACTCTATAACACAGATGAAAAAAGGTATGCATTGAAAAGTTTTAAAAAAGTGAATAGTTGTCAAGTTGGTTGCTCATTACGATGTACAATGTTTTATTGTGTAACAGTTTCAGACGTTTTTTTTCAGCGAACATACTTGGATATTTGGATGGCCCCTCTTCACTAGTTGTGCGGGCTCCAGCATAATTTCCATTCTCCGGGGATTTGCTGGTTTAGCCATTGTGGTTCCCTGCATTCCCGAGGATAGTATGACCAAAGTCTGCAACAGGTCGTCACCACCACAGGCAGTCGCAGCCTTTGTGGATTAGAAGATCTACCACCATGTGATTCTTTAACGAATATAACTTCTCATATATAAACGTTTTATTGGGATTTTATTTAGTTCCATGGAAATAATTCACACCAAATGTGCTTCTGGAATGCTTCTCCAGCAAAAATCAACGAGAGTCATTCAGTTTTTCAGTGGAAAATTTGTTGTTACAGTAACTGTTCGATGTTGCAGTTCGAAAAAAATTTGCCAGAGAACGTAAAATTTGCGGTTGGCTTGAGAATTGTAAATCTCGAGATGAAGGACTTAAAAAAGAAGATAGCAGAAGGGAGAAACACAATCGTCGAAGATTGAAAAATTGCCTGAGGCCCACCGGTGACAAGCAGTTCGATAACAGTGAGAAGAGTGACAACACGCATTGAAACGATTTCTCACTAAGTTGATTTGTCCGGAAATTTCAAAAAGCTCGACATATGAATTCCGCAAGCATCGCTGAAGGTAAAACAGCTTGTAAAAGTTCATCTGGTGACAGAAGAACTCAATAAACTGGTAGAAGACAAGAAAGAAAGAGATTTCTACTTCAAAATATAACAAAGAACGCTTATAAATGAGAAAAATAGAACCGCTCTGTTAGAAAGATGTGTGGTGCTTTCAAACGTTCCACTATGAGTAATATGTTATATAACGTGGTCAATATTGCTACGCATTGGACAAAAACGGAAGTTGAACCGGCCTAGTTCACGTCATCAATTCGCTGGTCTGTTCAATGGTGGTGTGTCGCTTCAACATGTCGTCGACATCTTTGTCAAGATGATGAACGACCGTGGAGCGGAAACACACCATCGGTGATGTACGAATTTCGTGATTCCAAGTCCTTTAAACAGTTTCAGATAGCAGTGCGAAAAATCTACTGGACGCTAGCTTCAACTAGTATTGATGATATTTTTCGAAATAAAACATATTGATAACAAGTTAGACACGAAAAACTCATCATTTATTGATTTATCATTTAACATTCACGGTGTGTTGGTTAATCCATACTGATGAGGGTCTACAGATTCATGGAAGGGGTAGGAGAGTGTGGAGGCGACAGCACTGTGATGGCGATGTCGTGTGTGTGAAAATATTTCATAGAGCGTCGTAAAAAAGAATGAATCATCAATGCGAACGATATTTTTACGGTGGAAAGATTATTGAATACACATAAAATGTTTTTTGGCTGGCTGTTATTGTGTTGTTTTAGCCAGTTGTGTTTAATCAGTGACTCGGGAAAAGTAATGGTTAGAGACAGTGTGCATTAAACGCATAGTCGCTGGTTCAACAGCGTGCGCTGCAAGCAAACCTCCTGTGATGCATTGGTCGGCAAACTGGTGCCAGACTTGTCTCAGAAAAGTTGTCTGATCCACAAAAGCAGGCAACTGCCCGTGGTAGAGGATGGTGAACTCTCTAATGGAGCTATTCCAGCATTCTGTGCAGAACCGCAATACAATCGATATACGTCGACATTCATGAAGACGAAGAAATATTCAGCTGGGAGCAGAACTCACATCCGAAGACCATCATTGATGACGAGGCGCGAAAACGATTCGAATGGAAGATGTGCTAGGAAGCGCACAATATATGCAGCCAGGTCAGATAAACTTGGATAAAAAACCCTAATTAGGCAGACTTTTCAAACTTACTTGAAATATTAGAATTGAAAAATGACACATGTAGTGTTCATAGAGTATGTGTCGATGAATAATACGAAGAACATTGATCAACTTCTGGTGTGTGCCTCTGTCCTCGTTACCAGTATTACATTGCGACGACTGTTATGCGCCATGAATCCGAACTGATTAGCTTCAGATCTTCAAAGCCAAAGATTTAAAGACTGTGGGCAGACTACATGAACGTGAAATGAACACATTCTTTATGGTCTGTTGTCAAGCTAATTCATGTTCCCTCGACTATTTTCGAAAGTTTTTAAGGTTATAGAAAGTGATTTCTACTTTGTAACACGGTTATTACACCTTGTTTACTCATTAGCAGCTAAACGAAGAAAAGTGCTAAGCAGTTAATCTTTTTTTTACAGTAACACGAAATCGATCTGATGTCTTATGGATGCTAAGAAGTGCCCTGAAACGCATGCATACTCGTAGATTCGACCTACGCTCAGGACTGTAAAGGGCTCTTTTCTCGGGCTGTCAAATTGTTGTTACACCTATATGGAAAGATGAAAACACTGTGTGAATACATGGATATGCCACTACAAGTTATTCTATAGACAAATATGCATTTAACTACCTTTATAATATCTCCACGTTGTTTAGTGGATTTGATTGTATGGTCGATCCCTGAGTGAGTGATTTCGTTTTTTTCTTCATTCATGTTAAAATATTCCCATGAAACAAGTAGGAACTAGTTGCACTACTTTAGTCCTTCTCTCTGGTAGGATTAGTGCCTCACTGATACGACAATCTGTGTCTCGGTCCTAGGAGGTTCCAAAAAGTATGGAAGAATTTCGTTGCTATCAACCGCATGGTTGTTGGTTGTACGGTGCCGAAAACCTTCTCTGAGTCGAGAAGGTAGTTATAAAGAAAAATTAAACGATGTTCAATTGCTTCAAGATTTCAAGAGAACAGTGCGGGGCCATTCTGTAATGATATGAAGAGGATAGCAAGATTGCCATTGAAAGTATTCAAACAATTAATTAAATAGATATGCCAATATGTGAGTAAGCCAATAAGTCAATTCAATGTTTAGATATGATGGAACATAAATTACCATAACGATGCTGAGATATTTGCAAAATTCCGGGCCGCTGGTGTCTGCGGTGAGGGAACGAACGCGCTAGTACCCTTTACGGGGTTTAAACGCGTTCACCACCACACCATGCGGGTCCTTCATTTCGCCTGTCTCTCAGCCGTGTTATTGACCTATAGATGCTATCAGCAATCACCTGTCAACGGGATTGATCTGGACAGCACATATCGGCATCGAACCCATTTAAGCTAAAGCTGTATAAATCACAATGTAGTACTAGGTATATTAGTTGTTTGAATGGAGAACCGGAGTAATCCCGAATACCGTAGTATATCATAAATAATATACATTATTGCTGCAAAAGAATTTCAAAGTATTTTCGGATATCAGTTTAAGCTTAGCTACTTTTCCATTTTCATCCATGCGGTTGTGATTAGAGAAGTCTATTGTCTAGAAAAGGTTGTGCACACTTGTAGACAGAAAGCCTCTATGTAGAAAACAGTGCGGCTTAGAGATGATGGACACTGTCGCGATGAAAAGGAATAGAAAAAACGCATGTGCTTGCACTCTTTAGAAGACAATGGAAATCCACGACGAATTATCGACATTAAGGGCTGCCAATGCTTAGACGCGCTAAATCCTCCTTGAAATGGATTCAAGAGGCTAATTTGGGCCCCTTATACTGCTGTGTACCAATTACTGGCCTGCACGAACGACTTCGGTCTTTACAGACGAGAAGAAGAAGAAAAAAAAGGAAGAAAAGAAAGACACTACGAAGAGTGAAAATCGTATTTGCGCTCGCATTGAGGCGTTTCGTCAACGCAACGAAAACAAAATGAAAAATGTTTCCGTGGAGTGATGGGAGCAGTTTATTGTGGTTTTAAAAATATTCGCGACCATATGAGTCATGTATGACTTCTGTACAACCGAAAATAGTTAAGAGATAAACTTTTAGAGAAACATAGCGCGTAGTGAACTCCATTGCTTGAAGTGAAAACCAGTAGAATCCATAGAATTTTGCCAGGAACAACGAGATCTTCCTTTTTCGCCAGAAATGAAATCGCACTTTTTTGAAGGCCAAGATTCGTCCGCTCTCCTTTTTTCGGCAGGATTCATTTCTCAAGCTGCGAAATCATTGAATAAGATGGATTTCGTCTATCGACTAGAAACAGTTCTTTCTTCCAAATATTTCGTGACCATATAAAAGTTCGTCAGCCATGTTGAAATTCAAATTTTCACTTCGAACAAAAAACAAAATAAAAGAAATGCTCTGCATCTGTCTCATGTATTGATAGGCTAAGATCTCTTCTCTAGAAAACAGTCAATTTCTCAACTCCTACATCCTATAGCTATCGAGAACTTACCCGACAACTTCCGAACAGACCTCAACATGTGAAAAAGATATTAATTATCGCATATTTACTGACATTCACGCAAAACTGTTTATTTTACTG
The DNA here is from genome assembly GCA_018806985.1 of Angiostrongylus vasorum. Lineage (NCBI taxonomy): Eukaryota > Metazoa > Nematoda > Chromadorea > Rhabditida > Metastrongylidae > Angiostrongylus > Angiostrongylus vasorum. The sequence goes on along the minus strand of JADANN010000202.1, from coordinate 2,042,420 downwards.
TACTTTATTTCACTGCAGTTTTCCTTTCTTCCCGCCATTCGGTGAAGGTAACAGTCAGATTGTCGTCTGACTGTGGTTGGTGATCAATGATCGTTTCGTACGAACGGATGGACGTCACAGGAAAAACATTGTGTTCGGATTAATGTAATAAGGAAAATTTAGGGACACATCTGCACATAGTTAACCAGCTTTTGAAAATTACGAGTAAGAGAAACACGTTCCTTCCTGAAAAGTACGCCACAGTATTGCAACTATAAAAACTTCAGTGCAGAACTTAACGCCGTTAACACATTATCACACAATGGTCGCTCTTAACGCTACTTAATATCTAGCAGATAAATACACTTAAAAATTTCTGAAGTATAGAGAAAGCGGGCTTCCACATTCCAGAGCTGTTCACAAACAGCAGTATTTTAACACACTAGTAGATTTAGTACGGTACGAAATTCAAGAGCTGTAGAGGTTTGATGAGAAGAAAGTGCTTTTGTTGGAGGCGCCGATATCTGATGATCGAGGCTGATTGAAGCTTATATTAATCAACAAAAGAGTCGCTCTCATGAGAAGATGGCATTTTATAGTGGCCGCCTACTCGTGCGTATCCCATCGTTGTTTCGAATCGCATTGCTCATCATCCACCCACACCTACCGACTTCACGAAAGCTCATCTTTTTTAATTTTGATAAGAACGAACAAAACTGAAATAGTGCGAGTTCCCTTCTGTAAAAAAATACCAGTATATACGTCGCAGCAATCTTGCGATGTTTTTGTAAGCCTACTACAATGAGCAACGAGTGCGACAGAGGAGAAGCCGCGAAAAAAGTTGCTCTTGGCTGTTTTAAACCTAGCAAAGCACATATATTCATCATAGCGAAAGCTCGGTTACAGTGATGCATGCATCATCGGTATCACCTGTAGTCCCACTGGTCGTCGAATAACTCGAGCGAACGCCAGTAAATCCTCTATTTTTCCCTACAGCATGCAAGAGTAGCCCAGTGGGTTCTGCTACTATCGACTGCATGTAGAGAACAAAAATCAAAATTTGATCACAAGGCGTCATTTAAACAGCTGCAGTCGAGATTAGAAAAACTTCGTGCTGATTAAAATTGGTATACAGAAACAGAAACCATCGTCCTCTGTTTCGACATAGCGGAACATTGCTTTATTCCTTGGGGCGTCGTTGCTAGCGTTTTATTGCATATATGACCAGACTTTCACACCAAAAGCTCTAGTAACATATTTATCACGAAGTGAAGATTCGTGGTTAAATCTAGACTAATAGTTAACGAAGGTGGAAAAAATCAGTGTTACATTTAATATAAGTTTAGATTACCCAATACTGGGTTTGAGCTGCAAAAGGTGATAACTATGAACTTCGTGATTTAACGAAATGTTTTGTGGCAGGACCATCCAGTCATTGTAAAATCGCACAAGAGTTTTGTTTCAACAGTAAGAAGAACGAAAAGATTACCTTATTGTTTACCGAGCTTGGATGTTAAGTAAGTCAATATGTACTCATCTCACTCAAAACGAAATCATAGTGTGCACTCCATCTTGTTCAGGATGACACAGACCTTAAACAAAAACTCAGTCGATTAGACTTTTCAAATATAATTCTACGATCATGGAAGGGGGGTTTTGTGCGATCCTAATGCCCATTGTCATCGCTGCTTCTGTGGTAGATGTGTTTACCAAGGAAGCGAAGAAAATACTGGCGCCGTCTCTACAATGAACGATGACGATCATACGATGTAGACAATCCGGTAATTTATTGTTCAGCAACAATCCGGCTACTAACTAGGAGAACAGAGATGAATAACTTAGCACTCGACGATGGCTGAATCAACTAGCTATTGTCGTGATGATGGTACACTATTGTTCAGCGCCAGCCTGTCTTCATATCTTCGACACATTCGTGACAGCGCAAGTTTTTCAACAACTGACGATAAGACTTTGATAGCTACGGCGTTTAAGGAACTGAGACTTGACAGCTTATAGAAAGGACTTTGACCTATCGCGATAAGGGTCTATGAAAGGTCTTTGAAATGTTTTCTTAATGCTTTAACTTTCATAAACTGCCGATTCTTTTCATAGAAGGATATGATGTGAAATATAATCACGGTGATACCTAGATATGAGCAAAACTCAAGACCTCAGGCGGTCTTCGAATCCATGATTATCCCTTTCCAGGGGCTAACATGCTATCCACAAAACCAAATAAGGCCTTTGCTTTGCGATTCTCTTTGCACTTTTTTTTAACCATATCGGTGTTACCAGCAATTACTCGTCAATGAGATTGATATAAGGAGCAGAAATCGGGATTGAACCTGGTTAGCCTTAAACTGCAGTTGAAATCACAATGTTTTGACTTTTTACTCACTGCCTTTCTTTTTGCGTGGCTTTCGCGATTTTTTTTTAGAAGGTGAGACCCAATGGAAGCAAATTTTTCCAAGAAAAAGAAATCATTTTCAAATAGAATAACGCAAGCGGGGTAATCTCAAGAGCGGATGGTACACTCATAGACAATGCCGCGCCATGCCGGACGAAATCTTCTTTGCTCTCCAACAAGTGAGAATGTCATCATGGTAAAACAAGCAAAGCTGTACCCTGTTTGCAAAAAATCTGTAGTATGATTTTCATGTCAGTGAATGAAGTTCACTACCAGGTGAGATATGTTAGGTGAAACACCTTCTTGAAGTAAACTAACGACGAAGTTAATAAAAAAGGTTTATTCGGCTAGCGTTTCGACTTTTTCCTCTTCTTCAGTGCCGATGATCCGATTCGATGGTCCAGAGTCGTTCGTCGCCCGGTGTGGTGTCTTTATTGTCGCATCTCGAACCATTTTCAGTGGACCACTGATCGAGTTTTAGGTTAAGAATCCAAATATGTTCTGATTATTAATGCCAAAGTTAAAAAGTTGAAAGACTAATGATTATATAGGCACCGAGATCAATGTGCACTACGGCGAAAATGTCAAATGGATGAGGTAAAGGGTAAGGATGAGGGTTCCTCTAAATGCGACCCAGTCATGATAATTTTACGAGACTAGCTCTCTAATAACCAGTATCAGATGTAATCAAGTAACTTAAAGGTGACTTAGGCAAGCACAAGTGAAGTTGTCAATCGTTCTTTCTGGATGCCAAAACTGTGCACTTTGGGTTTTCCCTCACTTAGGAGACATGAGCAATATGGAACCCCTCAGTTTTACAGTTTTGAACAAGAAGATGTTCACATATGGTCCACCGAGCTCCATCCTTGTGGTTAGATAATTTATAACGCCTTCCAGAACAGGCGTGAGTTTACTCGCTGAAGGCCATTTCAGATCGCTTCTAGTCAGCTGACAAATATCTCCCTCATCAAAATCTAGTTATTTCCTGAGATAATTGGTTGCTTTTGATTGTTTCTTGAAAAATAATTGGATATGGGTCTAATTTGCTCGTATTAACGAGTACAAAATCCACCATACAAGCGTGATCCATACACCACTCTTACGTAGTACAGCAATTTTAAATATTTGCGATGTCGTTCAGAAATCGGTCATTTTTCGCCTACAAAGGGCCAATCGTCCGATAACGACGAGCTCCTTATCGTTACCATTATTTAGTCTCGAGAATAGAATTCCAAACATTCCATGTCAATGGAACCGCTCTGCAGATTATAACATACAGAAGTGATAACCTATTAAAAGTTTTCAATGGCAAAAATTGTGCCTCATTAGACTCAATCTTTGAGCACATTGTAATGTGAAGTACATGAGTAAGGTAAGGCTCGTCGTTATCAGATGAATGGGGTTCAAGAGGATAAAGAAGTTCCCACTAAGGAGTAATATCGCAGAAGATAAGCAAAGTCTTCAAATCTTTCTGCAATCGTAGAGCAACATTTTTTAAAAAGTATGAAACTGCGAACATCGTCAGTAATTGTGGTTAAGTGCGTAGGTTAAAAAAAATCAAGAGGAAAGAAGAACGAGAAGTTTGTGAGGAGAAAGAAGGCGAACCAGACCAAGTCATTTCCAAAAACGACGAACAACGCGAAATAGATTGGTACTCCTTGTGAAGCAATAAAAGTGATCATCGAGGAGGCAGTTTGGTCATTATTTAGTATTTGAGAACGATTAGGAAGTAAATGATTTCTATAGTAACCATGATGTAGTGGAACTCTTACCTATTAGTATGAGGGAATATAGTGCGCGTGTGGCGCAGTGGTTGGAGGCGCCACTGCGACAGAATTGATCCCCGCGCCCATGGCCCATGAGACCCTCCATCCCTCTGGAGTCGGCAAATTGGTACCAAACTTGTCCGGAATCGTAGCAGCACTGGCTCGATACATCGGTAGGCAACACCGAGTCATCGTAAAGGCCAGATATGCATTCAATCACCTCCAACGATACTTAATGAAGTCGAATGCATGGCGCATCCCTCAGGGGATTGATCAGCGCCGAAAGTTTATGAGCTTTCTGAGAAATACCTGAATGATGCTTTTACCAAGGGGGTGAACTATGCTGTCTTATAAAATTTGCAAAGTCAAGGCAATCAATTTGGACACAGCAGATGTTCTTCGATGACATTTGTTTGCTACATCTCTAAGTCTAAAAGAAACTTCACTAATATTTTTAATAGTCGATTTTTCTATGCACCAATGATGGAAAGAAGTCAAGTGATTAATCGTTTCCTCACGGTTATTTTTAACCGTTTCTGGAGAAAGATTCTGCATGACAGTTGAATGCATACCAGTCACCCTATGCTTCGTTATCAAGAAGCGATAGCGACAAAAAACCACGTTCTGATGGAGTCTGACTGGCTCGCTGAACAGAATAACATATGGACGTGTTATTGCTTTTGCTATTGTCGGGTTTACATTAAAAATCGGAGCACATGTGTTCAAAGTCGATGACTTATTGTCGGAAATGCTTGAAATGTAACAAATTGCACAGACGAACGCTTTTGCGACAGATTGGACTTCTTCTAGATTAAATCAGACCGAAGATAATGATGAATCTGAGAAAAAGTGGAAAAAATCAAAGCTATACCTTATTCATTACAAAAATTTTTTATGATTTTTCTTTAGATATTGGGTGGATCCTAGCACTTCTTTAATTCTATACGTTCTTGCATTCATGCACATGAAGGTCGTCGGATTTACTTATGGGTTTGGGGTCTACCTGAAAATTCTCCATTATGAAAGACATCTAATGCTTGTCAAACCGACTTTTTCTTGGGATCGTGGGATAGCTCTGCTAGAACCTCCCCAGATTTTTACCGGTATTTGTCGGCTGGTAGACCGTTTTATATACAAGTATGATAACAATTTTTCCGGATCTGGAGTGGTGGAACCCTGTTGGTCTAGCGTGGGGTCAGGTCAGTGACCATTGTTTTTCGTACTGCATGGCATCTCTAGCTGCTGCTTTTCTTGCGCTTCGACTCAGATTCTAAATTTTTTTACAAGAAAAAGTTTTCAAGTAAATCTTGTCTAGAGTTAGCTAGTTATTGGAAGAAGTGCTAAAGTAACTTTTACTATATATTCGAAGTTGATTAATACTCTCAGGGCGCGTGGTCGGAGGCGCTCTGCAGTACACATGAGATCGACCCCTGCGTACCATGCTCACATTGTCTTGCATCCCTCCGGGGTTGGCAAATTAGTACCATATTTGTTTGGGAGGATAGGTTCGATACATCGGTAGGTCACCGCGAGTCATTGTAAAGGCCAGATGTACTTTCAATCACTTCCAACAATGCTTAATGATGTCGAAAGCATGGAGTACCCCAAGAGATTGATCAAAACCGAGGGCCTTATCCGTTTCATTTTTGTTAATTAGTATTCTCAGTTTAATATGTTTGTGTAGTCCGACGTTTTTTTTGATAACACAAGATTCCTTAACCTATAGAATACGAACAATGGGACAGTACAGAATACTGGCTGTGATAATTCATGGTCACGACTGTATGCTATTTGTTGTCCGATGAATGAATACTTATTTCTTTGTTCCTCATCGATTTGTTCTTATTTGTCCAATACTCCGTTATCAAATTCAATTTCCTGCAAGAAAAATACACTTTTTCAAGAGTATGTTTCGCCATAAACAACGTTAGTTCTCTTGTAGTGAATTATGAATCCCCTTCGTTATAAATCACAAACATGACAAGGTCAAGAGAAGCACTCACTTAGAACAGTAATTTTATTTATTTATTACTTATTTATCTGTGTTGCCCGTCTTCACGTATATTGTGCGAATCCCAGCATTTCTCACATTCGTTTCGCTTCCTCGCATGCATTATCCACGAAGATCTTCCAACTTCTTATGTGTGGCTTCGACTGCTTCTTGAGGATTTCTTATTTCACTTTGAATGTTGTAGAATGGTGGTCGAGTCGATCCTCCCTGGAGTCGTGAGATAGCTGAGCTGGAACATTCCCAGTTGCATTGCAGAAAATGATTTCTTTCCAGGACAAGTCCCGTACCAATTTCTCGACTCCGGAGAAATGAGAAGCTGAGTTGGCCCGGAGCGGAACCGAACTAGCACTATGTTCGTGATGACAGCCATCACTACCACTGTACTATCCGCCCTATAGGACTCTAATATGGAGCAATTATACCTTAAATAAATGCTAAAGTACGCTGCTAGATTGCTTTAAATGGTCATATCACAAATTTTATCACGATAGTACTTTCGAACATGTTAAAATTCGATAAGAAAACTATTCGTAGAACACATTACTGTAAGAGACGACAATGATCGTGCGATATGGGCGGAACTCGGAACTTCAGGCGGGCTGCGATCCCACGATCACCTTTTCGGAGTTCATGTGCTGTCCACCACACCTACAGAGGCCCTTGCTTTGCCTTTCTCTGAGCCATGTTTTAACTCTCTCGTTGCTATCAGCACCCGTCCATCGTCTATGGGAATGATGCTTGAACGGCCCATCCTCATTGGTTGTGCGGGTCTCAACATAATCACCATTTTTCGGAGAATTGCTGGTCAAGCCATTGTGGTTCCCTGGAATCCTGCGGTCAGCTTGACCAAAATCTGCCCCAGGTCCTCACCACCACAGGCTGTCGCAGCCTTTGTGGATCAGGGGGAGATTTGCCACCATGCGACTTTCATACCAGGACAGTGGTGGATCTTGATATTGGTTTACTTTTAGCAAGGCTTTGTGATGGAAACGCCGGACTCCTTCTCAGCTTGGGAGACTATGCCCGGGGGGAGTTCGGAAACTCCCCTTCTGTACATTGCAGTCCGAGCCAGGAACACCTCTCAGCCACGATGAAGCGGTAAACCGTTGGGAGGATGGGAATGATCTGGCGAGCAAAATCGGCACTGAACGAAGTTAACCTGAAGCACCTGCATTCGACATCACAATGTTTTGTCCATGCGAATTACAAGGTGCGTTTAGTGCAGTGGTAAGAATGTCCTGCTATACGCATAGTATTATTGGTTTGATCCCGCGCCCAAGCAAAACAAGGTCTCCATCTATCTGGAGTCGCCAGATTGGTGTCAAACAAAGAAATGCATTAGTGGGCTACTGAAAATCATTGTATAGAACAAATATGTATTCAAACCTTTTTATAATGAAGTCCAATGCATTGTATATCATTGAGGCATTGATTAACGTGAGAACTGTCTTTTCAACGAACTTAATGGCAGGTATAATTGTTTGTTTTATGAAGAACACCCACTATATATCCTCTCGCAGTTAGTTATAACATTTGGCGCTGAAAACTCCGGCGGTTCACTCTCCCATATCGTGATGTTGATTAAATTGTCACATTTGTCCCAGATGAAGAAGCTTGGTATGTTTCATCGAACTTTTACATGGCGTCGTCAGTTGTGCTCGATGCTAACGAACAGCCACAAACACGCAAGCGTACTAATTTAAGGCTTCGGTGTAGGGAAAATAGTCCATATTTGTTTAATCGTTGTAGGACATCATTCTGAACAATGGATAGCTGTGAAACCTGATCGAAATGTTTCCTATAAAATAAAGGCGCAACAAAGTAGAAGCTACACAGGTTTCCATAGCGTTTCTTCCACTGCAATAACGTATAAGATTGGAACTATAGTAAAGAATTTAGTGATCTGCATTTGTTAATTACTGTAAATATCGCCAACCATTAAGTTCTTTCCTTATAACCTTTAATTTTTTGATAACGCGTCCATGCCACGGCTTTAAACGAAATACTGGTGCAAAAATCAGTCTGTGTTTAGATTTTTGGTTTCTGTCTCTTGTGTTTCAAAATATTCTATTGCACGGCACAGGTCGGCGACATGAGCGACTGAAGATGTTTCCATTCAGGCGGAAGAAGTAGGTCATTTGAAACCTGGATAACCCACTCCAATCCTGCCACTAAGTTGGTGTACATGGAACATAGGCTGAAACGTTAGTAGCAGTAGATTTCTGTAGTAATCTTGCGTTAGTTCATCAATACAACGAGACTATACATACTAAAGTTAAACCCTGGTAGACGGCGCAAAACCGGACTCCCATTCGAGAGTGATTCTCGGAATGCCGGTACAGCGTTGAATACTAAGATCCTCCACCACCAAACACCACCATCATATGCGAGTTCTACTGTGATCAACCGAAAGCCCGAAGGCTACTACTAATTCAACTGGCCTCACATCTAGCGAAATTATCCAATAATATTGTGAGAGAAATCAACAAACGGTGAAGACTACTCTCGAAAGTACACCACCCAACTGGCAATTTTGGCCTACTACTTATCACGTGCAAGCCCCATGCAGTCACGGAATATTTGGATTGCTTTTTGAGAGCGGGAGGATCACGGTGACATAGAATGAAGACGTATAACGAATAATATTCTAGTGTTAGAGGAATCATAAACGAAGTATGAGTAGCACAGAAAGACAGACATCACTATGGGTGATCGCGAGAACAGATAATGAACAGTTTTTTAATGTTACGTAATCAAATGACTGGAATGCAGAGATGCTTCGGTCTCACCTTTAACGAAAACGCCTCATATCCATTTCGAAAGAGCTCAGTAAGGTGTGCTTATGTACAATCTCCATTAAAAAAAAAAGAAAAAAAGAGCTGAAAATGAAACGCTTTCCATGAAAAGTGCAATTTCAGTCGACAAAGTGAAAGCAATGGGCAGCTCTGATAAGACGAACGAGAACTTACTGATGCCCGATATAGGCATTAAGTAGTTGATGGGATTAAAGGAGCTGCAGAGATCTGATACTCAACGTTAGGAATACTAAGCGATGGGTTAATAACGCGATGTGGAGATATTTTCGTTCGGGGGCCGACGGCAAGAATTTCTTCTTATGTAAAGGCTGGCAAAGTGACTAAATGGTTGGTATGACTAAGCACATTCTATAAGAGCTGCAAAATGTAGTAGAAGGAACAATGTTGAACAATGTTAAACAGAAAATGTGGCTATTCTGACGAGAAATAGAGAGCCGAAGGTGACGAAAGCGTATGGATCAGTGAGAAAACAACTCCTATAAACAACCATCAGCTGTACAGCATTGGGTACGGACTAAGTTACAGAATTCTGTTCAAAGATTGTACTGCTAGAGCTTTAAAACAGGTGAGAGTAGCACTTTTGTGAATGACTGTGGCAGTCGTGTTCTTGTTACTTCTACTGAGCACATCACGTACGGAAATGATTCACAAAACCAGTGGAAAATGTGGAATTCGCCAGCGCTCTGTTAAAATTGTAACAATTGTAAGCGATGTCACCTCTAAATTCTTGCCATATTCGAGGGAGTGTCAACGCTATACACAGTAAATAGACCTATACGAGCGCTACGCTAACGACGATTTATAAAAGCCATCAGCGCCATTAAATACGTCCTCCCAAAAATTGTTAGCTAGAAAAGATCACGTGAAGGAGTTGGAAAAAATGGGGAAGAGAAAAAAAGCATTTGACAAGAAACGTGAAGTCAAATGAAAAAAAATCGGAAGCGGCTTTATTTCCAAAATCCGACTCCAATAAAAGAATGGCTAAAGAGGAAGAAGCTAAGCAATAAATGGTAACTCCATGAAGAGTCGAAAACTGATGCAGAAACCACATTTTTATCGTGGTCATTTTTATAAATGAAACGGTAGAAGTTGCCGATTTGTTGTTTATCACATGTTAGCAACTTTAAGCCTATACTACCTCTAAGTTTCACTTAGTATTGGTAGTGTTAGGGAAGATATTCTGATGCAAAATGTTCTGGATGACAACAGGCGAACGGGACCATCATCGTGTTGACGAAACAGAAATTCTCAGTAAATAAATCATGCAAGACGATTATATCCGCAATAACATCAGAACCAGAGTGACATCATTAATAGAACGCCTGTATTATTTATTACTTTTTACTACTCAACAGGGGCGTGTGGCGCAGTGCTCGGAGGCGTCCGCCCTGCAGCACACACATAGGATCGATACCCGCGCCTTTGGTTCACCAAGCCTTCCATCCATCCGGGATCGGCAAATTGGTACCAGACTTGTCTGCGAGGATAGCAGCACTGGTTCGATAAATCGGTAGGTCAGCGCTAGTCATTTTGAAGGCCTGGTATGTATTCAATCACCTCGAAACTATGCTTAATGAAGTCGAATGCATGGCGTATCCTTCAGGGGATTGATCAAAGTCGAGAGCTTTATCCTTTGTCCTTCTTATTATCATTGATTGAATTTCTACGCAAGCAAAAAAACAACTGGTCCCAGAACAATCCAGAAAGAAAACCGTAATATGTTAAGATCTAAACCTTTGTTTTGAGTGAAATCAATATGAAGGGGAAGAATTGTTTACGTTCGGTGCAAAGAAACAAAATTTATTCAGCAGAGCTTTTTGCTTCCATCCAAGTTCGCGATCTGGTCAGTAACGACTCGATGGTCTTACTTACTCTACTTACTTATGGCTAACTGAACCACTACTATTAGTAATACCTGTTAATAGATGCCTTTGTCGTTCACCTTTAATAAACGACATTTAAAAGAATAGAGAACGTCTAGTGTCGAAATGAAAAAAAACCAAAGAAACGTAAGTTGCTTAGTAGTACAATTAGGCTCACATAAACATACGACTCACATCTCAATGGGAAGCTTTCTGCTGAATGAGGGAATGAGATAAGACTGAAGCTCATGAGACATGAGGTTCGTCGTGAGCCGCCGCCTCCCAAGAATTTCCAGCCTGTTGGAACATATGAACCAACACAAAAAGGATGTGATGGTTCCTCGTAGTTTCATCATTCCTAAGCTGAAGAAATCATTCGGAAAAAATCAATTACTTGATTTTAAGACAATATCCTTTTGCAACCAGTAAAAGCATTATTTGTGCTGCACAAATAATGTAGTTATAGGGGATATTCAAAAAACTGTGCCATTCACTATAACTTACAAGTTGGATAAGCTTTATATTCAGGTGATTCATCTTTGTTTGGTTTGGCGGGGTGTTAAGATAGAAAACAAAAATAGAAAGCATGCTAAAATAACACTACATGAATGAAAACAGGGGTTCCAGTCATCTTGTCTTTTCCTGATTATAACGAGAACGATGGCTCTCCAGAGTCTTTACAGCCATAGCAAAGTAGATGAGTTGTACTTGGGCGTCTTCATAACACTGAGATTTGAAAAATCCTGTAATAATGAGAGTCTCAGGATCTCGAGAATATTTTTGCCTTTGCTGTAAATCTAACAGCATTCCTTCGGGACTCACCCTTCGGCAATGTTTACAAAACTAAGGAGTTCAGTCATGAGTAGTCTAAAAAGGTATTGAATCAAAAAACTGATAATTTTTTGTCTCTTCTGCGCTGTTCTAATGCTCGACGGAAACAAATTGAAATTACTTCTGATGGTTCCATTAACTCTAGGACGACATTTGGTAGAGGTGGCGCTTGTTTAACTCGTAGAAACCGCACTGTCGCTTTAAATTGGAACCGGAGTCAGTGTGTAGAATAGTGTTTTTAACTGTTGGTAACAAATGGCTATTACCAAGATAAACGAGTGTCTTTAAACCAGTAGATGAGTTATGAGCGAAGAATTTACTAGATAAAAGGAGTCATATCTATGAACTAACTATTAACTAAGCTCACTTAACCTCTCGAACACAACTTAGAAGAAGTCAGTCGTAATTGTTAAACAAACTTTGGAATTCGTTCGTTGAACAAGAAAACCCGACGTTGACTCAGCAACGAGAATAAAAATGTTTGGACTGCGTCTGATGAGAAGTCCGTGCGAGTTGAGCAATACTTGTGCAACAAAAGAAACAAAAAGATTTTTCCTTTCGGCCGATCACGCGGCCGACTGCTGATTCGGCGGCCCATCTTGAACAGCAAAAACGGACCATCCGGTGGTGGCAGAATCACTTGTGACGCGGAAGACGACGTTTTTTCGCCTGCTACAACTCCGTCAGGCCATTGTAATGACCGAATCCGATTCAATAGCACAATCTGTTTCTAAATAGGGCATGAGCG